>OZ012741.1:10107041-10206134 GCA_963859935.3 Lathyrus sativus | reverse complement strand
CATTTTCACGTTGAATTGTGGTTTATTAGATGTAAACATATTCAATATGATTCTTCTCCGTCACCAAATTTCATGTTTCTTCTTTAGATAGCCACGGAGTTAAAAGATTATAAATGAATGACAAATGAATTATATCTACATGGGTAATCACTAAAATTAAATATTTAAGCTCAACGTTATTTGTGTTCACCATAATCACATTGTATTATGGTAAAATAGATGTAACAAATTTCTATATTATTCTTCTTCTCCATCACCAAAATTTTGGTTTCTTAACCTTTAAGTAACTAAGTTAAGAGACTATAAGTGAATGACCTATAATTTATACGTATGCATAACAATTAAAATTAAATAATCAAGCTCAATATTGTTTATATTGATCGTATTCACACTGACTTATGGTATATTACATCTAAAAATATTCAATATTTTTCTTTACCATCCCAAAGTTTTAGATTTTTTTATCACTAAGCAAAAAACATAACAGACTACAGTAGACGTAAAAAATTCATTATATTTTATTTTTCTCCTCCATCACAAATTTTTTGGTTTTTCCCCACTAAAAAACAAAGTTAAAAGACTATAATCTATGAGATATATATTTTTTATAAAATAGGTAATAATTAAAATAAATAATAAAGCTAGAATATATTTATATTTACCATTTTCACGTTGAATTATGGTTTATTAGATGTAAACATATTCAATATGATTCTTCTCCGTCACCAAATTTCATGTTTCTTCTTTAGATAGCCACGGAGTTAAAAGATTATAAATGAATGACAAATGAATTATATCTACATGGGTAATCACTAAAATTAAATATTTAAGCTCAACGTTATTTGTGTTCACCATAATCACATTGTATTATGGTAAAATAGATGTAACAAATTTCTATATTATTCTTCTTCTCCATCACCAAAATTTTGGTTTCTTAACCTTTAAGTAACTAACTTAAGAGACTATAAGTGAATGACCTATAATTTATACGTATGCATAACAATTAAAATTAAATAATCAAGCTCAATATTGTTTATATTGATCGTATTCACACTGACTTATGGTATATTACATCTAAAAATATTCAATATTTTTCTTTACCATCCCAAAGTTTTAGGTTTTTTTATCACTAAGCAAAAAACATAACAGACTACAGTAGACGTAAAAAATTCATTAGATTTTATTTTTCTCCTCCATCACAAATTTTTTGGTTTTTCCCCACTAAAAAACAAAGTTAAAAGACTATAATCTATGAGATATATATTTTTTATAAAATAGGTAATAATTAAAATAAATAATAAAGCTAGAATATATTTATATTTACCATTTTCACGTTGAATTATGGTTTATTAGATGTAAACATATTCAATATGATTCTTTTCTGTCACCAAATTTCATGTTTCTTCTTTAGATAGCCACGGAGTTAAAAGATTATAAATGAATGACAAATGAATTATATCTACATGGGTAATCACTAAAATTAAATATTTAAGCTCAACGTTATTTGTGTTCACCATAATCACATTGTATTATGGTAAAATAGATGTAACAAATTTCTATATTATTCTTCTTCTCCATCACCAAAATTTTGGTTTCTTAACCTTTAAGTAACTAAGTTAAGAGACTACAAGTGAATAACCTATAATTTATACGTATGCATAACAATTAAAATTAAATAATCAAGCTCAATATTGTTTATATTGATTGTATTCACACTGACTTATGATATATTACATATAAAAATATTCAATATTTTTCTTTACCATCCCAAAGTTTTAGGTTTTTTTATCACTAAGCAAAAAACATAATAGACTACAGTAGATGTAAAAAATTAATTATATTTTATTTTTCTTCTCTATTACAAAATTTTAGGTTTTTTTCCACTAAAAAACAAAGTTAAAAGACTATAATCCATGAGATATATTTCATTTATAATATATGTAATAATTAAAATAAATAATAAAGGTAGTATTTATTTATATTTACCCATTTCACGTTGAATTGTGGTTTATTAGATGTAAACATATTGAATATGATTCTTCTCCGTCACCAAATTTCATGTTTCTTCTTTAGAAAGCCACAGAGTTAAAAGACTATAAATGAATGACAAATGAATTATATCTACAAGGGTAATCAGTAAAATTAAATATTTAAGCTCAACGTTATTTGTGTTCACCATAATCACATTGTATTATGGTAAAATAGATGTAACAAATTTCTATATTATTCTTCTTCTCCATGACCAAAATTTTTGTTTCTTAACCTTTAAGTAACTAAGTTAAAAGACTACAAGTGAATGACCTATAATTTATACGTATGCATAACAATTAAAATTAAATAATCAAGCTCAATATTGTTTATATTGGTCGTATTCACACTGACTTATGGTATATTACATCTAAAAATTTCAATATTTTTCTTTAACATCCCAAAGTGTTAGGTTTTTTTTATCACTAAGCAAAAAACATAATAGACTACAGTAGATGTAAAAATTTCATTATATTTTATTTTTCTCCTCCATCACAAATTTTTTGGTTTTTCCCACTAAAAAACAAAGTTAAAAGACTACAATCTATGAGATATATTTTTTTATAAAATAGGTAATAATTAAAATAAATAATAAAGCTAGAATTTATTTATATTTACCATTTTCACGTTGAATTGTGGTTTATTAGATGTAAACATATTCAATATGATTCTTCTCCATTACCAAATTTCAGGTTTCTTCTTTAGATAGCCATAGAGTTAAAAGTCTATAAATGAATGACAAATGAATTATATCTACAACGGTAATCACTAAAATTAAATATATAAGCTCAACGTTATTTGTGTTCACCATAATCACATTGTATTATGGTAAAATAGATGTAACAAATTTCTATATTATTCTTCTTCTCCATCACCAAAATTTTGGTTTCTTAACCTTTAAGGAACTAAGTTAAGAGACTACAAGTGAATGACCTATAATTTATACGTATGCATAACAATTAAAATTAAATAATCAAGCTCAATATTGTTTATATTGATCGTATTCACACTGAGTTATGGTATATTACATCTAAAAATATTCAATATTTTTCTTTACCATCCCAAAGTTTTAAGTTTTTTTATCACTAAGCAAAAAACATAATAGACTACAGTAGATGTAAGAAATTAATTATATTTTAGTTTTCTTCTCTATTACAAAATTTTATGTTTTTTTCCTCTAAAAAACAAAGTTAAAAGACTATAATCCATGAGATATATTTTTTTAATAAAATATGTAATAATTAAAATAAATACTAATGCTAGAATTTATTTATATTTACCATTTTCACGTTGAATTGTGGTTTATTAGATGTAAACATATTCAATATGATTCTTCTCCGTCACCAAATTTCATGTTTCTTCTTTAGATAGCCACGGAGTTAAAAGAATATAAATGAATAACAAATGAATTATATCTACATGGGTAATCACTAAAATTAAATATTTAAGCTCAACGTTATTTGTGTTCACCATAATCACTTTGTATTATGGTAAAATAGATGTAACAAATTTCTATATTATTCTTCTTCTCCATCACCAAAATTTTGGTTTCTTAACCTTTAAGTAACTAAGTTAAGAGACTATAAGTGAATGACCTATAATTTATACGTATGCATAACAATTAAAATTAAATAATCTAGCTCAATATTGTTTATATTGATCGTATTCACACTGACTTATGGTATATTACATCTAAAAATATTCAATATTTTTCTTTACCATCCCAAAGTTTTAGGTTTTTTTATCACTAAGCAAAAAACATAACAGACTACAGTAGACGTAAAAAATTCATTAGATTTTATTTTTCTCCTCCATCACAAATTTTTTGGTTTTTCCCCACTAAAAAACAAAGTTAAAAGACTATAATCTATGAGATATATATTTTTTATAAAATAGGTAATAATTAAAATAAATAATAAAGCTAGAATATATTTATATTTACCATTTTCACGTTGAATTATGGTTTATTAGATGTAAACATATTCAATATGATTCTTCTCCGTCACCAAATTTCATGTTTCTTCTTTAGATAGCCACGGAGTTAAAAGATTATAAATGAATGACAAATGAATTATATCTACATGGGTAATCACTAAAATTAAATATTTAAGCTCAACGTTATTTGTGTTCACCATAATCACATTGTATTATGGTAAAATAGATGTAACAAATTTCTATATTATTCTTCTTCTCCATCACCAAAATTTTGGTTTCTTAACCTTTAAGTAACTAAGTTAAGAGACTATAAGTGAATGACCTATAATTTATACGTATGCATAACAATTAAAATTAAATAATCAAGCTCAATATTGTTTATATTGATCGTATTCACACTGTCTTATGGTATATTACATCTAAAAATATTCAATATTTTTCTTTACCATCCCAAAGTTTTAGGTTTTTTTATCACTAAGCAAAAAACAAAACAGACTACAGTAGACGTAAAAAATTCATTATATTTTATTTTTCTCCTCCATCACAAATTTTTTGGTTTTTCCCCACTAAAAAACAAAGTTAAAAGACTATAATCTATGAGATATATATTTTTTATAAAATAGGTAATAATTAAAATAAATAATAAAGCTAGAATATATTTATATTTACCATTTTCACGTTGAATTATGGTTTATTAGATGTAAACATATTCAATATGATTCTTCTCCGTCACCAAATTTCATGTTTCTTCTTTAGATAGCCACGGAGTTAAAAGATTATAAATGAATGACAAATGAATTATATCTACATGGGTAATCACTAAAATTAAATATTTAAGCTCAACGTTATTTGTGTTCACCATAATCACATTGTATTATGGTAAAATAGATGTAACAAATTTCTATATTATTCTTCTTCTCCATCACCAAAATTTTGGTTTCTTAACCTTTAAGTAACTAAGTTAAGAGACTATAAGTCAATGACCTATAATTTATACGTATGCATAACAATTAAAATTAAATAATCAAGCTCAATATTGTTTATATTGATCGTATTCACACTGTCTTATGGTATATTACATCTAAAAATATTCAATATTTTTCTTTACCATCCCAAAGTTTTAGGTTTTTTTATCACTAAGCAAAAAACAAAACAGACTACAGTAGACGTAAAAAATTCATTATATTTTATTTTTCTCCTCCATCACAAATTTTTTGGTTTTTCCCCACTAAAAAACAAAGTTAAAAGACTATAATCTATGAGATATATATTTTTTATAAAATAGGTAATAATTAAAATAAATAATAAAGCTAGAATATATTTATATTTACCATTTTCACGTTGAATTATGGTTTATTAGATGTAAACATATTCAATATGATTCTTCTCCGTCACCAAATTTCATGTTTCTTCTTTAGATAGCCACGGAGTTAAAAGATTATAAATGAATGACAAATGAATTATATCTACATGGGTAATCACTAAAATTAAATATTTAAGCTCAACGTTATTTGTGTTCACCATAATCACATTGTATTATGGTAAAATAGATGTAACAAATTTCTATATTATTCTTCTTCTCCATCACCAAAATTTTGGTTTCTTAACCTTTAAGTAACTAAGTTAAGAGACTATAAGTGAATGACCTATAATTTATACGTATGCATAACAATTAAAATTAAATAATCAAGCTCAATATTGTTTATATTGATCGTATTCACACTGTCTTATGGTATATTACATCTAAAAATATTCAATATTTTTCTTTACCATCCCAAAGTTTTAGGTTTTTTTATCACTAAGCAAAAAACATAACAGACTACAGTAGACGTAAAAAATTCATTATATTTTATTTTTCTCCTCCATCACAAATTTTTTGGTTTTTCCCCACTAAAAAGCAAAGTTAAAAGACTATAATCTATGAGATATATATTTTTTATAAAATAGGTAATAATTAAAATAAATAATAAAGCTAGAATATATTTATATTTACCATTTTCACGTTGAATTATGGTTTATTAGATGTAAACATATTCAATATGATTCTTCTCCGTCACCAAATTTCATGTTTCTTCTTTAGATAGCCACGGAGTTAAAAGATTATAAATGAATGACAAATAAATTATATCTACAAGGGTAATCAGTAAAATTAAATATTTAAGCTCAACGTTATTTGTGTTCACCATAATCACATTGTATTATGGTAAAATAGATGTAACAAATTTCTATATTATTCTTCTTCTCCATCACCAAAATTTTGGTTTCTTAACCTTTAAGTAACTAAGTTAAAAGACTACAAGTGAATGACCTATAATTTATACGTATACATAACAATTAAAATTAAATAATCAAGCTCAATATTGTTTATATTGGTCGTATTCACACTGACTTATGGTATATTACATCTAAAAATATTCAATATTTTTCTTTAACATCCTAAAGTTTTAGGTTTTTTTATCACTAAGCAAAAAACATAATAGACTACAGTAGACGTAAAAAATTCATTATATTTTATTTTTCTCCTCCATCACAAATTTTTTGGTTTTTCCCCACTAAAAAACAAAGTTAAAAGACTACAATCTATGAGATATATTTTTTTATAAAATAGGTAATAATTAAAATAAATAATAAAGCTAGAATTTATTTATATTTACCATTTTCACGTTGAATTGTGGTTTATTAGATGTAAACATATTCAATATGATTCTTCTCCATTACCAAATTTCATGTTTCTTCTTTAGATAGCCATAGAGTTAAAAGTCTATAAATGAATGACAAATGAATTATATCTACAAGGGTAATCACTAAAATTAAATATATAAGCTCAACGTTATTTGTGTTCACCATAATCACATTGTATTATGGTAAAATAGATGTAACAAATTTCTATATTATTCTTCTTCTCCATCACCAAAATTTTGGTTTATTAACCTTTAAGTAACTAAGTTAAGAGACTACAAGTGAATGACCTATAATTTATACGTATGCATAACAATTAAAATTAAATAGTCAAGCTCAATATTGTTTATATTGATCGTATTCACACTGAGTTATGGTATATTACATCTAAAAATATTCAATATTTTTCTTTACCATCCCAAAGTTTTAAGTTTTTTTATCACTAAGCAAAAAACATAATAGACTACAGTAGATGTAAAAATTTCATTATATTTTATTTTTCTCCTCCATCACAAATTTTTTGGTTTTTCCCCACTAAAAAACAAAGTTAAAAGACTACAATCTATGAGATATATTTTTTTATAAAATAGGTAATAATTAAAATAAATAATAAAGCTAGAATTTATTTATATTTACCATTTTCACGTTGAATTGTGGTTTATTAGATGTAAACATATTCAATATGATTCTTCTCCATTACCAAATTTCAGGTTTCTTCTTTAGATAGCCATAGAGTTAAAAGTCTATAAATGAATGACAAATGAATTATATCTACAACGGTAATCACTAAAATTAAATATATAAGCTCAACGTTATTTGTGTTCACCATAATCACATTGTATTATGGTAAAATAGATGTAACAAATTTCTATATTATTCTTCTTCTCCATCACCAAAATTTTGGTTTCTTAACCTTTAAGGAACTAAGTTAAGAGACTACAAGTGAATGACCTATAATTTATACGTATGCATAACAATTAAAATTAAATAATCAAGCTCAATATTGTTTATATTGATCGTATTCACACTGAGTTATGGTATATTACATCTAAAAATATTCAATATTTTTCTTTACCATCCCAAAGTTTTAAGTTTTTTATATCACTAAGCAAAAAACATAATAGACTACAGTAGATGTAAGAAATTAATTATATTTTAGTTTTCTTCTCTATTACAAAATTTTATGTTTTTTTCCTCTAAAAAACAAAGTTAAAAGACTATAATCCATGAGATATATTTTTTTTATAAAATATGTAATAATTAAAATAAATACTAATGCTAGAATTTATTTATATTTACCATTTTCACGTTGAATTGTGGTTTATTAGATGTAAACATATTCAATATGATTCTTCTCCGTCACCAAATTTCATGTTTCTTCTTTAGATAGCCACGGAGTTAAAAGAATATAAATGAATGACAAATGAATTATATCTACATGGGTAATCACTAAAATTAAATATTTAAGCTCAACGTTATTTGTGTTCACCATAATCACATTGTATTATGGTAAAATAGATGTAACAAATTTCTATATTATTCTTCTTCTCCATCACCAAAATTTTGGTTTCTTAACCTTTAAGTAACTAAGTTAAGAGACTATAAGTGAATGACCTATAATTTATACGTATGCATAACAATTAAAATTAAATAATCAAGCTCAATATTGTTTATATTGATCGTATTCACACTGACTTATGGTATATTACATCTAAAAATATTCAATATTTTTCTTTACCATCCCAAAGTTTTAGGTTTTTTTATCACTAAGCAAAAAACATAACAGACTACAGTAGACGTAAAAAATTCATTAGATTTTATTTTTCTCCTCCATCACAAATTTTTTGGTTTTTCCCCACTAAAAAACAAAGTTAAAAGACTATAATCTATGAGATATATATTTTTTATAAAATAGGTAATAATTAAAATAAATAATAAAGCTAGAATATATTTATATTTACCATTTTCACGTTGAATTATGGTTTATTAGATGTAAACATATTCAATATGATTCTTCTCCGTCACCAAATTTCATGTTTCTTCTTTAGATAGCCACGGAGTTAAAAGATTATAAATGAATGACAAATGAATTATATCTACATGGGTAATCACTAAAATTAGATATTTAAGCTCAACGTTATTTTTGTTCACCATAATCACATTGTATTATGGTAAAATAGATGTAACAAATTTCTATATTATTCTTCTTCTCCATCACCAAAATTTTGGTTTCTTAACCTTTAAGTAACTAAGTTAAGAGACTATAAGTGAATGACCTATAATTTATACGTATGCATAACAATTAAAATTAAATAAGCAAGCTCAATATTGTTTATATTGATCGTATTCACACTGTCTTATGGTATATTACATCTAAAAATATTCAATATTTTTCTTTACCATCCCAAAGTTTTAGGTTTTTTTATCACTAAGCAAAAAACAAAACAGACTACAGTAGACGTAAAAAATTCATTATATTTTATTTTTCTCCTCCATCACAAATTTTTTGGTTTTTCCCCACTAAAAAACAAAGTTAAAAGACTATAATCTATGAGATATATATTTTTTATAAAATAGGTAATAATTAAAATAAATAATAAAGCTAGAATATATTTATATTTACCATTTTCACGTTGAATTATGGTTTATTAGATGTAAACATATTCAATATGATTCTTCTCCGTCACCAAATTTCATGTTTCTTCTTTAGATAGCCACGGAGTTAAAAGATTATAAATGAATGACAAATGAATTATATCTACATGGGTAATCACTAAAATTAAATATTTAAGCTCAACGTTATTTGTGTTCACCATAATCACATTGTATTATGGTAAAATAGATGTAACAAATTTCTGTATTATTCTTCTTCTCCATCACCAAAATTTTGGTTTCTTAACCTTTAAGTAACTAAGTTAAGAGACTATAAGTGAATGACCTATAATTTATATGTATGCATAACAATTAAAATTAAATAATCAAGCTCAATATTGTTTATATTGATCGTATTCACACTGTCTTATGGTATATTACATCTAAAAATATTCAATATTTTTCTTTACCATCCCAAAGTTTTAGGTTTTTTTATCACTAAGCAAAAAACATAACAGACTACAGTAGACGTAAAAAATTCATTATATTTTATTTTTCTCCTCCATCACAAATTTTTTGGTTTTTCCCCACTAAAAAGCAAAGTTAAAAGACTATAATCTATGAGATATATATTTTTTATAAAATAGGTAATAATTAAAATAAATAATAAAGCTAGAATATATTTATATTTACCATTTTCACGTTGAATTATGGTTTATTAGATGTAAACATATTCAATATGATTCTTCTCCGTCACCAAATTTCATGCTTCTTCTTTAGATAGCCACGGAGTTAAAAGATTATAAATGAATGACAAATAAATTATATCTACAAGGGTAATCAGTAAAATTAAATATTTAAGCTCAACGTTATTTGTGTTCACCATAATCACATTGTATTATGGTAAAATAGATGTAACAAATTTCTATATTATTCTTCTTCTCCATCACCAAAATTTTGGTTTCTTAACCTTTAAGTAACTAAGTTAAAAGACTACAAGTGAATGACCTATAATTTATACGTATACATAACAATTAAAATTAAATAATCAAGCTCAATATTGTTTATATTGGTCGTATTCACACTGACTTATGGTATATTACATCTAAAAATATTCAATATTTTTCTTTAACATCCTAAAGTTTTAGGTTTTTTTATCACTAAGCAAAAAACATAATAGACTACAGTAGACGTAAAAAATTCATTATATTTTATTTTTCTCCTCCATCACAAATTTTTTGGTTTTTCCCCACTAAAAAACAAAGTTAAAAGACTACAATCTATGAGATATATTTTTTTATAAAATAGGTAATAATTAAAATAAATAATAAAGCTAGAATTTATTTATATTTACCATTTTCACGTTGAATTGTGGTTTATTAGATGTAAACATATTCAATATGATTCTTCTCCATTACCAAATTTCATGTTTCTTCTTTAGATAGCCATAGAGTTAAAAGTCTATAAATGAATGACAAATGAATTATATCTACAAGGGTAATCACTAAAATTAAATATATAAGCTCAACGTTATTTGTGTTCACCATAATCACATTGTATTATGGTAAAATAGATGTAACAAATTTCTATATTATTCTTCTTCTCCATCACCAAAATTTTGGTTTATTAACCTTTAAGTAACTAAGTTAAGAGACTACAAGTGAATGACCTATAATTTATACGTATGCATAACAATTAAAATTAAATAGTCAAGCTCAATATTGTTTATATTGATCGTATTCACACTGAGTTATGGTATATTACATCTAAAAATATTCAATATTTTTCTTTACCATCCCAAAGTTTTAAGTTTTTTTATCACTAAGCAAAAAACATAATAGACTACAGTAGATGTAAGAAATTAATTATATTTTAGTTTTCTTCTCTATTAAAAAATTTTATGTTTTTTTCCTCTAAAAAACAAAGTTAAAAGACTATAATCCATGAGATATATTTTTTTTATAAAATATGTAATAATTAAAATAAATACTAATGCTAGAATTTATTTATATTTACCATTTTCACGTTGAATTGTGGTTTATTAGATGTAAACATATTCAATATGATTCTTCTCCGTCACCAAATTTCATGTTTCTTCTTTAGATAGCCACGGAGTTAAAAGATTATAAATGAATGACAAATGAATTATATCTACATGGGTAATCACTAAAATTAAATATTTAAGCTCAACGTTATTTGTGTTCACCATAATCACATTGTATTATGGTAAAATAGATGTAACAAATTTCTATATTATTCTTCTTCTCCATCACCAAAATTTTGGTTTCTTAACCTTTAAGTAACTAAGTTAAGAGACTATAAGTGAATGACCTATAATTTATACGTATGCATAACAATTAAAATTAAATAATCAAGCTCAATATTGTTTATATTGATCGTATTCACACTGACTTATGGTATATTACATCTAAAAATATTCAATATTTTTCTTTACCATCCCAAAGTTTTAGGTTTTTTTATCACTAAGCAAAAAACATAACAGACTACAGTAGACGTAAAAAATTCATTAGATTTTATTTTTCTCCTCCATCACAAATTTTTTGGTTTTTCCCCACTAAAAAACAAAGTTAAAAGACTATAATCTATGAGATATATATTTTTTATAAAATAGGTAATAATTAAAATAAATAATAAAGCTAGAATATATTTATATTTACCATTTTCACGTTGTATTATGGTTTATTAGATGTAAACATATTCAATATGATTCTTCTCCGTCACCAAATTTCATGTTTCTTCTTTAGATAGCCACGGAGTTAAAAGATTATAAATGAATGAAAAATGAATTATATCTACATGGGTAATCACTAAAATTAAATATTTAAGCTCAACGTTATTTGTGTTCACCATAATCACATTGTATTATGGTAAAATAGATGTAACAAATTTCTATATTATTCTTCTTCTCCATCACCAAAATTTTGGTTTCTTAACCTTTAAGTAACTAAGTTAAGAGACTATAAGTGAATGACCTATAATTTATACGTATGCATAACAATTAAAATTAAATAATCAAGCTCAATATTGTTTATATTGATCGTATTCACACTGACTTATGGTATATTACATCTAAAAATATTCAATATTTTTCTTTACCATCCCAAAGTTTTAGGTTTTTTTATCACTAAGCAAAAAACATAACAGACTACAGTAGACGTAAAAAATTCATTAGATTTTATTTTTCTCCTCCATCACAAATTTTTTGGTTTTTCCCCACTAAAAAACAAAGTTAAAAGACTATAATCTATGAGATATATATTTTTTATAAAATAGGTAATAATTAAAATAAATAATAAAGCTAGAATATATTTATATTTACCATTTTCACGTTGTATTATGGTTTATTAGATGTAAACATATTCAATATGATTCTTCTCCGTCACCAAATTTCATGTTTCTTCTTTAGATAGCCACGGAGTTAAAAGATTATAAATGAATGACAAATGAATTATATCTACATGGGTAATCACTAAAATTAAATATTTAAGCTCAACGTTATTTGTGTTCACCATAATCACATTGTATTATGGTAAAATTGATGTAACAAATTTCTATATTATTCTTCTTCTCCATCACCAAAATTTTGGTTTCTTAACCTTTAAGTAACTAAGTTAAGAGACTATAAGTGAATGACCTATAATTTATACGTATGCATAACAATTAAAATTAAATAATCAAGCTCAATATTGTTTATATTGATCGTATTCACACTGTCTTATGGTATATTACATCTAAAAATATTCAATATTTTTCTTTACCATCCCAAAGTTTTAGGTTTTTTTATCACTAAGCAAAAAACATAACAGACTACAGTAGACGTAAAAAATTCATTAGATTTTATTTTTCTCCTCCATCACAAATTTTTTGGTTTTTCCCCACTAAAAAACAAAGTTAAAAGACTATAATCTATGAGATATATATTTTTTATAAAATAGGTAATAATTAAAATAAATAATAAAGCTAGAATATATTTATATTTACCATTTTCACGTTGAATTATGGTTTATTAGATGTAAACATATTCAATATGATTCTTCTCCGTCACCAAATTTCATGTTTCTTCTTTAGATAGCCACGGAGTTAAAAGATTATAAATGAATGACAAATGAATTATATCTACATGGGTAATCACTAAAATTAAATATTTAAGCTCAACGTTATTTGTGTTCACCATAATCACATTGTATTATGGTAAAATAGATGTAACAAATTTCTATATTATTCTTCTTCTCCATCACCAAAATTTTGGTTTCTTAACCTTTAAGAAACTAAGTTAAGAGACTATAAGTGAATGACCTATAATTTATACGTATGCATAACAATTAAAATTAAATAATCAAGCTCAATATTGTTTATATTGATCGTATTCACACTGTCTTATGGTATATTACATCTAAAAATATTCAATATTTTTCTTTACCATCCCAAAGTTTTAGGTTTTTTTATCACTAAGCAAAAAACATAACAGACTACAGTAGACGTAAAAAATTCATTATATTTTATTTTTCTCCTCCATCACAAATTTTTTGGTTTTTCCCCACTAAAAAGCAAAGTTAAAAGACTATAATCTATGAGATATATATTTTTTATAAAATAGGTAATAATTAAAATAAATAATAAAGCTAGAATATATTTATATTTACCATTTTCACGTTGAATTATGGTTTATTAGATGTAAACATATTCAATATGATTCTTCTCCGTCACCAAATTTCATGTTTCTTCTTTAGATAGCCACGGAGTTAAAAGATTATAAATGAATGACAAATAAATTATATCTACAAGAGTAATCAGTAAAATTAAATATTTAAGCTCAACGTTATTTGTGTTCACCATAATCACATTGTATTATGGTAAAATAGATGTAACAAATTTCTATATTATTCTTCTTCTCCATCACCAAAATTTTGGTTTCTTAACCTTTAAGTAACTAAGTTAAAAGACTACAAGTGAATGACCTATAATTTATACGTATACATAACAATTAAAATTAAATAATCAAGCTCAATATTGTTTATATTGGTCGTATTCACACTGACTTATGGTATATTACATCTAAAAATATTCAATATTTTTCTTTAACATCCTAAAGTTTTAGGTTTTTTTATCACTAAGCAAAAAACATAATAGACTACAGTAGACGTAAAAAATTCATTATATTTTATTTTTCTCCTCCATCACAAATTTTTTGGTTTTTCCCCACTAAAAAACAAAGTTAAAAGACTACAATCTATGAGATATATTTTTTTATAAAATATGTAATAATTAAAATAAATAATAAAGCTTGAATTTATTTATATTTACCATTTTCACGTTGAATTGTGGTTTATTAGATGTAAACATATTCAATATGATTCTTCTCCATTACCAAATTTCATGTTTCTTCTTTAGATAGCCATAGAGTTAAAAGTCTATAAATGAATGACAAATGAATTATATCTACAAGGGTAATCACTAAAATTAAATATATAAGCTCAACGTTATTTGTGTTCACCATAATCACATTGTATTATGGTAAAATAGATGTAACAAATTTCTATATTATTCTTCTTCTCCATCACCAAAATTTTGGTTTATTAACCTTTAAGTAACTAAGTTAAGAGACTACAAGTGAATGACCTATAATTTATACGTATGCATAACAATTAAAATTAAATAGTCAAGCTCAATATTGATTATATTGATCGTATTCACACTGAGTTATGGTATATTACATCTAAAAATATTCAATATTTTTCTTTACCATCCCAAAGTTTTAAGTTTTTTTATCACTAAGCAAAAAACATAATAGACTACAGTAGATGTAAGAAATTAATTATATTTTAGTTTTCTTCTCTATTAAAAAATTTTATGTTTTTTTCCTCTAAAAAACAAAGTTAAAAGACTATAATCCATGAGATATATTTTTTTTATAAAATATGTAATAATTAAAATAAATACTAATGCTAGAATTTATTTATATTTACCATTTTCACGTTGAATTGTGGTTTATTAGATGTAAACATATTCAATATGATTCTTCTCCGTCACCAAATTTCATGTTTCTTCTTTAGATAGCCACGGAGTTAAAAGATTATAAATGAATGACAAATGAATTATATCTACATGGGTAATCACTAAAATTAAATATTTAAGCTCAACGTTATTTGTGTTCACCATAATCACATTGTATTATGGTAAAATAGATGTAACAAATTTCTATATTATTCTTCTTCTCCATCACCAAAATTTTGGTTTCTTAACCTTTAAGTAACTAAGTTAAGAGACTACAAGTGAATGACCTATAATTTATACGTATGCATAACAATTAAAATTAAATAATCAAGCTCAATATTGTTTATATTGATCGTATTCACACTGACTTATGGCATATTACATCTAAAAATATTCAATATTTTTCTTTACCATCCCAAAGTTTTAGGTTTTTTTATCACTAAGCAAAAAACATAACAGACTACAGTAGACGTAAAAAATTCATTATATTTTATTTTTCTCGTCCATCACAAATTTTTTGGTTTTTCCCCAATAAAAAACAAAATTAAAAGACTATAATCTATGAGATATATATTTTTTATAAAATAGGTAATAATTAAAATAAATAATAAAGCTAGAATATATTTATATTTACCATTTTCACGTTGAATTATGGTTTATTAGATGTAAACATATTCAATATGATTCTTCTCCGTCACGAAATTTCATGTTTCTTCTTTAGATAGCCACGGAGTTAAGATTTTAAATGAATGACAAATGAATTATATCTACATGGGTAATCACTAAAATTAAATATTTAAGCTCAACGTTATTTGTGTTCACCATAATCACATTGTATTATGGTAAAATAGATGTAATAAATTTCTATATTATTCTTCTTCTCCATCACCAAAATTTTGGTTTCTTAACCTTTAAGTAACCAAGTTAAGAGACTACAAGTGAATGACCTATAATTTATACGTATGCATAACAATTAAAATTAAATAATCAAGCTCAATATTGTTTATATTGATCGTATTCACACTGACTTATGGTATATTACATCTAAAAATATTCAATATTTTTCTTTAACATCCCAAAGTTTTAGGTTTTTTTATCACTAAGCAAAAAACATAATAGACTACAGTAGATGTAAAAAATTAATTATATTTTATTTTTCTTCTCTATTACAAAATTTTATGTTTTTTTCCACTAAAAAACAAAGTTAAAAGACTATAATCCATGAGATATATTTTTTTTATAAAATATGTAATAATTAAAATAAATACTAAAGCTAGAATTTATTTATATTTAGCATTTTCACGTTGAATTGTGGTTTATTAAATGTAAACATATTCAATATGATTCTTCTCCGTTACCAAATTTCATGTTTCTTCTTTAGATAGCCACAAAGTTAAAAGACTATAAATGAATGACAAATGAATTATATCTACAAGGGTAATCACTAAAATTAAATATTTAAGCTAAACGTTATTTGTGTTCACCATAATCACATTGTATTATGGTAAAATTGATGTAACAAATTTCTATATTATTCTTCTTCTCCATCACCAAAATTTTGGTTTCTTAACCTTTAAGGAACTAAGTTAAGAGACTACAAGTGAATGACCTATAATTTATACGTATGCATAACAATTAAAATTAAATAATAAAGCTTAATATTGTTTATATTGATCGTATTCACACTGACTTATGGTATATTACATCTAAAAATATTCAATATTTTTCTTTACCATCCAAAAGTTTTAGGTTTTTTTTATCACTAAGCAAAAAACATAATAGACTACAGTAGACGTAAACAATTAATTATATTTTATTTTTCTTCTCTATTACAAAATTTTAGGTTTTTTTCCACTAAAAAACAAAGTTAAAAGACTATAATCCAGGAGATATATTTTTTAATAAAATACGTAATAATTAAAATAAATAATAAAGCTAGAATTTATTTATATTTACCATTTTCACATTGAATTGTGGTTTATTAGATGTAAATATATTCAATATGATTCTTCTCCGTTACCAAATTTCATGTTTCTTCTATAGATAGCCAGACAGTTAAAAGACTATAAATGAATGACAAATGAATTATATCTACATGGGTAATCACTAAAATTAAATATTTAAGCTCAACGTTATTTTTGTTCACCAAAATCACATTGTATTATAGTAAAATAGATGTAACAAATTTCTATATTATTCTTCTTCTCCATCACCAAAATTTTGGTTTCTTGTCCTTTAAGTAACTAAGTTAAGAGACTACAAGTGAATGACCTGTAATTTATACGTATGCATAACAATTAAAATTAAATAATCAAGCTCAATATTATTTATATTGATCGTATTCACACTGACTTATGGTATATTACATCTAAAAATATTCAATATTTTTATTTACCATCCCAAAGTTTTAGGTTTTTTTATCACTAAGCAAAAAACATAATAGACTACAGTAGACGTAAAAAATTAATTATATTTTATTTTTCTTCTCTATTACAAAATTTTAGGTTTTTTTCCACTAAAAAACAAAGTTAAAAGACTATAATCCAGGAGATATATTTTTTTATAAAATACGTAATAATTAAAATAAATAAAAAAGCTAGAATTTATTTATATTTACCATTTTCACATTGAATTGTGGTTTATTAGATGTAAATATATTCAATATAATTCTTCTCCGTTACCAAATTTCATGTTTCTTCTTTAGATAGCCACAGAGTTAAAAGACTATAAATGAATGACAAATGAATTATATCTACATGGGTAATCACTAAAAATAAATATTTAAGCTCAACGTTATTTGTGTTCACCATAATCACATTGTATTATGGTAAAATAGATGTAACAAATTTCTATATTCTTCTTCTTCTCCATCACCAAAATTTTGGTTTCTTAACCTTTAAGTAACTAAGTTAAGACACTATAAATGAATGACCTATAATTTATACGTATGCATAACAATTAAAATTAAATAATCAAGCTCAATATTGTTTATATTGATTGTATTCACACTGACTTATGGTAGAAATATTCAATATTTTTCTTTACATCCCCAAAGTTTTATTTTTTTTTTATCACTAAGCAAAAAAACATAATAGACTACAGTAGACGTAAAAAATTAATTATATTTTATTTTTCTCCTCCATCACAAATTTTTTGGTTTTTCCCCACTAAAAAACAAAGTTAAAAGACTATAATATATGAGATATATTTTTTTATAAATTAGGTAATAATTAAAATAAATAAAAAAGCTAGAATTTATTTATATTTACCATTTTAACATTGAATTGTGGTTTATTAGATGTAAATATATTCAATATGATTCTTCTCCGTTACCAAATTTCATGTTTCTTCTTTAGATAGCCACAGAGTTAAAAGACTATAAATGAATGACAAATGAATTATATCTACATGGGTAATCACTAAAATTAAATATTTAAGCTCAACGTTATTTGTGTTCACCATAATCACATTGTATTATGGTAAAATAGATGTAATAAATTTCTATATTATTCTTCTTCTCCATCACCAAAATTTTGGTTTCTTGACCTTTAAGTAACTAAGTTAAGAGACTACAAGTGAATGACCTATAATTTATACGTATGCATAACAATTAAAATTAAATAATCAAGCTCAATATTGTTTATATTGATCGTATTCACACTGACTTATGGTATATTACATCTAAAAATATTCAATATTTTTCTTTACCATCCCAAAGTTTTATGTTTTTTTACACTAAGCAAAAAACATAATAGACTACAGTAAACGTAAAAAATTAATTATATTTTATTTTTCTTCTCTATTACAAAATTTTAGGTTTTTTTCCACTAAAAAACAAAGTTAAAAGACTATAATCCAGGAGATATATTTTTTTATAAAATAGGTAATAATTAAAATAAATAAAAAAGGTAGAATTTATTTATATTTACCATTTTCACGTTGAATTGTGGTTTATTAGATGTAAACATATTCAATATGATTCTTCTCCGTCACCAAATTTCATGTTTCTTCTTTAGATAGCCACAGAGTTAAAAGACTATAAATGAATGACATATGAATTATATGTACATGGGTAATCACTTAAATTAAATATTTAAGCTCAACGTTATTTGTGTTCACCATAATCACATTGTATTATGGTAAAATAGATGTAACAAATTTCTATATTATTCTTCTTCTCCATCACCAAAATTTTGGTTTCTTAACCTTTAAGGAACTAAGTTAAGAGACTACAAGTGAATGACCTATAATTTATACGTATGCATAACAATTAAAATTAAATAATCAAGCTCAATATTGTTTATATTGATCGTATTCACACTGACTTATGGTATATTACATCTAAATATATTCAATATTTTTCTTTACCATCCCAAAGTTTTAGGTTTTTTTATCACTAAGCAAAAAACATAATAGACTACAGTAGACGTAAAAAATTAATTATATTTTATTTTTCTTCTCTATTACAAAATTTTAGGTTTTTTTCCACTAAAAAACAATGTTAAAAGACTATAATCCAGGAGATATATTTTTTTATAAAATACGTAATAATTAAAATAAATAATAAAGCTAGAATTTATTTATATTTACCATTTTCACATTGAATTGTGGTTTATTAGATGTAAATATATTCAATATGATTCTTCTCCGTTACCAAATTTCATGTTTCTTCTTTAGATAGCCACAGAGTTAAAAGACTATAAATGAATGACAAATGAATTATATCTACATGGGTAATCACTAAAATTAAATATTTAAGCTCAACGTTATTTGTGTTCACCATAATCACATTGTATTATGGTAAAATAGATGTAATAAATTTCTATATTATTCTTCTTCTCCATCACCAAAATTTTGGTTTCTTGACCTTTAAGTAACTAAGTTAAGAGACTACAAGTGAATGACCTATAATTTATACGTATGCATAACAATTAAAATTAAATAATCAAGCTCAATATTGTTTATATTGATCGTATTCACACTGACTTATGGTATATTACATCTAAAAATATTCAATATTTTTCTTTACCATCCCAAAGTTTTATGTTTTTTTACACTAAGCAAAAAACATAATAGACTACAGTAAACGTAAAAAATTAATTATATTTTATTTTTCTTCTCTATTACAAAATTTTAGGTTTTTTTCCACTAAAAAACAAAGTTAAAAGACTATAATCCAGGAGATATATTTTTTTATAAAATAGGTAATAATTAAAATAAATAAAAAAGGTAGAATTTATTTATATTTACCATTTTCACGTTGAATTGTGGTTTATTAGATGTAAACATATTCAATATGATTCTTCTCCGTCACCAAATTTCATGTTTCTTCTTTAGATAGCCACAGAGTTAAAAGACTATAAATGAATGACATATGAATTATATGTACATGGGTAATCACTTAAATTAAATATTTAAGCTCAACGTTATTTGTGTTCACCATAATCACATTGTATTATGGTAAAATAGATGTAACAAATTTCTATATTATTCTTCTTCTCCATCACCAAAATTTTGGTTTCTTAACCTTTAAGGAACTAAGTTAAGAGACTACAAGTGAATGACCTATAATTTATACGTATGCATAACAATTAAAATTAAATAATCAAGCTCAATATTGTTTATATTGATCGTATTCACACTGACTTATGGTATATTACATCTAAATATATTCAATATTTTTCTTTACCATCCCAAAGTTTTAGGTTTTTTTATCACTAAGCAAAAAACATAATAGACTACAGTAGACGTAAAAAATTAATTATATTTTATTTTTCTTCTCTATTACAAAATTTTAGGTTTTTTTCCACTAAAAAACAATGTTAAAAGACTATAATCCAGGAGATATATTTTTTTATAAAATACGTAATAATTAAAATAAATAATAAAGCTAGAATTTATTTATATTTACCATTTTCACATTGAATTGTGGTTTATTAGATGTAAATATATTCAATATAATTCTTCTTCGTTACCAAATTTCATGTTTCTTCTTTAGATAGCCACAGAGTTAAAAGACTATAAATGAATGACAAATGAATTATATCTACATGGGTAATCACTAAAATTAAATATTTAAGCTCAACGTTATTTGTGTTCACCATAATCACATTGTATTATGGTAAAATAGATGTAACAAATTTCTATATTCTTCTTCTTCTCCATCACCAAAATTTTGGTTTCTTAACCTTTAAGTAACTAAGTTAAGACACTATAAATGAATGACCTATAATTTATACGTATGCATAACAATTAAAATTAAATAATCAAGCTCAATATTGTTTATATTGATTGTATTCACACTGACTTATGGTAGAAATATTCAATATTTTTCTTTACATCCCCAAAGTTTTATTTTTTTTTTATCACTAAGCAAAAAACATAATAGACTACAGTAGACGTAAAAAATTAATTATATTTTATTTTTCTCCTCCATCACAAATTTTTTGGTTTTTCCCCACTAAAAAACAAAGTTAAAAGACTATAATATATGAGATATATTTTTTTATAAATTAGGTAATAATTAAAATAAATAAAAAAGCTAGAATTTATTTATATTTACCATTTTAACATTGAATTGTGGTTTATTAGATGTAAATATATTCAATATGATTCTTCTCCGTTACCAAATTTCATGTTTCTTCTTTAGATAGCCACAGAGTTAAAAGACTATAAATGAATGACAAATGAATTATATCTACATGGGTAATCACTAAAATTAAATATTTAAGCTCAACGTTATTTGTGTTCACCATAATCACATTGTATTATGGTAAAATAGATGTAACAAATTTCTATATTATTCTTCTTCTCCATCACCAAAATTTTGGTTTCTTGACCTTTAAGTAACTAAGTTAAGAGACTACAAGTGAATGACCTATAATTTATACGTATGCATAACAATTAAAATTAAATAATCAAGCTCAATATTGTTTATATTGATCGTATTCACACTGACTTATGGTATATTACATCTAAAAATATTCAATATTTTTCTTTACCATCCCAAAGTTTTATGTTTTTTTACACTAAGCAAAAAACATAATAGACTACAGTAAACGTAAAAAATTAATTATATTTTATTTTTCTTCTCTATTACAAAATTTTAGGTTTTTTTCCACTAAAAAACAAAGTTAAAAGACTATAATCCAGGAGATATATTTTTTTATAAAATAGGTAATAATTAAAATAAATAAAAAAGGTAGAATTTATTTATATTTACCATTTTCACGTTGAATTGTGGTTTATAAGATGTAAACATATTCAATATGATTCTTCTCCGTCACCAAATTTCATGTTTCTTCTTTAGATAGCCACAGAGTTAAAAGACTATAAATGAATGACATATGAATTATATGTACATGGGTAATCACTTAAATTAAATATTTAAGCTCAACGTTATTTGTGTTCACCATAATCACATTGTATTATGGTAAAATAGATGTAACAAATTTCTATATTATTCTTCTTCTCCATCACCAAAATTTTGGTTTCTTAACCTTTAAGGAACTAAGTTAAGAGACTACAAGTGAATGACCTATAATTTATACGTATGCATAACAATTAAAATTAAATAATCAAGCTCAATATTGTTTATATTGATCGTATTCACACTAACTTATGGTATATTACATCTAAAAATATTCAATATTTTTCTTTACCATCCCAAAGTTTTAGGTTTTTTTATCACTAAGCAAAAAACATAATAGACTACAGTAGACGTAAAAAATTAATTATATTTTATTTTTCTTCTCTATTACAAAATTTTAGGTTTTTTTCCACTAAAAAACAATGTTAAAAGACTATAATCCAGGAGATATATTTTTTTATAAAATACGTAATAATTAAAATAAATAATAAAGCTAGAATTTATTTATATTTACCATTTTCACATTGAATTGTGGTTTATTAGATGTACATATATTCAATATAATTCTTCTTCGTTACCAAATTTCATGTTTCTTCTTTAGATAGCCACAGAGTTAAAAGACTATAAATGAATGACAAATGAATTATATCTACATGGGTAATCACTAAAATTAAATATTTAAGCTCAACGTTATTTGTGTTCACCATAATCACATTGTATTATGGTAAAATAGATGTAACAAATTTCTATATTCTTCTTCTTCTCCATCACCAAAATTTTGGTTTCTTAACCTTTAAGTAACTAAGTTAAGACACTATAAATGAATGACCTATAATTTATACGTATGCATAACAATTAAAATTAAATAATCAAGCTCAATATTGTTTATATTGATTGTATTCACACTGACTTATGGTAGAAATATTCAATATTTTTCTTTACATCCCCAAAGTTTTAGGTTTTTTTTATCACTAAGCAAAAAACATAATAGACTACAGTAGACGTAAAAAATTAATTATATTTTATTTTTCTCCTCCATCACAAATTTTTTGGTTTTTCCCCACTAAAAAACAAAGAAAAGACTATAATATATGAGATATATTTTTTTATAAACTAGGTAATAATTAAAATAAATAAAAAAGCTAGAATTTATTTATATTTACCATTTTGACATTGAATTGTGGTTTATTAGATTTAAATATATTCAATATGATTCTTCTCCGTTACCAAATTTCATGTTTCTTCTTTAGATAGCCACAGAGTTAAAAGACTATAAATGAATGACAAATGAATTATATGTACATGGGTAATCACTAAAATTAAATATTTAAGCTCAACGTTATTTGTGTTCACCATAATCACATTGTATTATGGTAAAATAGATGTAACAAATTTCTATATTATTCTTCTTCTCCATCACCAAAATTTTGGTTTCTTAACCTTTAAGGAACTAAGTTAAGAGACTACAAGTGAATGACCTGTAATTTATATGTATGCATAACAATTAAAATTAAATAATCAAGCTCAATATTGTTTATATTGATCATATTCACACTGACTTATGGTATATTACATCTAAAAATATTCAATATTTTTCTTTACCATCCCAAAGTTTTAGGTTTTTTTATCACTAAGCAAAAAACATAATAGACTACAGTAGACGTAAAAAATTAATTATATTTTATTTTTCTTTTCTATTACAAAATTTTAGGTTTTTTTCCACTAAAAAACAAAGTTAAAAGACTATAATCCAGGAGATATATTTTTTTATAAAATACGTAATAATTAAAATAAATAATAAAGGTAGAATTTATTTATATTTACCATTTTCACATTGAATTGTGGTTTATTAGATGTAAATATATTCAATATAATTCTTCTCCGTTACCAAATTTCATGTTTCTTCTTTAGATAGCCACAGAGTTAAAAGACTATAAATGAATGACAAATGAAATATATCTACATGGGTAATCACTAAAATTAAATATTTAAGCTCAACGTTATTTGTGTTCACCATAATCACATTGTATTATGGTAAAATAGATGTAACAAATTTCTATATTATTCTTCTTCTCCATCACCAAAATTTTGGTTTCTTAACCTTTAAGGAACTAAGTTAAGAGACTACAAGTGAATGACCTATAATTTATACGTATGCATAACAATTAAAATTAAATAATCAAGCTCAATATTGTTTATATTGATCGTATTCACACTGACTTATGGTATATTACATCTAAAAATATTCAATATTTTTCTTTACCATCCCTAAGTTTTAGGTTTTTTTACACTAAGCAAAAAACATAATAGACTACAGTTGACGTAAAAAATTAATTATATTTTATTTTTCTTCTCTATTACAAAATTTTATGTTTTTTTCCACTAAAAAACAAAGTTAAAAGACTATAATCCAGGAGATATATTTTTTTATAAAATAGGTAATAATTAAAATAAAGAAAAAGGCTAGAATTTATTTATATTTACCATTTTCACGTTGAATTGTGGTTTATAAGATGTAAACATATATAATATGATTCTTCTCCGTCACCAAATTTCATGTTTCTTCTTTGGATAGCCACAGAGTTAAAAGACTATAAATGAATGACAAATGAATTATATGTACATGGGTAATCACTAAAATTAAATATTTAAGCTCAACGTTATTTGTGTTCACCATAATCACATTGTATTATGGTAAAATAGATGTAACAAATTTCTATATTATTCTTCTTCTCCATCACATAAATTTTGGTTTCTTAACCTTTAAGGAACTAAGTTAAGAGACTACAAGTGAATGACCTATAATTTATACGTATGCATAACAATTAAAATTAAATAATCAAGCTCAATATTGTTTATATTGATCGTATTCACACTGACTTATGGTATATTACATCTAAAAATATTCAATATTTTTCTTTACCATCCCAAAGTTTTAGGTTTTTTTATCACTAAGCAAAAAACATAATAGACTACAGTAAACGTAAAAAATTAATTATATTTTATTTTTCTTCTCTATTACAAAATTTTAGGTTTTTTTCCACTAAAAAACAAAGTTAAAAGACTATAATCCAGGAGATATATTTTATTTATAAAATAGGTAATAATTAAAAAAAATAATAAAGGTAGAATTGATTTATATTTACCCATTTCACGTTGAATTATGGTTTATTAGATATAAAAATATTCAATATGATTCTTCTCCGTCACCAAATTTCATGTTTCTTCTTTGGATAGCCACAGAGTTAAAAGACTATAAATGAATGAAAAATGAATTATATCTACATGGGTAATCACTGAAATTAAATATTTAAGCTCAACGTTATTTGTGTTCACCATAATCACATTGTATTATGGTAAAATAGATGTAACAAATTTCTATATTATTCTTCTTCTCCATCACCAAAATTTTGGTTTCTTGACCTTTAGGGAACTAAGTTAAGAGACTACAAGTGAATGACCTATAATTTATACGTATGCATAACAATTAAAATTAAATAATCAAGCTCAATATTGTTTATATTGATCGTATTCACACTGACTTATGGTATATTACATATAAAAATATTCAATATTTTTCTTTACCATCCCAAAGTTTTAGGTTTTTTTATCACTAAGCAAAAAACATAATAGACTACAGTAGACATAAAAAATTAATTATATTTTATTTTTCTTCTCTATTACAAAATTTTAGGTTTTTTTCCACTAAAAAACAAAGTTATAATCCAGGAGATATATTTTTTTATAAAATAGGTAATAATTAAAATAAATAAAAAAGCTAGAATTTATTTATATTTACCATTTTCACGTTGAATTGTGGTTTATTAGATGTAAACATATTCAATATGATTCTTCTCCGTCACCAAATTTCATGTTTCTTCTTTAGATAGCCACAGAGTTAAAAGACTATAGATGAATGACATATGAATTATATGTACATGGGTAATCACTTAAATTAAATATTTAAGCTCAACGTTATTTGTGTTCACCATAATCACATTGTATTATGGTAAAATAGATGTAACAAATTTCTATATTATTCTTCTTCTCCATCACCAAAATTTTGGTTTCTTAACCTTTAAGGAACTAAGTTAAGAGACTACAAGTGAATGACCTATAATTTATACGTATGCATAACAATTAAAATTAAATAATAAAGCTCAATATTGTTTATATTGATCGTATTCACACTGACTTATGGTATATTACATCTAAAAATATTGAATATTTTTCTTTACCATCCCAAAGTTTTAGGTTTTTTTATCACTAAGCAAAAAACATAATAGACTACAGTAGACGTAAAAAATTAATTATATTTTATTTTTCTTCTCTATTACAAAATTTTAGGTTTTTTTCCACTAAAAAACAAAGTTAAAAGACTATAATCCAGGAGATATATTTTTTTATAAAATAGGTAATAATTAAAATAAATAAAAAAGCTAGAATTTATTTATATTTACCATTTTCACTTTGAATTGTGGTTTATTAGATGTAAACATATTCAATATGATTCTTCTCCGTCACCAAATTTCATATTTCTTCTTTAGATAGCCACAGAGTTAAAAGACTATAAATGAATGACAAATGAATTATATGTACATGGGTAATCACTAAAATTAAATATTTAAGCTCAACGTTATTTGTGTTCACCATAATCACATTGTATTATGGTAAAATAGATGTAACAAATTTCTATATTATTCTTCTTCTCCATCACCAAAATTTTGGTTTCTTGACCTTTAAGTAACTAAGTTAAGAGACTACAAGTGAATGACCTATAATTTATACGTATGCATAACAATTAAAATTAAATAATCAAGCTCAATATTGTTTATATTGATCGTATTTACACTGACTTATGGTATATTACATCTAAAAATATTCAATATTTTTCTTTACCATCCCAAAGTTTTAGGTTTTTTTACACTAAGCAAAAAACATAATAGACTACAGTAGACATAAAAAATTAATTATATTTTATTTTTCTTCTCTATTACAAAATTTTAGGTTTTTTTCCACTAAAAAACAAAGTTAAAAGACTATAATGCAGGAGATATATTTTTTTATAAAATAGGTAATAATTAAAATAAATAAAAAAGCTAGAATTTATTTATATTTACCATTTTCACGTTGAATTGTGGTTTATTAGATGTAAACATATTCAAAATGATTCTTCTCCGTCACGAAATTTCATGTTTCTTCTTTAGATAGCCACAGAGTTAAAAGACTATAAATGAATGACAAATGAATTATATGTACATGGGTAATCACTAAAATTAAATATTTAAGCTCAACGTTATTTGTGTTCACCAGAATCACATTGTATTATGGTAAAATAGATGTAACAAATTTCTATATTATTCTTTTTCTCCATCACCAAAATTTTGGTTTCTTAACCTTTAAGGAACTAAGTTAAGAGACTACAAGTGAATGACCTATACTTTATACGTATGCATAACAATTAAAATTAAATAATCAAGCTCAATATTATTTATATTGATCGTATTCACACTGACTTATGGTATATTACATCTAAAAATATTCAATATTTTTATTTACCATCCCAAAGTTTTAGGTTTTTTATCACTAAGCAAAAAACATAATAGACTACAGTAGATGTAAAAAATTAATTATATTTTATTTTTCTTCTCTATTACAAAATTTTAGGTTTTTTTCAACTAAAAAACAAAGTTAAAAGACTATAATTCATGAGATATATTTTATTTATAAAATATGTAATAATTAAAATAAATAATAAAGGTAGAATTGATTTATATTTACCCATTTCACGTTGAATTATGGTATATTAGATGTAAACATATTCAATATGATTCTTCTCCGTCACCAAATTTCATGTTTCTTCTTTGGATAGCCACAGAGTTAAAAGACTATAAATGAATGACAAATGAATTATATCTACAAGTGTAATCAGTAAATTTAAATATTTAAGCTCAACGTTATTTGTGTTCACCATAATCACATTGTATTATGGTAAAATAGATGTAACAAATTTCTATATTATTCTTCTTCTCCATCACCAAAATTTTGGTTTCTTAACCTTTAAGTAACTAAGTTAAGAGACTACAAGTGAATGACCTATAATTTATACGTATGCATAACAATTAAAATTAAATAATCAAGCTCAATATTGTTTATATTGATCGTATTCACACTGACTTATGGTATATTACATCTAAAAATATTCAATATTTTTCTTTACCATCCCAAAGTTTTAGGTTTTTTTACACTAAGCAAAAAACATAATAGACTACAGTAGACGTAAAAAATTAATTATATTTTATTTTTCTTCTCTATTACAAAATTTTAGGTTTTTTTCCACTAAAAAACAAAGTTAAAAGACTATAATCCAGGAGATATATTTTTTTATAAAATAGGTAATAATTAAAATAAATAAATAAAGCTAGAATTTATTTATATTTACCATTTTCACGTTGAATTGTGGTTTATTAGATGTAAACATATTCAATATGATTCTTCTCCGTCACGAAATTTCATGTTTCTTCTTTAGATAGCCACAGAGTTAAAAGACTATAAATGAATGACAAATTAATTATATGTACATGGGTTATCACTAAAATTAAATATTTAAGGTCAACGTTATTTGTGTTCACCAGAATCACATTGTATTATGGTAAAATAGATGTAACAAATTTCTATATTATTCTTCTTCTCCATCACCAAAATTTTGGTTTCTTAACCTTTAAGGAACTAAGTTAAGAGACTACAAGTGAATGACCTATACTTTATACGTATGCATAACAATTAAAATTAAATAATCAAGCTCAATATTGTTTATATTGATCGTATTCACACTGACTTATGGTATATTACATCTAAAAATATTCAATATTTTTATTTACCATCCCAAAGTTTTAGGTTTTTTTATCACTAAGCAAAAAACATAATAGACTACAGTAGACGTAAAAAATTAATTATATTTTATTTTTCTTCTCTATTACAAAATTTTAGGTTTTTTTCCACTAAAAAACAAAGTTAAAAGACTATAATCCATGAGATATATTTTTTTATAAAATAGGTAATAATTAAAATAAATAAAAAAGCTAGAATTGATTTATATTTACCCATTTCACGTTGAATTGTGGTTTATTAGATGTAAACATATTCAATATGATTCTTCTCCGTCACGAAATTTCATGTTTCTTCTTTGGATAGCCACAGAGTTAAAAGACTATAAATGAATGACAAATGAATTATATCTACATGGGTAATCACTGAAATTAAATATTTAAGCTCAACGTTATTTGTGTTCACCATAATCACATTGTATTATGGTAAAATAAATGTAACAAATTTCTATATTATTCTTCTTCTCCATCACCAAAATTTTGGTTTCTTGACCTTTAAGTAACTAAGTTAAGAGACTACAAGTGAATGACCTATAATTTATACGTATGCATAACAATTAAAATTAAATAATCAAGCTCAATATTGTTTATATTGATCGTATTCACATTGACTTATGGTATATTACATATAAAAATATTCAATATTTTTCTTTACCATCCCAAAGTTTTAGGTTTTTTTATCACTAAGCAAAAAACATAATAGACTACAGTAGACATAAAAAATTAATTATATTTTATTTTTCTTCTCTATTACAAAATTTTAGGTTTTTTTCCACTAAAAAACAAAGTTATAATCCAGGAGATATATTTTTTTATAAAATAGGTAATAATTAAAATAAATAAAAAAGCTAGAATTTATTTATATTTACCATTTTCACGTTGAATTGTGGTTTATAAGATGTAAACATATTCAATATGATTCTTCTCCGTCGCCAAATTTCATGTTTCTTCTTTAGATAGCCACAGAGTTAAAAGACTATAAATGAATGACAAATGAATTATATCTACATGGGTAATCACTGAAATTAAATATTTAAGCTCAACGTTATTTGTGTTCACCATAATCACATTGTATTATGGTAAAATAGATGTAACAAATTTCTATATTATTCTTCTTCTCCATCACCAAAATTTTGGTTTCTTGACCTTTAAGTAACTAAGTTAAGAGACTACAAGTGAATGACCTATAATTTATACGTATGCATAAAAATTAAAATTAAATAATCAAGCTCAATATTGTTTATATTGATCGTATTCACACTGACGTATGGTATATTACATCTAAAAATATTCAATATTTTTCTTTACCATCCCAAAGTTTTAGGTTTTTTTACACTAAACAAAAAACATAATAGACTACAGTAGACGTAAAAAATTAATTATATTTCTTCTCTATTACAAAATTTTAGGTTTTTTTCCACTAAAAAACAAAGTTAAAAGACTATAATCCAGGAGATATATTTTTTTATAAAATAGGTAATAATTAAAATAAATAAAAAGGATAGAATTTATTTATATTTACCATTTTCACGTTGAATTGTGGTTTATAAGATGTAAACATATTCAATATGATTCTTCTCCGTCACCAAATTTCATATTTCTTCTTTAGATAGCCACAGAGTTAAAAGACTATAAATGAATGACAAATGAATTATATGTACATGGGTAATCACTAAAATTAAATATTTAAGCTCAACGTTATTTGTGTTCACCATAATCACATTGTATTATGGTAAAATAGATGTAACAAATTTCTATATTATTCTTCTTCTCCATCACCAAAATTTTGGTTTCTTGACCTTTAAGTAACTAAGTTAAGAGACTACAAGTGAATGACCTATAATTTATACGTATGCATAACAATTAAAATTAAATAATCAAGCTCAATATTGTTTATATTGATCGTATTCACACTGACTTATGGTATATTACATCTAAAAATATTCAATATTTTTCTTTACCATCCCAAAGTTTTAGGTTTTTTTACACTAAGCAAAAAACATAATAGACTACAGTAGACGTAAAAAATTAATTATATTTTATTTTTCTTCTCTATTACAAAATTTTAGGTTTTTTTCCACTAAAAAACAAAGTTAAAAGACTATAATGCAGGAGATATATTTTTTTATAAAATAGGTAATAATTAAAATAAATAAAAAAGCTAGAATTTATTTATATTTACCATTTTCACGTTGAATTGTGGTTTATTAGATGTAAACATATTCAAAATGATTCTTCTCCGTCACGAAATTTCATGTTTCTTCTTTAGATAGCCACAGAGTTAAAAGACTATAAATGAATGACAAATGAATTATATGTACATGGGTAATCACTAAAATTAAATATTTAAGCTCAACGTTATTTGTGTTCACCAGAATCACATTGTATTATGGTAAAATAGATGTAACAAATTTCTATATTATTCTTTTTCTCCATCACCAAAATTTTGGTTTCTTAACCTTTAAGGAACTAAGTTAAGAGACTACAAGTGAATGACCTATACTTTATACGTATGCATAACAATTAAAATTAAATAATCAAGCTCAATATTATTTATATTGATCGTATTCACACTGACTTATGGTATATTACATCTAAAAATATTCAATATTTTTATTTACCATCCCAAAGTTTTAGGTTTTTTATCACTAAGCAAAAAACATAATAGACTACAGTAGATGTAAAAAATTAATTATATTTTATTTTTCTTCTCTATTACAAAATTTTAGGTTTTTTTCAACTAAAAAACAAAGTTAAAAGACTATAATTCATGAGATATATTTTATTTATAAAATATGTAATAATTAAAATAAATAATAAAGGTAGAATTGATTTATATTTACCCATTTCACGTTGAATTATGGTTTATTAGACGTAAACATATTCAATATGATTCTTCTCCGTCACCAAATTTCATGTTTCTTCTTTGGATAGCCACAGAATTAAAAGACTATAAATGAATGACAAATGAATTATATCTACAAGTGTAATCAGTAAATTTAAATATTTAAGCTCAACGTTATTTGTGTTCACCATAATCACATTGTATTATGGTAAAATAGATGTAACAAATTTCTATATTATTCTTCTTCTCCATCACCAAAATTTTGGTTTCTTAACCTTTAAGTAACTAAGTTAAGAGACTACAAGTGAATGACCTATAATTTATACGTATGCATAACAATTAAAATTAAATAATCAAGCTCAATATTGTTTATATTGATCGTATTCACACTGACTTATGGTATATTACATCTAAAAATATTCAATATTTTTCTTTACCATCCCAAAGTTTTAGGTTTTTTTATCATTAAGCAAAAAACATAATAGACTACAGTAGACATAAAAAATTAATTATATTTTATTTTTCTTCTCTATTACAAAATTTTAGGTTTTTTTCCACTAAAAAACAAAGTTAAGAGACTATAATCCATGAGATATATTTTTTTATAAAATATGTAATAATTAAAATAAATAATGAAGGTAGAATTGATTTATATTTACCATTTTCACGTTGAATTGTGGTTTATTAGATGTAAACATATTCAATATGATTCTTCTCCGTCACGAAATTTCATGTTTCTTCTTTAGATAGCCATAGAGTTAAAAGACTATAAATGAATGACAAATGAATTATATGTTCATGGGTAGTCACTAAAATTAAATATTTAAGCTCAACGTTATTTGTGTTCCCCATAATCACATTGTATTATGGTAAAATAGATGTAACAAATTTCTATATTATTCTTCTTCTCCATCACCAAAATTTTGGTTTCTTAACCTTTAAGGAACTAAGTTAAGAGACTACAAGTGAATGACCTATAATTTATACGTATGCATAACAATTAAAATTAAATAATCAAGCTCAATATTGTTTATATTGATCGTATTCACACTGACTTATGGTATATTACATCTAAAAATATTCAATATTTTTCTTTACCATCCCAAAGTTTTAGGTTTTTTTATCACTAAGCAAAAAACATAATAGACTACAGTAGATGTAAAAAATTAATTATATTTTATTTTTCTTCTCTATTACAAAATTTTAGGTTTTTTTCCACTAAAAAACAAAGTTAAAAGACTATAATCCATGAGATATATTTTTTTATAAAATAGGTAATAATTAAAATAAATAAAAAAGCTAGAATTTATTTATATTTACCATTTTCACGTTGAATTGTGGTTTATTAGATGTAAACATATTCAATATGATTCTTCTCCGTCACGAAATTTCATGTTTCTTCTTTAGATAGACATAGAGTTAAAAGACTATAAATGAATGACAAATGAATTATATGTTCATGGGTAGTCACTAAAATTAAATATTTAAGCTCAACGTTATTTGTGTTCCCCATAATCACATTGTATTATGGTAAAATAGATGTAACAAATTTCTATATTATTCTTCTTCTCCATCACCAAAATTTTGGTTTCTTAACCTTTAAGGAACTAAGTTAAGAGACTACAAGTGAATGACCTATAATTTATACGTATGCATAACAATTAAAATTAAATAATCAAGCTCAATATTGTTTATATTGATCGTATTCACACTGACTTATGGTATATTACATCTAAAAATATTCAATATTTTTCTTTACCATCCCAAAGTTTTAGGTTTTTTTATCACTAAGCAAAAAACATAATAGACTACAGTAGATGTAAAAAATTAATTATATTTTATTTTTCTTCTCTATTACAAAATTTTAGGTTTTTTTCCACTAAAAAACAAAGTTAAGAGACTATAATCCATGAGATATATTTTATTTATTAAATATGTAATAATTAAAATAAATAATAAAGGTAGAATTGATTTATATTTACCCATTTCACGTTGAATTATGGTTTATTAGATGTAAACATATTCAATATGATTCTTCTCCGTCACCAAATTTCATGTTTCTTCTTTGGATAGCCACAGAGTTAAAAGACTATAAATGAATGACAAATGAATTATATCTACAAGTGTAATCAGTAAATTTGTAATAATTAAAATAAATAATAAAGGTAGAATTGATTTATATTTACCATTTTCAAGTTGAATTATGGTTTATTAGATGTAAACATATTTAATATGATTCTTCTCCGTCACCAAATTTCATGTTTCTTCTTTGGATAGCCACAGAGTTAAAAGACTATAAATGAATGACAAATGAATTATATCTACAAGTGTAATCAGTAAATTTAAATATTTAAGCTCAACGTTATTTGTGTTCACCATAATCACATTGTATTAGGGTAAAATAGATGTAACAAATTTCTATATTATTCTTCTTCTCCATCACCAAAATTTTGGTTTCTTAACCTTTAAGTAACTAAGTTAAGAGACTACAAGTGAATGACCTATAATTTATACGTATGCATAACAATTAAAATTAAATAATCAAGCTCAATATTGTTTATATTGATCGTATTCACACTGACTTATGGTATATTACATCTAAAAATATTCAATATTTTTCTTTACCATCCCAAAGTTTTAGGTTTTTTTATCACTAAGTAAAAAACATAATAGACTACAGTAGACGTAAAAAATTAATTATATTTTATTTTTCTTCTCTATTACAAAATTTTAGGTTTTTTTCCACTAAAAAACAAAGTTAAAAGACTATAATCCATGAGATATATTTTTTTATAAAATAGGTAATAATTAAAATAAATAAAAAAGCTAGAATTTATTTATATTTACCATTTTCACGTTGAATTGTGGTTTATTAGATGTAAACATATTCAATATGATTCTTCTCCGTCACGAAATTTCATGTTTCTTCTTTAGATAGCCATAGAGTTAAAAGACTATAAATGAATGACAAATGAATTATATGTAGATGGGTAATCACTAAAATTAAATATTTAAGCTCAACGTTATTTGTGTTCACCATAATCATATTGTATTATGGTAAAATAGATGTAACAAATTTCTATATTATTCTTCTTCTCCATCATCAAAATTTTGGTTTCTTGACCTTTAAGTAACTAAGTTAAGAGACTACAAGTGAATGACCTATAATTTATACGTATGCATAACAATTAAACTTAAATAATCAAGCTCAATATTGTTTATATTGATCGTATTCACACTGACTTGTGGTATATTACATCTAAAAATATTCAATATTTTTCTTTAACATCCCAAAGTTTTAGGTTTTTTTACACTAAGCAAAAAACATAATAGACTACAGTAGACGAAAAAAATTAATTATATTTTATTTTTCTTCTCTATTACAAAATTTTAGGTTTTTTTCCACTAAAAAACAAAGTTAAAAGACTATAATCCAGGAGATATATTTTTTTATAAAATAGGTAATAATTAAAATAAATAAAAAAGCTAGAATTTATTTATATTTACCATTTTCACGTTGAATTGTGGTTTATTAGATGTAAACATATTCAATATGATTCTTCTCCGTCACGAAATTTCATGTTTCTTCTTTAGATAGCCACAGAGTTAAAAGACTATAAATGAATGACAAATGAATTATATGTACATGGGTAATCACTAAAATTAAATATTTAAGCTCAACGTTATTTGTGTTCACCATAATCACATTGTATTATGGTAAAATAGATGTAACAAATTTCTATATTATTCTTCTTCTCCATCACCAAAATTTTGGTTTCTTAACCTTTAAGGAACTAAGTTAAGAGACTACAGGTGAATGACCTATAATTTATACGTATGCATAACAATTAAAATTAAATAATCAAGCTCAATATTGTTTATATTGATCGTATTCACACTGACTTATGGTATATTACATCTAAAAATATTCAATATTTTTCTTTACCATCCCAAAGTTTTAGGTTTTTTTATCACTAAGCAAAAAACATAATAGACTACAGTAGATGTAAAAAATTAATTATATTTTATTTTTCTTCTCTATTACAAAATTTTAGGTTTTTTTCCACTAAAAAACAAAGTTAAAAGACTATAATCCATGAGATATATTTTATTTATAAAATATGTAATAATTAAAATAAATAATAAAGGTAGAATTGATTTATATTTACCCATTTCACGTTGAATTATGGTTTATTAGATGTAAACATATTCAATATGATTCTTCTCCGTCACCATATTTCATGTTTCTTCTTTGGATAGCCACGGAGTTAAAAGACTATAAATGAATGACAAATGAATTATATCTACAAGTGTAATCAGTAAATTTAAATATTTAAGCTCAACGTTATTTGTGTTCACCATAATCACATTGTATTATGGTAAAATAGATGTAACAAATTTCTATATTATTCTTCTTCTCCATCACCAAAATTTTGGTTTCTTAACCTTTAAGTAACTAAGTTAAGAGACTACAAGTGAATGACCTATAATTTATACGTATGCATAACAATTAAAATTAAATAATCAAGCTCAATATTGTTTATATTGATCGTATTCACACTGACTTATGGTATATTACATCTTAAAATATTCAATATTTTTATTTACCATCCCAAAGTTTTAGGTTTTTTTATCACTAAGCAAAAAACATAATAGACTACAGTAGATGTAAAAAATTAATTATATTTTATTTTTCTTCTCTATTACAATATTTTAGGTTTTTTTCCACTAAAAAACAAAGTTAAAAGACTATAATCCATGAGATATATTTTATTTATAAAATATGTAATAATTAAAATAAATAATAAAGGTAGAATTGATTTATATTTACCCATTTCACGTTGAATTATGGTTTATTAGATGTAAACGTATTCAATATGATTCTTCTCCGTCACCAAATTTCATGTTTCTTCTTTGGATAGCCACAGAGTTAAAAGACTATAAATGAATGACAAATGAATTATATCTACAAGTGTAATCAGTAAATTTAAATATTTAAGCTCAACGTTATTTGTGTTCACCATAATCACATTGTATTATGGTAAAATAGATGTAACAAATTTCTATATTATTCTTCTTCTCCATCACCAAAATTTTGGTTTCTTAACCTTTAAGTAACTAAGTTAAGAGACTACAAGTGAATGACCTATAATTTATACGTATGCATAACAATTAAAATTAAATAATCAAGCTCAATATTGTTTATATTGATCGTATTCACACTGACTTATGGTATATTACATCTAAAAATATTCAATATTTTTCTTTACCATCCCAAAGTTTTAGGTTTTTTTATCACTAAGTAAAAAACATAATAGACTACAGTAGACGTAAAAAATTAATTATATTTTATTTTTCTTCTCTATTACAAAATTTTAGGTTTTTTTCCACTAAAAAACAAAGTTAAAAGACTATAATCCATGAGATATATTTTTTTATAAAATAGGTAATAATTAAAATAAATAAAAAAGCTAGAATTTATTTATATTTACCATTTTCACGTTGAATTGTGGTTTATTAGATGTAAACATATTCAATATGATTCTTCTCCGTCACGAAATTTCATGTTTCTTCTTTAGATAGCCATAGAGTCAAAAGACTATAAATGAAAGACAAATGAATTATTTGTACATGGGTAATCACTAAAATTAAATATTTAAGCTCAACGTTATTTGTGTTCACCATAATCATATTGTATTTTGGTAAAATAGATGTAACAAATTTCTATATTATTCTTCTTCTCCATCATCAAAATTTTGGTTTCTTGACCTTTAAGTAACTAAGTTAAGAGACTACAAGTGAATGACCTATAATTTATACGTATGCATAACAATTAAAATTAAATAATCAAGCTCAATATTGTTTATATTGATCGTATTCACAGTGACTTGTGGTATATTACATCTAAAAATATTCAATATTTTTCTTTAACATCCCAAAGTTTTAGGTTTTTTTATCACTAAGTAAAAAACATAATAGACTACAGAAGACGTAAAAAATTAATTATATTTTATTTTTCTTCTCTATTACAAAATTTTAGGTTTTTTTCCACTAAAAAACAAAGTTAAAAGACTATAATCCATGAGATATATTTTTTTATAAAATAGGTAATAATTAAAATAAATAAAAAAGCTAGAATTTATTTATATTTACCATTTTCACGTTGAATTGTGGTTTATTAGATGTAAACATATTCAATATGATTCTTCTCCGTCACGAAATTTCATGTTTCTTCTTTAGATAGCCATAGAGTTAAAAGACTATAAATGAATGACAAATGAATTATATGTACATGTGTAATCACTAAAATTAAATATTTAAGCTCAACGTTATTTGTGTTCACCATAATCATATTGTATTATGGTAAAATAGATGTAACAAATTTCTATATTATTCTTCTTCTCCATCATCAAAATTTTGGTTTCTTGACCTTTAAGTAACTAAGTTAAGAGACTACAAGTGAATGACCTATAATTTATACGTATGCATAACAATTAAAATTAAATAATTAAGCTCAATATTGTTTATATTGATCGTATTCACAGTGACTTATGGTATATTACATCTAAAAATATTCAATATTTTTCTTTACCATCCCAAAGTTTTAGGTTTTTTTACACTAAGCAAAAAACATAATAGACTACAGTAGACGTAAAAAATTAATTATATTTTATTTTTCTTCTCTATTACAAAATTTTAGGTATTTTTCCACTAAAAAACAAAGTTAAAAGACTATAATCCATGAGATATATTTTTTTATAAAATAGGTAATAATTAAAATAAATAAAAAAGCTAGAATTTATTTATATTTACCATTTTCACATTGAATTGTGGTTTATTAGATGTAAACATATTCAATATGATTCTTCTCCGTCACGAAATTTCATGTTTCTTCTTTAGATAGCCATAGAGTCAAAAGACTATAAATGAAAGACAAATGAATTATTTGTACATGGGTAATCACTAAAATTAAATATTTAAGCTCAACGTTATTTGTGTTCACCATAATCATATTTTATTTTGGTATAATAGATGTAACAAATTTCTATATTATTCTTCTTCTCCATCATCAAAATTTTGGTTTCTTGACCTTTAAGTAACTAAGTTAAGAGACTACAAGTGAATGACCTATAATTTATACGTATGCATAACAATTAAAATTAAATAATCAAGCTCAATATTGTTTATATTGATCGTATTCACACTGACTTATGGTATATTACATCTAAAAATATTCAATATTTTTCTTTACCATCCCAAAGTTTTAGGTTTTTTTACACTAAGCAAAAAACATAATAGACTACAGTAGACGTAAAAAATTAATTATATTTTATTTTTTTTCTCTATTACAAAATTTTAGGTATTTTTCCACTAAAAAACAAAGTTAAAAGACTATAATCCATGAGATATATTTTTTTATAAAATAGGTAATAATTAAAATAAATAAAAAAGCTAGAATTTATTTATATTTACCATTTTCACATTGAATTGTGGTTTATTAGATGTAAACATATTCAATATGATTCTTCTCCGTCACGAAATTTCATGTTTCTTCTTTAGATAGCCATAGAGTCAAAAGACTATAAATGAAAGACAAATGAATTATTTGTACATGGGTAATCACTAAAATTAAATATTTAAGCTCAACGTTATTTGTGTTCACCATAATCATATTGTATTTTGGTATAATAGATGTAACAAATTTCTATATTATTCTTCTTCTCCATCATCAAAATTTTGGTTTCTTGACCTTTAAGTAACTAAGTTAAGAGACTACAAGTGAATGACCTATAATTTATACGTATGCATAACAATTAAAATTAAATAATCAAGCTCAATATTGTTTATATTGATCGTATTCACATTGACTTATGGTATATTACATCTAAAAATATTCAATATTTTTCTTTAACATCCCAAAGTTTTAGGTTTTTTTATCACTAAGTAAAAAACATAATAGACTACAGAAGACGTAAAAAATTAATTATATTTTATTTTTCTTCTCTATTACAAAATTTTAGGTTTTTTTTCCACTAAAAAACAAAGTTAAAAGACTATAATCCATGAGATATATTTTTTTATAAAATAGGTAATAATTAAAATAAATAAAAAAGCTAGAATTTATTTATATTTACCATTTTCACGTTGAATTGTGGTTTATTAGATGTAAACATATTCAATATGATTCTTCTCCGTCACGAAATTTCATGTTTCTTCTTTAGATAGCCATAGAGTTAAAAGACTATAAATGAATGACAAATGAATTATATGTACATGTGTAATCACTAAAATTAAATATTTAAGCTCAACGTTATTTGTGTTCACCATAATCATATTGTATTATGGTAAAATAGATGTAACAAATTTCTATATTATTCTTCTTCTCCATCATCAAAATTTTGGTTTCTTGACCTTTAAGTAACTAAGTTAAGAGACTACAAGTGAATGACCTATAATTTATACGTATGCATAACAATTAAAATTAAATAATCAAGCTCAATATTGTTTATATTGATCGTATTCACACTGACTTATGGTATATTACATCTAAAAATATTCAATATTTTTCTTTACCATCCCAAAGTTTTAGGTTTTTTTACACTAAGCAAAAAACATAATAGACTACAGTAGACGTAAAAAATTAATTATATTTTATTTTTCTTCTCTATTACAAAATTTTAGGTATTTTTCCACTAAAAAACAAAGTTAAAAGACTATAATCCAGGAGATATATTTTTTTATAAAATAGGTAATAATTAAAATAAATAAAAAAGCTAGAATTTATTTATATTTACCATTTTCACATTGAATTGTGGTTTATTAGATGTAAACATATTCAATATGATTCTTCTCCGTCACGAAATTTCATGTTTCTTCTTTAGATAGCCACAGAGTTAAAAGACTATAAATGAATGACAAATGAATTATATGTACATGGGTAATCACTAAAATTAAATATTTAAGCTCAACGTTATTTGTGTTCACCATAATCACATTGTATTATGGTAAAATAGATGTAACAAATTTCTATATTATTCTTCTTCTCCATCACCAAAATTTTGGTTTCTTAACCTTTAAGGAACTAAGTTAAGAGACTACAAGTGAATGACCTATAATTTATACGTATGCATAACAATTAAAATTAAATAATCAAGCTCAATATTGTTTATATTGATCGTATTCACACTGACTTATGGTATATTACATCTAAAAATATTCAATATTTTCCTTTACCATCCCAAAGTTTTAGGTTTTTTTATCACTAAGCAAAAAACATAATAGACTACAGTAGATGTAAAAAATTAATTATATTTTATTTTTCTTCTCTATTACAAAATTTTAGGTTTTTTTCCACTAAAAAACAAAGTTAAAAGACTATAATCCATGAGATATATTTTATTTATAAAATATGTAATAATTAAAATAAATAATAAAGGTAGAATTGATTTATATTTACCCATTTCACGTAGAATTATGGTTTATTAGATGTAAACATATTCAATATGATTCTTCTCCGTCACCAAATTTCATGTTTCTTCTTTGGATAGCCACAGAGTTAAAAGACTATAAATGAATGACAAATGAATTATATCTACATGGGTAATCACTGAAATTAAGTATTTAAGCTCAACGTTATTTGTGTTCACCATAATCACATTGTATTATGGTAAAATAGATATAACAAATTTCTATATTATTCTTCTTCTCCATCACAAAAATTTTGGTTTCTTGACCTTTAAGTAACTAAGTTAAGAGACTACAAGTGAATGACCTATAATTTATACGTATGCATAACAATTAAAATTAAATAATCAAGCTCAATATTGTTTATATTGATCGTATTCACACTGACTTATGGTATATTACATCTAAAAATATTCAATATTTTTCTTTACCATCCCAAAGTTTTAGGTTTTTTTATCACTAAGCAAAAAACATAATAGACTACAGTAGATGTAAAAAATTAATTATATTTTGTTTTTCTTCTCTATTACAAAATTTTAGGTTTTTTTCCACCAAAAAACAAAGTTAAAAGACTATAATCCATGAGATATATTTTATTTATAAAATATGTAATAATTAAAATAAATAATAAAGGTAGAATTGATTTATATTTACCCATTTCACGTTGAATTATGGTTTATTAGATGTAAACGTATTCAATATGATTCTTCTCCGTCACCAAATTTCATGTTTCTTCTATGGATAGCCACAGAGTTAAAAGACTATAAATGAATGACAAATGAATTATATCTACAAGTGTAATCAGTAAATTTAAATATTTAAGCTCAACGTTATTTGTGTTCACCATAATCACATTGTATTAGGGTAAAATAGATGTAACAAATTTCTATATTATTCTTATTCTCCATCACCAAAATTTTGGTTTCTTAACCTTTAAGTAACTAAGTTAAGAGACTACAAGTGAATGACCTATAATTTATACGTATGCATAACAATTATCAAGCTCAATATTGTTTATATTGATCGTATTCACACTGACTTATGGTATATTACATCTAAAAATATTCAATATTTTTCTTTACCATCCCAAAGTTTTAGGTTTTTTTTATCACTAAGTAAAAACCATAATAGACTACAGTAGACGTAAAAAATTAATTATATTTTATTTTTCTTCTCTATTACAAAATTTTAGGTTTTTTTCCACTAAAAAACAAAGTTAAGAGACTATAATCCATGAGATATATTTTTTTATAAAATAGGTAATAATTAAAATAAATAAAAAAGCTAGAATTTATTTATATTTACCATTTTCACGTTGAATTGTGGTTTATTAGATGTAAACATATTCAATATGATTCTTCTCCGTCACGAAATTTCATGTTTCTTCTTTGGATAGCCATAGAGTTAAAAGACTATAAATGAATGACAAATGAATTATATGTACATGGGTAATCACTAAAATTAAATATTTAAGCTCAACGTTATTTGTGTTCACCATAATCACATTGTATTATGGTAAAATAGATGTAACAAATTTCTATATTATTCTTCTTCTCCATCACCAAAATTTTGGTTTCTTAACCTTTAAGTAACTAAGTTAAGAGACTACAAGTGAATGACCTATAATTTATACGTATGCATAACAATTAAAATTAAATAACCAAGCTCAATATTGTTTATATTGATCGTATTCACACTGACTTATGGTATATTACATCTAAAAATATTCAATATTTTTCTTTACCATCCCAAAGTTTTAGGTTTTTTTATCACTAAGCAAAAAACATAATAGACTACAGTAGATGTAAAAAATTAATTATATTTTGTTTTTCTTCTCTATTACAAAATTTTAGGTTTTTTTCCACTAAAAAACAAAGTTAAAAGACTATAATCCATGAGATATATTTTATTTATAAAATATGTAATAATTAAAATAAATAATAAAGGTAGAATTGATTTATATTTACCCATTTCACGTTGAATTATGGTTTATTAGATGTAAACGTATTCAATATGATTCTTCTCCGTCACCAAATTTCATGTTTCTTCTATGGATAGCCACAGAGTTAAAAGACTATAAATGAATGACAAATGAATTATATCTACAAGTGTAATCAGTAAATTTAAATATTTAAGCTCAACGTTATTTGTGTTCACCATAATCACATTGTATTAGGGTAAAATAGATGTAACAAATTTCTATATTATTCTTATTCTCCATCGCCAAAATTATGGTTTCTTAACCTTTAAGTAACTAAGTTAAGAGACTACAAGTGAATGACCTATAATTTATACGTATGCATAACAATTAAAATTAAATAATCAAGCTCAATATTGTTTATATTGATCGTATTCACACTGACTTATGGTATATTACATCTAAAAATATTCAGTATTTTTCTTTACCATCCCAAAGTTTTAGGTTTTTTTATCACTAAGTAAAAAACATAATAGACTACAGTAGACGTAAAAAATTAATTATATTTTATTTTTCTTCTCTATTACAAAATTTTAGGTTTTTTCCCACTAAAAAACAAGGTTAAAAGACTATAATCCATGAGTTATATTTTTTTATAAAATAGGTAATAATTAAAATAAATAAAAAAGCTAGAATTTATTTATATTTACCATTTTCACTATGAATTGTGGTTTATTAGATGTAAACATATTCAATATGATTCTTCTCCGTCACGAAATTTCATGTTTCTTCTTTGGATAGCCATAGAGTTAAAAGACTATAAATGAATGACAAATGAATTATATGTACATGGGTAATCACTAAAATTAAATATTTAAGCTCAACGTTATTTGTGTTCACCATAATCACATTGTATTATGGTAAAATAGATGTAACAAATTTCTATATTATTCTTCTTCTCCATCACCAAAATTTTGGTTTCTTAACCTTTAAGTAACTAAGTTAAGAGACTACAAGTGAATGACCTATAATTTATACGTATGCATAACAATTAAAATTAAATAATCAAGCTCAATATTGTTTATATTGATCGTATTCACACTGACTTATGGTATATTACATATAAAAATATTCAATATTTTTCTTTACCATCCCAAAGTTTTAGGTTTTTTTATCACTAAGCAAAAAACATAATAGACTACAGTAGATGTAAAAAATTAATTATATTTTGTTTTTCTTCTCTATTACAAAATTTTAGGTTTTTTTCCACTAAAAAACAAAGTTAAAAGACTATAATCCATGAGATATATTTTATTTATAAAATATGTAATAATTAAAATAAATAATAAAGGTAGAATTGATTTATATTTACCCATTTCACGTTGAATTATGGTTTATTAGATGTAAACGTATTCAATATGATTCTTCTCCGTCACCAAATTTCATGTTTCTTCTATGGATAGCCACAGAGTTAAAAGACTATAAATGAATGACAAATGAATTATATCTACAAGTGTAATCAGTAAATTTAAATATTTAAGCTCAACGTTATTTGTGTTCACCATAATCACATTGTATTAGGGTAAAATAGATGTAACAAATTTCTATATTATTCTTATTCTCCATCGCCAAAATTTTGGTTTCTTAACCTTTAAGTAACTAAGTTAAGAGACTACAAGTGAATGACCTATAATTTATACGTATGCATAACAATTAAAATTAAATAATCAAGCTCAATATTGTTTATATTGATCGTATTCACACTGACTTATGGTATATTACATCTAAAAATATTCAATATTTTTCTTTACCATCCCAAAGTTTTAGGTTTTTTTATCACTAAGTAAAAAACATAATAGACTACAGTAGACGTAAAAAATTAATTATATTTTATTTTTCTTCTCTATTACAAAATTTTAGGTTTTTTTCCACTAAAAAACAAAGTTAAGAGACTATAATCCATGAGATATATTTTTTTATAAAATAGGTAATAATTAAAATAAATAAAAAAGCTAGAATTTATTTATATTTACCATTTTCACGTTGAATTGTGGTTTATTAGATGTAAACATATTCAATATGATTCTTCTCCGTCACGAAATTTCATGTTTCTTCTTTGGATAGCCACAGAGTTAAAAGACTATAAATGAATGACAAATGAATTATATGTACATGGGTAATCACTAAAATTAAATATTTAAGCTCAACGTTATTTGTGTTCACCATAATCACATTGTATTATGGTAAAATAGATGTAACAAATTTCTATATTATTCTTCTTCTCCATCACCAAAATTTTGGTTTCTTAACCTTTAAGGAACTAAGTTAAGAGACTACAAGTGAATGACCTATAATTTATACGTATGCATAACAATTAAAATTAAATAATCAAGCTCAATATTGTTTATATTGATCGTATTCACACTGACTTATGGTATATTACATCTAAAAATATTCAATATTTTCCTTTACCATCCCAAAGTTTTAGGTTTTTTTATCACTAAGCAAAAAACATAATAGACTACAGTAGATGTAAAAAATTAATTATATTTTATTTTTCTTCTCTATTACAAAATTTTAGGTTTTTTTCCACTAAAAAACAAAGTTAAAAGACTATAATCCATGAGATATATTTTATTTATAAAATATGTAATAATTAAAATAAATAATAAAGGTAGAATTGATTTATATTTACCCATTTCACGTAGAATTATGGTTTATTAGATGTAAACATATTCAATATGATTCTTCTCCGTCACCAAATTTCATGTTTCTTCTTTGGATAGCCACAGAGTTAAAAGACTATAAATGAATGACAAATGAATTATATCTACATGGGTAATCACTGAAATTAAGTATTTAAGCTCAACGTTATTTGTGTTCACCATAATCACATTGTATTATGGTAAAATAGATATAACAAATTTCTATATTATTCTTCTTCTCCATCACAAAAATTTTGGTTTCTTGACCTTTAAGTAACTAAGTTAAGAGACTACAAGTGAATGACCTATAATTTATACGTATGCATAACAATTAAAATTAAATAATCAAGCTCAATATTGTTTATATTGATCGTATTCACACTGACTTATGGTATATTACATCTAAAAATATTCAATATTTTTGTTTACCATCCCAAAGTTTTAGGTTTTTTTATCACTAAGCAAAAAACATAATAGACTACAGTAGATGTAAAAAATTAATTATATTTTGTTTTTCTTCTCTATTACAAAATTTTAGGTTTTTTTCCACCAAAAAACAAAGTTAAAAGACTATAATCCATGAGATATATTTTATTTATAAAATATGTAATAATTAAAATAAATAATAAAGGTAGAATTGATTTATATTTACCCATTTCACGTTGAATTATGGTTTATTAGATGTAAACGTATTCAATATGATTCTTCTCCGTCACCAAATTTCATGTTTCTTCTATGGATAGCCACAGAGTTAAAAGACTATAAATGAATGACAAATGAATTATATCTACAAGTGTAATCAGTAAATTTAAATATTTAAGCTCAACGTTATTTGTGTTCACCATAATCACATTGTATTAGGGTAAAATAGATGTAACAAATTTCTATATTATTCTTATTCTCCATCACCAAAATTTTGGTTTCTTAACCTTTAAGTAACTAAGTTAAGAGACTACAAGTGAATGACCTATAATTTATACGTATGCATAACAATTATCAAGCTCAATATTGTTTATATTGATCGTATTCACACTGACTTATGGTATATTACATCTAAAAATATTCAATATTTTTCTTTACCATCCCAAAGTTTTAGGTTTTTTTTATCACTAAGTAAAAAACATAATAGACTACAGTAGACGTAAAAAATTAATTATATTTTATTTTTCTTCTCTATTACAAAATTTTAGGTTTTTTTCCACTAAAAAACAAAGTTAAGAGACTATAATCCATGAGATATATTTTTTTATAAAATAGGTAATAATTAAAATAAATAAAAAAGCTAGAATTTATTTATATTTACCATTTTCACGTTGAATTGTGGTTTATTAGATGTAAACATATTCAATATGATTCTTCTCCGTCACGAAATTTCATGTTTCTTCTTTGGATAGCCATAGAGTTAAAAGACTATAAATGAATGACAAATGAATTATATGTACATGGGTAATCACTAAAATTAAATATTTAAGCTCAACGTTATTTGTGTTCACCATAATCACATTGTATTATGGTAAAATAGATGTAACAAATTTCTATATTATTCTTCTTCTCCATCACCAAAATTTTGGTTTCTTAACCTTTAAGTAACTAAGTTAAGAGACTACAAGTGAATGACCTATAATTTATACGTATGCATAACAATTAAAATTAAATAACCAAGCTCAATATTGTTTATATTGATCGTATTCACACTGACTTATGGTATATTACATCTAAAAATATTCAATATTTTTCTTTACCATCCCAAAGTTTTAGGTTTTTTTATCACTAAGCAAAAAACATAATAGACTACAGTAGATGTAAAAGATTAATTATATTTTGTTTTTCTTCTCTATTACAAAATTTTAGGTTTTTTTCCACTAAAAAACAAAGTTAAAAGACTATAATCCATGAGATATATTTTATTTATAAAATATGTAATAATTAAAATAAATAATAAAGGTAGAATTGATTTATATTTACCCATTTCACGTTGAATTATGGTTTATTAGATGTAAACGTATTCAATATGATTCTTCTCCGTCACCAAATTTCATGTTTCTTCTATGGATAGCCACAGAGTTAAAAGACTATAAATGAATGACAAATGAATTATATCTACAAGTGTAATCAGTAAATTTAAATATTTAAGCTCAACGTTATTTGTGTTCACCATAATCACATTGTATTAGGGTAAAATAGATGTAACAAATTTCTATATTATTCTTATTCTCCATCGCCAAAATTATGGTTTCTTAACCTTTAAGTAACTAAGTTAAGAGACTACAAGTGAATGACCTATAATTTATACGTATGCATAACAATTAAAATTAAATAATCAAGCTCAATATTGTTTATATTGATCGTATTCACACTGACTTATGGTATATTACATCTAAAAATATTCAGTATTTTTCTTTACCATCCCAAAGTTTTAGGTTTTTTTATCACTAAGTAAAATACATAATAGACTACAGTAGACGTAAAAAATTAATTATATTTTTTTTTCTTCTCTATTACAAAATTTTAGGTTTTTTCCCACTAAAAAACAAGGTTAAAAGACTATAATCCATGAGTTATATTTTTTTATAAAATAGGTAATAATTAAAATAAATAAAAAAGCTAGAATTTATTTATATTTACCATTTTCACTATGAATTGTGGTTTATTAGATGTAAACATATTCAATATGATTCTTCTCCGTCACGAAATTTCATGTTTCTTCTTTGGATAGCCATAGAGTTAAAAGACTATAAATGAATGACAAATGAATTATATGTACATGGGTAATCACTAAAATTAAATATTTAAGCTCAACGTTATTTGTGTTCACCATAATCACATTGTATTATGGTAAAATAGATGTAACAAATTTCTATATTATTCTTCTTCTCCATCACCAAAATTTTGGTTTCTTAACCTTTAAGTAACTAAGTTAAGAGACTACAAGTGAATGACCTATAATTTATACGTATGCATAACAATTAAAATTAAATAATCAAGCTCAATATTGTTTATATTGATCGTATTCACACTGACTTATGGTATATTACATATAAAAATATTCAATATTTTTCTTTACCATCCCAAAGTTTTAGGTTTTTTTATCACTAAGCAAAAAACATAATAGACTACAGTAGATGTAAAAAATTAATTATATTTTGTTTTTCTTCTCTATTACAAAATTTTAGGTTTTTTTCCACTAAAAAACAAAGTTAAAAGACTATAATCCATGAGATATATTTTATTTATAAAATATGTAATAATTAAAATAAATAATAAAGGTAGAATTGATTTATATTTACCCATTTCACGTTGAATTATGGTTTATTAGATGTAAACGTATTCAATATGATTCTTCTCCGTCACCAAATTTCATGTTTCTTCTATGGATAGCCACAGAGTTAAAAGACTATAAATGAATGACAAATGAATTATATCTACAAGTGTAATCAGTAAATTTAAATATTTAAGCTCAACGTTATTTGTGTTCACCATAATCACATTGTATTAGGGTAAAATAGATGTAACAAATTTCTATATTATTCTTATTCTCCATCGCCAAAATTATGGTTTCTTAACCTTTAAGTAACTAAGTTAAGAGACTACAAGTGAATGACCTATAATTTATACGTATGCATAACAATTAAAATTAAATAATCAAGCTCAATATTGTTTATATTGATCGTATTCACACTGACTTATGGTATATTACATCTAAAAATATTCAGTATTTTTCTTTACCATCCCAAAGTTTTAGGTTTTTTTATCACTAAGTAAAAAACATAATAGACTACAGTAGACGTAAAAAATTAATTATATTTTTTTTTTCTTCTCTATTACAAAATTTTAGGTTTTTTCCCACTAAAAAACAAGGTTAAAAGACTATAATCCATGAGTTATATTTTTTTATAAAATAGGTAATAATTAAAATAAATAAAAAAGCTAGAATTTATTTATATTTACCATTTTCACTATGAATTGTGGTTTATTAGATGTAAACATATTCAATATGATTCTTCTCCGTCACGAAATTTCATGTTTCTTCTTTGGATAGCCATAGAGTTAAAAGACTATAAATGAATGACAAATGAATTATATGTACATGGGTAATCACTAAAATTAAATATTTAAGTTCAACGTTATTTGTGTTCACCATAATCACATTGTATTATGGTAAAATAGATGTAACAAATTTCTATATTATTCTTCTTCTCCATCACCAAAATTTTGGTTTCTTAACCTTTAAGTAACTAAGTTAAGAGACTACAAGTGAATGACCTATAATTTATACGTATGCATAACAATTAAAATTAAATAATCAAGCTCAATATTGTTTATATTGATCGTATTCACACTGACTTATGGTATATTACATATAAAAATATTCAATATTTTTCTTTACCATCCCAAAGTTTTAGGTTTTTTTATCACTAAGCAAAAAACATAATAGACTACAGTAGATGTAAAAAATTAATTATATTTTGTTTTTCTTCTCTATTACAAAATTTTAGGTTTTTTTCCACTAAAAAACAAAGTTAAAAGACTATAATCCATGAGATATATTTTATTTATAAAATATGTAATAATTAAAATAAATAATAAAGGTAGAATTGATTTATATTTACCCATTTCACGTTGAATTATGGTTTATTAGATGTAAACGTATTCAATATGATTCTTCTCCGTCACCAAATTTCATGTTTCTTCTATGGATAGCCACAGAGTTAAAAGACTATAAATGAATGACAAATGAATTATATCTACAAGTGTAATCAGTAAATTTAAATATTTAAGCTCAACGTTATTTGTGTTCACCATAATCACATTGTATTAGGGTAAAATAGATGTAACAAATTTCTATATTATTCTTATTCTCCATCGCCAAAATTTTGGTTTCTTAACCTTTAAGTAACTAAGTTAAGAGACTACAAGTGAATGACCTATAATTTATACGTATGCATAACAATTAAAATTAAATAATCAAGCTCAATATTGTTTATATTGATCGTATTCACACTGACTTATGGTATATTACATCTAAAAATATTCAATATTTTTCTTTACCATCCCAAAGTTTTAGGTTTTTTTATCACTAAGTAAAAAACATAATAGACTACAGTAGACGTAAAAAATTAATTATATTTTATTTTTCTTCTCTATTACAAAATTTTAGGTTTTTTTCCACTAAAAAACAAAGTTAAGAGACTATAATCCATGAGATATATTTTTTTATAAAATAGGTAATAATTAAAATAAATAAAAAAGCTAGAATTTATTTATATTTACCATTTTCACGTTGAATTGTGGTTTATTAGATGTAAACATATTCAATATGATTCTTCTCCGTCACGAAATTTCATGTTTCTTCTTTAGATAGCCACAGAGTTAAAAGACTATAAATGAATGACAAATGAATTATATGTACATGGGTAATCACTAAAATTAAATATTTAAGCTCAACGTTATTTGTGTTCACCATAATCACATTGTATTATGGTAAAATAGAAGTAACAAATTTCTATATTATTCTTCTTCTCCATCACCAAAATTTTGGTTTCTTAACCTTTAAGGAACTAAGTTAAGAGACTACAAGTGAATGACCTATAATTTATACGTATGCATAACAATTAAAATTAAATAATCAAGCTCAATATTGTTTATATTGATCGTATTCACACTGACTTATGGTATATTACATCTAAAAATATTCAATATTTTTCTTTACCATCCCAAAGTTTTAGGTTTTTTTATCATTAAGCAAAAAACATAATAGACTATAGTAGACGTAAAAAATTAATTATATTTTCTTTTTCTTCTCTATTACAAAATTTTAGGTTTTTTTCCACTAAAAAACAAAGTTAAAAGACTATAATCCATGAGATATATTTTTTTATAAAATAGGTAATAATTAAAATAAATAAAAAAGCTAGAATTTATTTATATTTACCATTTTCACGTTGAATTGTGGTTTATTAGATGTAAACATATTCAATATGATTCTTCTCCGTCACGAAATTTCATGTTTCTTCTTTAGATAGCCATAGAGTTAAAAGACTATAAATGAATGACAAATAAATTATATGTACATGGGTAATCACTAAAATTAAATATTTAAGCTCAACGTTATTTGTGTTCACCATAATCACATTGTATTATGGTAAAATAGATGTAACAAATTTCTATATTATTCTTCTTCTCTATCACCAAAATTTTGGTTTCTTAACCTTTAAGGAACTAAGTTAAGAGACTACAAGTGAATGACCTATAATTTATACGTATGCATAAGAATTAAAATTAAATAATCAAGCTCAATATTGTTTATATTGATCGTATTCACACTGACTTATGGTATATTACATCTAAAAATATTCAATATTTTTCTTTACCATCCCAAAGTTTTAGGTTTTTTTATCACTAAGCAAAAAACATAATAGACTACAGTAGACGTAAAAATTTAATTATATTTTATTTTTCTTCTCTATTACAAAATTTTAGGTTTTTTCCCACTAAAAAACAAGGTTAAAAGACTATAATCCATGAGATATATTTTTTTATAAAATAGGTAATAATTAAAATAAATAAAAAATCTAGAATTTATTTATATTTACCATTTTCACGATGAATTGTGGTTTATTAGATGTAAACATATTCAATATGATTCTTCTCCGTCACGAAATTTCATGTTTCTTCTTTGGATAGCCATAGACTTAAAAGACTATAAATGAATGACAAATGAATTATATGTACATGGGTAATCACTAAAATTAAATATTTAAGCTCAACGTTATTTGTGTTCACCATAATCACATTGTATTATGGTAAAATAGATGTAACAAATTTCTATATTATTCTTCTTCTCCATCACCAAAATTTTGGTTTCTTAACCTTTAAGGAACTAAGTTAAGAGACTACAAGTGAATGACCTATAATTTATACGTATGCATAAGAATTAAAATTAAATAATCAAGCTCAATATTGTTTATATTGATCGTATTCACACTGACTTATGGTATATTACATCTAAAAATATTCAATATTTTTCTTTACCATCCCAAAGTTTTAGGTTTTTTTATCACTAAGCAAAAAACATAATAGACTACAGTAGATGTAAAAAATTAATTATATTTTATTTTTCTTCTCTATTACAAAATTTTAGGTTTTTTTCCACTAAAAAACAAAGTTAAAAGACTATAATCCATGAGATATATTTTATTTATAAAATTTGTAATAATTAAAATAAATAATAAATCTAGAATTGATTTATATTTACCCATTTCACGTTGAATTATGGTTTATTAGATGTAAACATATTCAATATGATTCTTCTCCGTCACCAAATTTCATGTTTCTTCTATGGATAGCCACAGAGTTAAAAGACTATAAATGAATGACAAATGAATTATATGTACATGGGTAATCACTAAAATTAAATATTTAAGCTCAACGTTATTTGTGTTCACCATAATCACATTGTATTATGGTAAAATAGATGTAACAAATTTCTATATTATTCTTCTTCTCCATTACCAAAATTTTGGTTTCTTAACCTTTAAGTAACTAAGTTAAGAGACTACAAGTGAATGACCTATAATTTATACGTATGCATAACAATTAAAATTAAATAATCAAGCTCAATATTGTTTATATTGATCGTATTCACACTGACTTATGGTATATTACATCTAAAAATATTCAATATTTTTCTTTACCATCCCAAAGTTTTAGGTTTTTTTATCACTAAGCAAAAAACATAATAGACTACAGTAGATGTAAAAAATTAATTATATTTTATTTTTCTTCTCTATTACAAAATTTTAGGTTTTTTTCCACTAAAAAACAAAGTTAAAAGACTATAATCCATGAGATATATTTTATTTATAAAATATTTAATAATTAAAATATATAATAAAGGTAGAATTGATTTATATTTACCCATTTCACGTTGAATTATGGTTTATTAGATGTAAACGTATTCAATATGATTCTTCTCCGTCACCAAATTTCATGTTTCTTCTATGGATAGCCACAGAGTTAAAAGACTATAAATGAATGACGAATGAATTATATCTACAATTGTAATCAGTAAATTTAAATATTTAAGCTCAACGTCATTTGTGTTCACCATAATCACATTGTATTATGGTAAAATAGATGTAACAAATTTCTATATTATTCTTCTTCTCCATCACCAAAATTTTGGTTTCTTGACCTTTAAGGAACTAAGTAAGAGACTACAAGTGAATGACCTATAATTTATACGTATGCATAACAATTAAAATTAAATAATCAAGCTCAATATTGTTTATATTGATCGTATTCACACTGACTTATGGTATATTACATCTAAAAATATTCAATATTTTTCTTTACCATCCCAAAGTTTTAGGTTTTTTTATCACTAAGCAAAAAACATGATAGACTACAGTAGATGTAAAAAATTAATTATATTTTATTTTTCTTCTCTATTACAATATTTTAGGTTTTTTTCCACTAAAAAACAAAGTTAAAAGACTATAAACCATGAGATATATTTTATTTATAAAATATGTAATAATTAAAATAAATAATAAAGGTAGAATTTATTTATATTTACCCATTTCACGTTGAATTATGGTTTATTAGATGTAAACGTATTCAATATGATTCTTCTCCGTCACCAAATTTCATGTTTCTTCTTTGGATAGCCACAGAGTTAAAAGACTATAAATGAATGACAAATGAATTATATCTACAAGTGTAATCAGTAAATTTAAATATTTAAGCTCAACGTCATTTGTGTTCACCATAATCACATTGTATTATGGTAAAATAGATGTAACAAATTTCTATATTATTCTTCTTCTCCATCACCAAAATTTTGGTTTCTTGACCTTTAAGGAACTAAGTAAGAGACTACAAGTGAATGACCTATAATTTATACGTATGCATAACAATTAAAATTAAATAATCAAGCTCAATATTGTTTATATTGATCGTATTCACACTGACTTATGGTATATTACATCTAAAAATATTCAATATTTTTCTTTACCATCCCAAAGTTTTAGGTTTTTTTATCACTAAGCAAAAAACATGATAGACTACAGTAGATGTAAAAAATTAATTATATTTTATTTTTCTTCTCTATTACAATATTTTAGGTTTTTTTCCACTAAAAAACAAAGTTAAAAGACTATAAACCATGAGATATATTTTATTTATAAAATATGTAATAATTAAAATAAATAATAAAGGTAGAATTTATTTATATTTACCCATTTCACGTTGAATTATGGTTTATTAGATGTAAACGTATTCAATATGATTCTTCTCCGTCACCAAATTTCATGTTTCTTCTTTGGATAGCCACAGAGTTAAAAGACTATAAATGAATGACAAATGAATTATATCTACAAGTGTAATCAGTAAATTTAAATATTTAAGCTCAACGTTATTTGTGTTCACCATAATCACATTGTATTATGGTAAAATAGATGTAACAAATTTCTATATTATTCTTCTTCTCCATCACCAAAATTTTGGTTTCTTGACCTTTAAGGAACTAAGTAAGAGACTACAAGTGAATGACCTATAATTTATACGTATGCATAACAATTAAAATTAAATAATCAAGCTCAATATTGTTTATATTGATCGTATTCACACTGACTTATGGTATATTACATCTAAAAATATTCAATATTTTTCTTTACCATCCCAAAGTTTTAGGTTTTTTTATCACTAAGCAAAAAACATGATAGACTACAGTAGATGTAAAAAATTAATTATATTTTATTTTTCTTCTCTATTACAATATTTTAGGTTTTTTTCCACTAAAAAACAAAGTTAAAAGACTATAAACCATGAGATATATTTTATTTATAAAATATGTAATAATTAAAATAAATAATAAAGGTAGAATTTATTTATATTTACCCATTTCACGTTGAATTATGGTTTATTAGATGTAAACGTATTCAATATGATTCTTCTCCGTCACCAAATTTCATGTTTCTTCTTTGGATAGCCACAGAGTTAAAAGACTATAAATGAATGACAAATGAATTATATCTACAAGTGTAATCAGTAAATTTAAATATTTAAGCTCAACGTTATTTGTGTTCACCATAATCACATTGTATTATGGTAAAATAGATGTAACAAATTTCTATATTATTCTTCTTCTCCATCACCAAAATTTTGGTTTCTTGACCTTTAAGGAACTAAGTAAGAGACTACAAGTGAATGACCTATAATTTATACGTATGCATAACAATTAAAATTAAATAATCAAGCTCAATATTGTTTATATTGATCGTATTCACACTGACTTATGGTATATTACATCTAAAAATATTCAATATTTTTCTTTACCATCCCAAAGTTTTAGGTTTTTTTATCACTAAGCAAAAAACATAATAGACTACAGTAGATGTAAAAAATTAATTATATTTTATTTTTCTTCTTTATTACAATATTTTAGGTTTTTTTCCACTAAAAAACAAAGTTAAAAGACTATAATCCATGAGATATATTTTATTTATAAAATATGTAATAATTAAAATAAATAATAAAGGTAGAATTGATTTATATTTACCCATTTCACGTTGAATTATGGTTTATTAGATGTAAACGTATTCAATATGATTCTTCTCCGTCACCAAATTTCATGTTTCTTCTTTGGATAGCCACAGAGTTAAAAGACTATAAATGAATGACAAATGAATTATATCTACAAGTGTAATCAGTAAATTTAAATATTTAAGCTCAACGTCATTTGTGTTCACCATAATCACATTGTATTATGGTAAAATAGATGTAACAAATTTCTATATTATTCTTCTTCTCCATCACCAAAATTTTGGTTTCTTGACCTTTAAGGAACTAAGTAAGAGACTACAAGTGAATGACCTATAATTTATACGTATGCATAACAATTAAAATTAAATAATCAAGCTCAATATTGTTTATATTGATCGTATTCACACTGACTTATGGTATATTACATCTAAAAATATTCAATATTTTTCTTTACCATCCCAAAGTTTTAGGTTTTTTTATCACTAAGCAAAAAACATGATAGACTACAGTAGATGTAAAAAATTAATTATATTTTATTTTTCTTCTCTATTACAATATTTTAGGTTTTTTTCCACTAAAAAACAAAGTTAAAAGACTATAAACCATGAGATATATTTTATTTATAAAATATGTAATAATTAAAATAAATAATAAAGGTAGAATTTATTTATATTTACCCATTTCACGTTGAATTATGGTTTATTAGATGTAAACGTATTCAATATGATTCTTCTCCGTCACCAAATTTCATGTTTCTTCTTTGGATAGCCACAGAGTTAAAAGACTATAAATGAATGACAAATGAATTATATCTACAAGTGTAATCAGTAAATTTAAATATTTAAGCTCAACGTTATTTGTGTTCACCATAATCACATTGTATTATGGTAAAATAGATGTAACAAATTTCTATATTATTCTTCTTCTCCATCACCAAAATTTTGGTTTCTTGACCTTTAAGGAACTAAGTAAGAGACTACAAGTGAATGACCTATAATTTATACGTATGCATAACAATTAAAATTAAATAATCAAGCTCAATATTGTTTATATTGATCGTATTCACACTGACTTATGGTATATTACATCTAAAAATATTCAATATTTTTCTTTACCATCCCAAAGTTTTAGGTTTTTTTATCACTAAGCAAAAAACATGATAGACTACAGTAGATGTAAAAAATTAATTATATTTTATTTTTCTTCTCTATTACAATATTTTAGGTTTTTTTCCACTAAAAAACAAAGTTAAAAGACTATAAACCATGAGATATATTTTATTTATAAAATATGTAATAATTAAAATAAATAATAAAGGTAGAATTTATTTATATTTACCCATTTCACGTTGAATTATGGTTTATTAGATGTAAACGTATTCAATATGATTCTTCTCCGTCACCAAATTTTATGTTTCTTCTTTGGATAGCCACAGAGTTAAAAGACTATAAATGAATGACAAATGAATTATATCTACAAGTGTAATCAGTAAATTTAAATATTTAAGCTCAACGTTATTTGTGTTCACCATAATCACATTGTATTATGGTAAAATAGATGTAACAAATTTCTATATTATTCTTCTTCTCCATCACCAAAATTTTGGTTTCTTGACCTTTAATAAACTAAGTAAGAGACTACAAGTGAATGACCTATAATTTATACGTATGCATAACAATTAAAATTAAATAATCAAGCTCAATATTGTTTATATTGATCGTATTCACACTGACTTATGGTATATTACATCTAAAAATATTCAATATTTTTCTTTACCATCCCAAAGTTTTAGGTTTTTTTATCACTAAGCAAAAAACATAATAGACTACAGTAGATGTAAAAAATTAATTATATTTTATTTTTCTTCTTTATTACAATATTTTAGGTTTTTTTCCACTAAAAAACAAAGTTAAAAGACTATAATCCATGAGATATATTTTATTTATAAAATATGCAATAATTAAAATAAATAATAAAGGTAGAATTGATTTATATTTACCCATTTCACGTTGAATTATGGTTTATTAGATGTAAACGTATTCAATATGATTCTTCTCCGTCACCAAATTTCATGTTTCTTCTTTCGATAGCCACAGAGTTAAAAGACTATAAATGAATGACAAATGAATTATATCTACAAGTGTAATCAGTAAATTTAAATATTTAAGCTCAACGTCATTTGTGTTCACCATAATCACATTGTATTATGGTAAAATAGATGTAACAAATTTCTATATTATTCTTCTTCTCCATCACCAAAATTTTGGTTTCTTGACCTTTAAGGAACTAAGTAAGAGACTACAAGTGAATGACCTATAATTTATACGTATGCATAACAATTAAAATTAAATAATCAAGCTCAATATTGTTTATATTGATCGTATTCACACTGACTTATGGTATATTACATCTAAAAATATTCAATATTTTTCTTTACCATCCCAAAGTTTTAGGTTTTTTTATCACTAAGCAAAAAACATGATAGACTACAGTAGATGTAAAAAATTAATTATATTTTATTTTTCTTCTCTATTACAATATTTTAGGTTTTTTTCCACTAAAAAACAAAGTTAAAAGACTATAAACCATGAGATATATTTTATTTATAAAATATGTAATAATTAAAATAAATAATAAAGGTAGAATTTATTTATATTTACCCATTTCACGTTGAATTATGGTTTATTAGATGTAAACGTATTCAATATGATTCTTCTCCGTCACCAAATTTCATGTTTCTTCTTTGGATAGCCACAGAGTTAAAAGACTATAAATGAATGACAAATGAATTATATCTACAAGTGTAATCAGTAAATTTAAATATTTAAGCTCAACGTTATTTGTGTTCACCATAATCACATTGTATTATGGTAAAATAGATGTAACAAATTTCTATATTATTCTTCTTCTCCATCACCAAAATTTTGGTTTTTTGACCTTTAAGGAACTAAGTAAGAGACTACAAGTGAATGACCTATAATTTATACGTATGCATAACAATTAAAATTAAATAATCAAGCTCAATATTGTTTATATTGATCGTATTCACACTGACTTATGGTATATTACATCTAAAAATATTCAATATTTTTCTTTACCATCCCAAAGTTTTAGGTTTTTTTATCACTAAGCAAAAAACATGATAGACTACAGTAGATGTAAAAAATTAATTATATTTTATTTTTCTTCTCTATTACAATATTTTAGGTTTTTTTCCACTAAAAAACAAAGTTAAAAGACTATAAACCATGAGATATATTTTATTTATAAAATATGTAATAATTAAAATAAATAATAAAGGTAGAATTTATTTATATTTACCCATTTCACGTTGAATTATGGTTTATTAGATGTAAACGTATTCAATATGATTCTTCTCCGTCACCAAATTTCATGTTTCTTCTTTGGATTGCCACAGAGTTAAAAGACTATAAATGAATGACAAATGAATTATATCTACAAGTGTAATCAGTAAATTTAAATATTTAAGCTCAACGTCATTTGTGTTCACCATAATCACATTGTATTATGGTAAAATAGATGTAACAAATTTCTATATTATTCTTCTTCTCCATCACCAAAATTTTGGTTTATTGACCTTTAAGGAACTAAGTTAAGAGACTACAAGTGAATGACCTATAATTTATACGTATGCATAACAATTAAAATTAAATAATCAAGCTCAATATTGTTTATATTGATCGTATTCACACTGACTTATGGTATATTACATCTAAAAATATTCAATATTTTTCTTTACCATCCCAAAGTTTTAGGTTTTTTTATCACTAAGCAAAAAACATAATAGACTACAGTAGATGTAAAAAATTAATTATATTTTATTTTTCTTCTCTATTACAAAATTTTAGGTTTTTTTCCACTAAAAAACAAAGTTAAAAGACTATAATCCATGAGATATATTTTTTTATAGAATAGGTAATAATTAAAATAAATAATAAAGGTAGAATTGATTTATATTTACCCATTTCACGTTGAATTATGGTTTATTAGATGTAAACGTATTCAATATGATTCTTCTCCGTCACCAAATTTCATGTTTCTTCTTTGGATAGCCACAGAGTTAAAAGACTATAAATGAATGACAAATGAATTATATCTACAAGTGTAATCAGTAAATTTAAATATTTAAGCTCAACGTTATTTGTGTTAACCATAATCACATTGTATTATGGTAAAATAGATGTAACAAATTTCTATATTATTATTCTTCTCCATCACCAAAATTTTGGTTTCTTAACCTTTAAGTAACTAAGTTAAGAGACTACAAGTGAATGACCTATAATTTATACGTATGCATAACAATTAAAATTAAATAATCAAGCTCAATATTGTTTATATTGATCGTATTCACACTGACTTATGGTATATTACATCTAAAAATATTCAATATTTTTCTTTACCATCCCAAAGTTTTAGGTTTTTTTGTCACTAAGAAAAAAACATAATAGACTACAGTAGACGTAAAAAATTAATTATATTTTATTTTTCTTCTCTATTACAAAATTTTAGGTTTTTTTCCACTAAAAAACAAAGTTAAAAGACTATAATCCAGGAGATATATTTTTTTATAGAATAGGTAATAATTAAAATAAATAAAAAAGCTAGAATTTATTTATATTTACCATTTTCACGTTGAATTGTGGTTTATTAGATGTAAACGTATTCAATATGATTCTTCTCCGTCACCAAATTTCATGTTTCTTCTTTAGATAGCCACAGAGTTAAAAGACTATAAATGAATGACAAATGAATTATATGTACATGGGTAATCACTAAAATTAAATATTTAAGCTCAACGTTATTTGTGTTCACCATAATCACATTGTATTATGGTAAAATAGATGTAACAAATTTCTATATTATTCTTCTTCTCCATCACCAAAATTTTGGTTTCTTAACCTTTAAGGAACTAAGTTAAGAGACTACAAGTGAATGACCTATAATTTATACGTATGCATAACAATTAAAATTAAATAATCAAGCTCAATATTGTTTATATTGATCGTATTCACACTGACTTATGGTATATTACATCTAAAAATATTCAATATTTTTCTTTACCATCCCAAAGTTTTAGGTTTTTTTATCACTAAGCAAAAAACATGATAGACTACAGTAGATGTAAAAAATTAATTATATTTTATTTTTCTTCTCTATTACAATATTTTAGGTTTTTTTCCACTAAAAAACAAAGTTAAAAGACTATAAACCATGAGATATATTTTATTTATAAAATATGTAATAATTAAAATAAATAATAAAGGTAGAATTTATTTATATTTACCCATTTCACGTTGAATTATGGTTTATTAGATGTAAACGTATTCAATATGATTCTTCTCCGTCACCAAATTTCATGTTTCTTCTTTGGATAGCCACAGAGTTAAAAGACTATAAATGAATGACAAATGAATTATATCTACAAGTGTAATCAGTAAATTTAAATATTTAAGCTCAACGTCATTTGTGTTCACCATAATCACATTGTATTATGGTAAAATAGATGTAACAAATTTCTATATTATTCTTCTTCTCCATCACCAAAATTTTGGTTTCTTGACCTTTAAGGAACTAAGTAAGAGACTACAAGTGAATGACCTATAATTTATACGTATGCATAACAATTAAAATTAAATAATCAAGCTCAATATTGTTTATATTGATCGTATTCACACTGACTTATGGTATATTACATCTAAAAATATTCAATATTTTTCTTTACCATCCCAAAGTTTTAGGTTTTTTTATCACTAAGCAAAAAACATAATAGACTACAGTAGATGTAAAAAATTAATTATATTTTATTTTTCTTCTCTATTACAAAATTTTAGGTTTTTTTCCACTAAAAAACAAAGTTAAAAGACTATAATCCATGAGATATATTTTATTTATAAAATATGTAATAATTAAAATAAATAATAAAGGTAGAATTGATTTATATTTACCCATTTCACGTTGAATTATGGTTTATTAGATGTAAACGTATTCAATATGATTCTTCTCCGTCACCAAATTTCATGTTTCTTCTTTGGATATCCACAGAGTTAAAAGACTATAAATGAATGACAAATGAATTATATCTACAAGTGTAATCAGTAAATTTAAATATTTAAGCTCAACGTTATTTGTGTTAACCATAATCACATTGTATTATGGTAAAATAGATGTAACAAATTTCTATATTATTCTTCTTCTCCATCACCAAAATTTTGGTTTCTTAACCTTTAAGTAACTAAGTTAAGAGACTACAAGTGAATGACCTATAATTTATACGTATGCATAACAATTAAAATTAAATAATCAAGCTCAATATTGTTTATATTGATCGTATTCACACTGACTTATAGTATATTACATCTAAAAATATTCAATATTTTTCTTTACCATCCCAAAGTTTTAGGTTTTTTTATCACTAAGAAAAAAACATAATAGACTACAGTAGACGTAAAAAATTAATTATATTTTATTTTTCTTCTCTATTACAAAATTTTAGGTTTTTTTCCACTAAAAAACAAAGTTAAAAGACTATAATCCAGGAGATATATTTTTTTATAAAATAGGTAATAATTAAAATAAATAAAAAAGCTAGAATTTATTTATATTTACCATTTTCACGTTGAATTGTGGTTTATTAGATGTAAACATATTCAATATGATTCTTCTCCGTCACCAAATTTCATGTTTCTTCTTTAGATAGCCACAGAGTTAAAAGACTATAAATGAATGACAAATGAATTATATGTACATGGGTAATCACTAAAATTAAATATTTAAGCTCAACGTTATTTGTGTTCACCATAATCACATTGTATTATGGTAAAATAGATGTAACAAATTTCTATATTATTCTTCTTCTCCATCACCAAAATTTTGGTTTCTTAACCTTTAAGGAACTAAGTTAAGAGACTACAAGTGAATGACCTATAATTTATACGTATGCATAACAATTAAAATTAAATAATCAAGCTCAATATTGTTTATATTGATCGTATTCACACTGACTTATGGTATATTACATCTAAAAATATTCAATATTTTTCTTTACCATCCCAAAGTTTTAGGTTTTTTTATCACTAAGCAAAAAACATGATAGACTACAGTAGATGTAAAAAATTAATTATATTTTATTTTTCTTCTCTATTACAATATTTTTGGTTTTTTTCCACTAAAAAACAAAGTTAAAAGACTATAAACCATGAGATATATTTTATTTATAAAATATGTAATAATTAAAATAAATAATAAAGGTAGAATTTATTTATATTTACCCATTTCACGTTGAATTATGGTTTATTAGATGTAAACGTATTCAATATGATTCTTCTCCGTCACCAAATTTCATGTTTCTTCTTTGGATAGCCACAGAGTTAAAAAACTATAAATGAATGACAAATGAATTATATCTACAAGTGTAATCAGTAAATTTAAATATTTAAGCTCAACGTTATTTGTGTTCACCATAATCACATTGTATTATGGTAAAATAGATGTAACAAATTTCTATATTATTCTTCTTCTCCATCACCAAAATTTTGGTTTCTTGACCTTTAAGGAACTAAGTAAGAGACTACAAGTGAATGACCTATAATTTATACGTATGCATAACAATTAAAATTAAATAATCAAGCTCAATATTGTTTATATTGATCGTATTCACACTGACTTATGGTATATTACATCTAAAAATATTTAATATTTTTCTTTACCATCCCAAAGTTTTAGGTTTTTTTATCACTAAGCAAAAAACATAATAGACTACAGTAGATGTAAAAAATTAATTATATTTTATTTTTCTTCTCTATTACAAAATTTTAGGTTTTTTTCCACTAAAAAACAAAGTTAAAAGACTATAATCCATGAGATATATTTTATTTATAAAATATGTAATAATTAAAATAAATAATAAAGGTAGAATTGATTTATATTTACCCATTTCACGTTGAATTATGGTTTATTAGATGTAAACGTATTCAATATGATTCTTCTCCGTCACCAAATTTCATGTTTCTTCTTTGGATAGCCACAGAGTTAAAAGACTATAAATGAATGACAAATGAATTATATCTACAAGTGTAATCAGTAAATTTAAATATTTAAGCTCAACGTTATTTGTGTTCACCATAATCACATTGTATTATGGTAAAATAGATGTAACAAATTTCTATATTATTCTTCTTCTCCATCACCAAAATTTTGGTTTCTTAACCTTTAAGTAACTAAGTTAAGAGACTACAAGTGAATGACCTATAATTTATACGTATGCATAACAATTAAAATTAAATAATCAAGCTCAATATTGTTTATATTGATCGTATTCACACTGACTTATGGTATATTACATCTAAAAATATTCAATATTTTTCTTTACCATCCCAAAGTTTTAGGTTTTTTTATCACTAAGAAAAAAACATAATAGACTACAGTAGACGTAAAAAATTAATTATATTTTATTTTTCTTCTCTATTACAAAATTTTAGGTTTTTTTCCACTAAAAAACAAAGTTAAAAGACTATAATCCAGGAGATATATTTTTTTATAAAATAGGTAATAATTAAAATAAATAAAAAAGCTAGAATTTATTTATATTTACCATTTTCACGTTGAATTGTGGTTTATTAGATGTAAACATATTCAATATGATTCTTCTCCGTCACCAAATTTCATGTTTCTTCTTTAGATAGCCACAGAGTTAAAAGACTATAAATGAATGACAAATGAATTATATGTACATGGGTAATCACTAAAATTAAATATTTAAGCTCAACGTTATTTGTGTTCACCATAATCACATTGTATTATGGTAAAATAGATGTAACAAATTTCTATATTATTCTTCTCCTCCATCACCAAAATTTTGGTTTCTTAACCTTTAAGGAACTAAGTTAAGAGACTACAAGTGAATGACCTATAATTTATACGTATGCATAACAATTAAAATTAAATAATCAAGCTCAATATTGTTTATATTGATCGTATTCACACTGACTTATGGTATATTACATCTAAAAATATTCAATATTTTTCTTTACCATCCCAAAGTTTTAGGTTTTTTTATCACTAAGCAAAAAACATGATAGACTACAGTAGATGTAAAAAATTAATTATATTTTATTTTTCTTCTCTATTACAAAATTTTAGGTTTTTTTCCACTAAAAACAAAGTTAAAAGACTATAATCCATGAGATATATTTTATTTATAAAATATGTAATAATTAAAATAAATAATAAAGGTAGAATTGATTTATATTTACCCATTTCACGTTGAATTATGGTTTATTAGATGTAAACATATTCAATATAATTCTTCTCCGTCACCAAATTTCATGTTTCTTCTTTAGATAGCCACAGAGTTAAAAGACTATAAATGAATGACAAATGAATTATATGTACATGGGTAATCACTAAAATTAAATATTTAAGCTCAACGTTATTTGTGTTCACCATAATCACATTGTATTATGGTAAAATAGATGTAACAAATTTCTATATTATTCTTCTTCTCCATCACCAAAATTTTGGTTTCTTAACCTTTAAGGAACTAAGTTAAGAGACTACAAGTGAATGACCTATAATTTATACGTATGCAAAACAATTAAAATTAAATAATCAAGCTCAATATTGTTTATATTGATCGTATTCACACTGACTTATGGTATATTACATCTAAAAATATTCAATATTTTTCTTTACCATCTGAAAGTTTTAGGTTTTTTTATCACTAAGCAAAAAACATAATAGACTACAGTAGATGTAAAAAATTAATTATATTTTATTTTTCTTCTCTATTACAAAATTTTAGGTTTTTTTCCACTATAAACAAAGTTAAAAGACTATAATCCATGAGATATATTTTATTTATAAAATATGTAATAATTAAAATAAATAATAAAGGTAGAATTGATTTATATTTACCCATTTCACGTTGAATTGTGGTTTATTAGATGTAAACATATTCAATATGAGTCTTCTCCGTCACCAAATTTCATGTTTCTTCTTTAGATAGCCACAGAGTTAAAAGACTATAAATGAATGACAAATGAATTATATGTACATGGGTAATCACTAAAATTAAATATTTAAGCTCAACGTTATTTGTGTTCACCATAATCACATTGTATTATGGTAAAATAGATGTAACAAATTTCTATATTCTTCTTCTTCTCCATCACCAAAATTTTAGTTTCTTAACCTTTAAGGAACTAAGTTAAGAGACTACAAGTGAATGACCTATAATTTATACGTATGCATAACAATTAAAATTAAATAATCAAGCTCAATATTATTTATATTGATCGTATTCACACTGACTTATGGTATATTACATCTAAAAATATTCAATATTTTTCTTTACCATCCCAAAGTTTTAGGTTTTTTTATCACTAAGCAAAAAACATAATAGACTACAGTAGATGTAAAAAATTAATTATATTTTATTTTTCTTCTCTATTACAAAATTTTAGGTTTTTTTCAACTAAAAACAAAGTTAAAAGACTATAATCCATGAGATATATTTTATTTATAAAATATGTAATAATTAAAATAAATAATAAAGGTAGAATTGATTTATATTTACCCATTTCACGTTGAATTATGGTTTATTAGATGTAAACATATTCAATATGATTCTTCTCCGTCACCAAATTTCATGTTTCTTCTTTAGATAGCAACAGAGTTAAAAGACTATAAATGAATGACAAATGAATTATATGTACATGGGTAATCACTAAAATTAAATATTTAAGCTCAACGTTATTTGTGTTCACCATAATCACATTGTATTATGGTAAAATAGATGTAACAAATTTCTATATTCTTCTTCTTCTCCATCACCAAAATTTTGGTTTCTTAACCTTTAAGGAACTAAGTTAAGAGACTACAAGTGAATGACCTATAATTTATACGTATGCATAACAATTAAAATTAAATAATCAAGCTCAATATTATTTATATTGATCGTATTCACACTGACTTATGGTATATTACATCTAAAAATATTCAATATTTTTCTTTACCATCCCAAAGTTTTAGGTTTTTTTATCACTAAGCAAAAAACATAATAGACTACAGTAGACGTAAAAAATTAATTATATTTTATTTTTCTTCTCTATTACAAAATTTTAGGTTTTTTTCCACTAAAAAACAAAGTTAAAAGACTATAATCCATGAGATATATTTTTTTATAAAATAGGTAATATTTAAAATAAATAAAAAAGCTAGAATTTATTTATATTTACCATTTTCACGTTGAATTGTGGTTTATTAGATGTAAACATATTCAATATGATTCTTCTCCGTCACCAAATTTCATGTTTCTTCTTTAGATAGCCACAGAGTTAAAAGACTATAAATGAATGACAAATGAATTATATGTACATGGGTAATCACTAAAATTAAATATTTAAGCTCAACGTTATTTGTGTTCACCATAATCACATTGTATTATGGTAAAATAGATGTAAAAAATTTCTATATTATTCTTCTTCTCCATCACCAAAATTTTGGTTTCTTAACCTTTAAGGAACTATGTTAAGAGACTACAAGTGAATGACCTATAATTTATACGTATGCATAACAATTAAAATTAAATAATCAAGCTCAATATTGTTTATATTGATCGTATTCACACTGACTTATGGTATATTACATCTAAAAATATTCAATATTTTTCTTTACCATCCCAAAGTTTTAGGTTTTTTTATCACTAAGCAAAAAACATTATAGACTACAGTAGATGTAAAAAATTAATTATATTTTATTTTTCTTCTCTATTACAAAATTTTAGGTTTTTTTCCACTAAAAACAAAGTTAAAAGACTATAATCCATGAGATATATTTTATTTATAAAATATGTAATAATTAAAATAAATAATAAAGGTAGAATTGATTTATATTTACCCATTTCACGTTGAATTATGGTTTATTAGATGTAAACATATTCAATATGATTCTTTTCCGTCACCAAATTTCATGTTTCTTCTTTAGATAGCCACAGAGTTAAAAGACTATAAATGAATGACAAATGAATTATATGTACATGGGTAATCACTAAAATTAAATATTTAAGCTCAACGTTATTTGTGTTCACCATAATCACATTGTATTATGGTAAAATAGATGTAACAAATTTCTATATTCTTCTTCTTCTCCATCACCAAAATTTTGGTTTCTTAACCTTTAAGGAACTAAGTTAAGAGACTACAAGTGAATGACCTATAATTTATACGTATGCATAACAATTAAAATTAAATAATCAAGCTCAATATTATTTATATTGATCGTATTCACACTGACTTATGGTATATTACATCTAAAAATATTCAATATTTTTCTTTACCATCCCAAAGTTTTAGGTTTTTTTATCACTAAGCAAAAAACATAATAGACTACAGTAGACGTAAAAAATTAATTATATTTTATTTTTCTTCTCTATTACAAAATTTTAGGTTTTTTTCCACTAAAAAACAAAGTTAAAAGACTATAATCCATGAGATATATTTTTTTATAAAATAGGTAATATTTAAAATAAATAAAAAAGCTAGAATTTATTTATATTTACCATTTTCACGTTGAATTGTGGTTTATTAGATGTAAACATATTCAATATGATTCTTCTCCGTCACCAAATTTCATGTTTCTTCTTTAGATAGCCACAGAGTTAAAAGACTATAAATGAATGACAAATGAATTATATGTACATGGGTAATCACTAAAATTAAATATTTAAGCTCAACGTTATTTGTGTTCACCATAATCACATTGTATTATGGTAAAATAGATGTAAAAAATTTCTATATTATTCTTCTTCTCCATCACCAAAATTTTGGTTTCTTAACCTTTAAGGAACTATGTTAAGAGACTACAAGTGAATGACCTATAATTTATACGTATGCATAACAATTAAAATTAAATAATCAAGCTCAATATTGTTTATATTGATCGTATTCACACTGACTTATGGTATATTACATCTAAAAATATTCAATATTTTTCTTTACCATCCCAAAGTTTTAGGTTTTTTTATCACTAAGCAAAAAACATTATAGACTACAGTAGATGTAAAAAATTAATTATATTTTATTTTTCTTCTCTATTACAAAATTTTAGGTTTTTTTCCACTAAAAACAAAGTTAAAAGACTATAATCCATGAGATATATTTTATTTATAAAATATGTAATAATTAAAATAAATAATAAAGGTAGAATTGATTTATATTTACCCATTTCACGTTGAATTGTGGTTTATTAGATGTAAACATATTCAATATGATTCTTTTCCGTCACCAAATTTCATGTTTCTTCTTTAGATAGCCACAGAGTTAAAAGACTATAAATGAATGACAAATGAATTATATGTACATGGGTAATCACTAAAATTAAATATTTAAGCTCAACGTTATTTGTGTTCACCATAATCACATTGTATTATGGTAAAATAGATGTAACAAATTTCTATATTCTTCTTCTTCTCCATCACCAAAATTTTGGTTTCTTAACCTTTAAGGAACTAAGTTAAGAGACTACAAGTGAATGACCTATAATTTATACGTATGCATAACAATTAAAATTAAATAATCAAGCTCAATATTATTTATATTGATCGTATTCACACTGACTTATGGTATATTACATCTAAAAATATTCAATATTTTTCTTTACCATCCCAAAGTTTTAGGTTTTTTTATCACTAAGCAAAAAACATAATAGACTACAGTAGACGTAAAAAATTAATTATATTTTATTTTTCTTCTCTATTACAAAATTTTAGGTTTTTTTCCACTAAAAAACAAAGTTAAAAGACTATAATCCATGAGATATATTTTTTTATAAAATAGGTAATATTTAAAATAAATAAAAAAGCTAGAATTTATTTATATTTACCATTTTCACGTTGAATTGTGGTTTATTAGATGTAAACATATTCAATATGATTCTTCTCCGTCACCAAATTTCATGTTTCTTCTTTAGATAGCCACAGAGTTAAAAGACTATAAATGAATGACAAATGAATTATATGTACATGGGTAATCACTAAAATTAAATATTTAAGCTCAACGTTATTTGTGTTCACCATAATCACATTGTATTATGGTAAAATAGATGTAAAAAATTTCTATATTATTCTTCTTCTCCATCACCAAAATTTTGGTTTCTTAACCTTTAAGGAACTAAGTTAAGAGACTACAAGTGAATGACCTATAATTTATACGTATGCATAACAATTAAAATTAAATAATCAAGCTCAATATTGTTTATATTGATCGTATTCACACTGACTTATGGTATATTACATCTAAAAATATTCAATATTTTTCTTTACCATCCCAAAGTTTTAGGTTTTTTATCACTAAGCAAAAAACATGATAGACTACAGTAGATGTAAAAAATTAATTATATTTTATTTTTCTTCTCTATTACAAAATTTTAGGTTTTTTTCCACTAAAAACAAAGTTAAAAGACTATAATCCATGAGATATATTTTATTTATAAAATATGTAATAATTAAAATAAATAATAAAGGTAGAATTGATTTATATTTACCCATTTCACGTTGAATTATGGTTTATTAGATGTAAACATATTCAATATGATTCTTCTCCGTCACCAAATTTCATGTTTCTTCTTTAGATAGCCACAGAGTTAAAAGACTATAAATGAATGACAAATGAATTATATGTACATGGGTAATCACTAAAATTAAATATTTAAGCTCAACGTTATTTGTGTTCACCATAATCACATTGTATTATTGTAAAATAGATGTAACAAATTTCTATATTATTCTTCTTCTCCATCACCAAAATTTTGGTTTCTTAACCTTTAAGGAACTAAGTTAAGAGACTACAAGTGAATGACCTATAATTTATACGTATGCAAAACAATTAAAATTAAATAATCAAGCTCAATATTGTTTATATTGATCGTATTCACACTGACTTATGGTATATTACATCTAAAAATATTCAATATTTTTCTTTACCATCCCAAAGTTTTAGGTTTTTTTATCACTAAGCAAAAAACATAATAGACTACAGTAGATGTAAAAAATTAATTATATTTTATTTTTCTTCTCTATTACAAAATTTTAGGTTTTTTCCACTAAAAACAAAGTTAAAAGACTATAATCCATGAGATATATTTTATTTATAAAATATGTAATAATTAAAATAAATAAAAAAGCTAGAATTTATTTATATTTACCCATTTCACGTTGAATTGTGGTTTATTAGATGTAAACATATTCAATATGAGTCTTCTCCGTCACCAAATTTCATGTTTCTTCTTTAGATAGCCACAGAGTTAAAAGACTATAAATGAATGACAAATGAATTATATGTACATGGGTAATCACTAAAATTAAATATTTAAGCTCAACGTTATTTGTGTTCACCATAATCACATTGTATTATGGTAAAATAGATGTAACAAATTTCTATATTCTTCTTCTTCTCCATCACCAAAATTTTGGTTTCTTAACCTTTAAGGAACTAAGTTAAGAGACTACAAGTGAATGACCTATAATTTATACGTATGCATAACAATTAAAATTAAATAATCAAGCTCAATATTATTTATATTGATCGTATTCACACTGACTTATGGTATATTACATCTAAAAATATTCAATATTTTTCTTTACCATCCCAAAGTTTTAGGTTTTTTTATCACTAAGCAAAAAACATAATAGACTACAGTAGACGTAAAAAATTAATTATATTTTATTTTTCTTCTCTATTACAAAATTTTAGGTTTTTTTCCACTAAAAAACAAAGTTAAAAGACTATAATCCATGAGATATATTTTTTTATAAAATAGGTAATATTTAAAATAAATAAAAAAGCTAGAATTTATTTATATTTACCATTTTCACGTTGAAATGTGGTTTATTAGATGTAAACATATTCAATATGATTCTTCTCCGTCACCAAATTTCATGTTTCTTCTTTAGATAGCCACAGAGTTAAAAGACTATAAATGAATGACAAATGAATTATATGTACATGGGTAATCACTAAAATTAAATATTTAAGCTCAACGTTATTTGTGTTCACCATAATCACATTGTATTATGGTAAAATAGATGTAAAAAATTTCTATATTATTCTTCTTCTCCATCACCAAAATTTTGGTTTCTTAACCTTTAAGGAACTAAGTTAAGAGACTACAAGTGAATGACCTATAATTTATACGTATGCAAAACAATTAAAATTAAATAATCAAGCTCAATATTGTTTATATTGATCGTATTCACACTGACTTATGGTATATTACATCTAAAAATATTCAATATTTTTCTTTACCATCCCAAAGTTTTAGGTTTTTTTATCACTAAGCAAAAAACATAATAGACTACAGTAGATGTAAAAAATTAATTATATTTTATTTTTCTTCTCTATTACAAAATTTTAGGTTTTTTCCACTAAAAACAAAGTTAAAAGACTATAATCCATGAGTTATATTTTATTTATAAAATATGTAATAATTAAAATAAATAAAAAAGCTAGAATTTATTTATATTTACCCATTTCACGTTGAATTGTGGTTTATTAGATGTAAACATATTCAATATGAGTCTTCTCCGTCACCAAATTTCATGTTTCTTCTTTAGATAGCCACAGAGTTAAAAGACTATAAATGAATGACAAATGAATTATATGTACATGGGTAATCACTAAAATTAAATATTTAAGCTCAACGTTATTTGTGTTCACCATAATCACATTGTATTATGGTAAAATAGATATAACAAATTTCTATATTCTTCTTCTTCTCCATCACCAAAATTTTGGTTTCTTAACCTTTAAGGAACTAAGTTAAGAGACTACAAGTGAATGACCTATAATTTATACGTATGCATAACAATTAAAATTAAATAATCAAGCTCAATATTATTTATATTGATCGTATTCACACTGACTTATGGTATATTACATCTAAAAATATTCAATATTTTTCTTTACCATCCCAAAGTTTTAGGTTTTTTTATCACTAAGCAAAAAACATAATAGACTACAGTAGATGTAAAAAATTAATTATATTTTATTTTTCTTCTCTATTACAAAATTTTAGGTTTTTTTAAACTAAAAACAAAGTTAAAAGACTATAATCCATGAGATATATTTTATTTATAAAATATGTAATAATTAAAATAAATAATAAAGGTAGAATTGATTTATATTTACCCATTTCACGTTGAATTATGGTTTATTAGATGTAAACATATTCAATATGATTCTTCTCCGTCACCAAATTTCATGTTTCTTCTTTAGATAGCCACAGAGTTAAAAGACTATAAATGAATGACAAATGAATTATATGTACATGGGTAATCACTAAAATTAAATATTTAAGCTCAACGTTATTTGTGTTCACCATAATCACATTGTATTATGGTAAAATAGATGTAACAAATTTCTATATTCTTCTTCTTCTCCATCACCAAAATTTTGGTTTCTTAACCTTTAAGGAACTAAGTTAAGAGACTACAAGTGAATGACCTATAATTTATACGTATGCATAACAATTAAAATTAAATAATCAAGCTCAATATTATTTATATTGATCGTATTCACACTGACTTATGGTATATTACATCTAAAAATATTCAATATTTTTCTTTACCATCCCAAAGTTTTAGGTTTTTTTATCACTAAGCAAAAAACATAATAGACTACAGTAGACGTAAAAAATTAATTATATTTTATTTTTCTTCTCTATTACAAAATTTTAGGTTTTTTTCCACTAAAAAACAAAGTTAAAAGACTATAATCCATGAGATATATTTTTTTATAAAATAGGTAATATTTAAAATAAATAAAAAAGCTAGAATTTATTTATATTTACCATTTTCACGTTGAATTGTGGTTTATTAGATGTAGACATATTCAATATGATTCTTCTCCGTCACCAAATTTCATGTTTCTTCTTTAGATAGCCACAGAGTTAAAAGACTATAAATGAATGACAAATGAATTATATGTACATGGGTAATCACTAAAATTAAATATTTAAGCTCAACGTTATTTGTGTTCACCATAATCACATTGTATTATGGTAAAATAGATGCAAAAAATTTCTATATTATTCTTCTTCTCCATCACCAAAATTTTGGTTTCTTAACCTTTAAGGAACTAAGATAAGAAACTACAAGTGAATGACCTATAATTTATACATATGCATAACAATTAAAATTAAATAATCAAGCTCAATATTGTTTATATTGATCGTATTCACACTGACTTATGGTATATTACATCTAAAAATATTCAATATTTTTCTTTACCATCCCAAAGTTTTAGGTTTTTTTATCACTAAGCAAAAAACATAATAGACTACAGTAGATGTAAAAAATTAATTATATTTTATTTTTCTTCTCTATTACAAAATTTTAGGTTTTTTCCCACTAAAAACAAAGTTAAAAGACTATAATCCATGAGATATATTTTATTTATAAAATATGTAATAATTAAAATAAATAATAAAGGTAGAATTGATTTATATTTACCCATTTCACGTTGAATTATGGTTTATTAGATGTAAACATATTCAATATGATTCTTCTCCGTCACCAAATTTCATGTTTCTTCTTTAGATAGCAACAGAGTTAAAAGACTATAAATGAATGACAAATGAATTATATGTACATGGGTAATCACTAAAATTAAATATTTAAGCTCAACGTTATTTGTGTTCACCATAATCACATTGTATTATGGTAAAATAGATGTAACAAATTTCTATATTCTTCTTCTTCTCCATCACCAAAATTTTGGTTTCTTAACCTTTAAGGAACTAAGTTAAGAGACTACAAGTGAATGACCTATAATTTATACGTATGCATAACAATTAAAATTAAATAATCAAGCTCAATATTATTTATATTGATCGTATTCACACTGACTTATGGTATATTACATCTAAAAATATTCAATATTTTTCTTTACCATCCCAAAGTTTTAGGTTTTTTTATCACTAAGCAAAAAACATAATAGACTACAGTAGACGTAAAGAATTAATTATATTTTATTTTTCTTCTCTATTACAAAATTTTAGGTTTTTTTCCACTAAAAAACAAAGTTAAACGACTATAATCCATGAGATATATTTTTTTATAAAATAGGTAATATTTAAAATAAATAAAAAAGCTAGAATTGATTTATATTTACCCATTTCACGTTGAATTATGGTTTATTAGATGTAAACATATTCAATATGATTCTTCTCCGTCACCAAATTTCATGTTTCTTCTTTGGATAGCCATAGAGTTAAAAGACTATAAATGAATGACAAATGAATTATATCTACAAGTGTAATCAGTAAATTTAAATATTTAAGCTCAACGTTATTTGTGTTCACCATAATCACATTGTATTATGGTAAAATAGATGTAACAAATTTCTATATTATTCTTCTTCTCCATCCCCAAAATTTTGGTTTCTTAACCTTTAAGTAACTATGTTAAGAGACTACAAGTGAATGACCTATAATTTATACGTATGCATAACAATTAAAATTAAATAATCAAGCTCAATATTGTTTATATTGATCGTATTCACACTGACTTATGGTATATTACGTCTAAAAATATTCAATATTTTTCTTTACCATCCCAAAGTTTTAGGTTTTTTTATCACTAAGCAAAAAACATAATAGACTACAGTAGACGTAAAAAATTAATTATATTTTATTTTTCTTCTCTATTAAAAAATTTTGGGTTTTTTTCCACTAAAAAACAAAGTTAAAAGACTATAATCCAGGAGATATATTTTTTTATAAAATATGTAATAATTAAAATAAATAAAAAAGCTAGAATTTATTTATATTTACCATTTTCACGTTGAATTGTGGTTTATTAGATGTAAACATATTCAATATGATTCTTCTCCGTCACCAAATTTCATGTTTCTTCTTTAGATAGCCACAGAGTTAAAAGACTATAAATGAATGACAAATGAATTATATGTACATGGGTAATCACTAAAATTAAATATTTAAGCTCAACGTTATTTGTGTTAACCATAATCACATTGTATTATGGTAAAATAGATGTAACAAATTTCTATATTATTCTTCTTCTCCATCACCAAAATTTTGGTTTCTTAACCTTTAAGGAACTAAGTTAAGAGACTACAAGTGAATGACCTATAATTTATACGTATGCATAACAATTAAAATTAAATAATCAAGCTCAATATTGTTTATATTGATCGTATTCACACTGACTTATGGTATATTACATCTAAAAATATTCAATATTTTTCTTTACCATCCCTAAGTTTTAGGTTTTTTTATCACTAAGCAAAAAACATAATAGACTACAGTAGATGTAAAAAATTAATTATATTTTATTTTTCTTCTCTATTACAAAATTTTAGGTTTTTTTCCACTAAAAAACAAAGTTAAAAGACTATAATCCATGAGATATATTTTATTTATAAAATATGTTATAATTAAAATAAATAATAAAGGTAGAATTGATTTATATTTACCCATTTCACGTTGAATTATGGTTTATTAGATGTAAACATATTCAATATGATTCTTCTCCGTCACCAAATTTCATGTTTCTTCTTTGGATAGCCATAGAGTTAAAAGACTATAAATGAATGACAAATGAATTATATCTACAAGTGTAATCAGTAAATTTAAATATTTAAGCTCAACGTTATTTGTGTTCACCATAATCACATTGTATTATGGTAAAACAGATGTAACAAATTTCTATATTATTCTTCTTCTCCATCCCCAAAATTTTGGTTTCTTAACATTTAAGTAACTAAGTTAAGAGACTACAAGTGAATGACCTATAATTTATACGTATGCATAAAAATTAAAATTAAATAATCAAGCTCAATATTGTTTATATTGATCGTATTCACACTGACTTATGGTATATTACGTCTAAAAATATTCAATATTTTTCTTTACCATCCCAAAGTTTTAGGTTTTTTTATCACTAAGCAAAAAACATAATAGACTACAGTAGACGTAAAAAATTAATTATATTTTATTTTTCTTCTCTATTAAAAAATTTGGGGTTTTTTTCCACTAAAAAACAAAGTTAAAAGACTATAATCCATGAGATATATTTTATTTATAAAATATGTAATAATTAAAATAAATAATAAAGGTAGAATTGATTTATATTTACCCATTTCACGTTGAATTATGGTTTATTAGATGTAAACGTATTCAATATGATTCTTCTCCGTCACCAAATTTCATGTTTCTTCTTTAGATAGCCACAGAGTTAAAAGACTATAAATGAATGACAAATGAATTATATGTACATGGGTAATCACTAAAATTAAATATTTAAGCTCAACGTTATTTGTGTTAACCATAATCACATTGTATTATGGTAAAATAGATGTAACAAATTTCTATATTATTCTTCTTCTCCATCACCAAAATTTTGGTTTCTTAACCTTTAAGGAACTAAGTTAAGAGACTACAAGTGAATGACCTATAATTTATACGTATGCATAAAAATTAAAATTAAATAATCAAGCTCAATATTGTTTATATTGATCGTATTCACACTGACTTATGGTATATTACATCTAAAAATATTCAATATTTTTCTTTACCATCCCTAAGTTTTAGGTTTTTTTATCACTAAGCAAAAAACATAATAGACTACAGTAGATGTAAAAAATTAATTATATTTTATTTTTCTTCTCTATTACAAAATTTTAGGTTTTTTTCCACTAAAAAACAAAGTTAAAAGACTATAATCCATGAGATATATTTTATTTATAAAATATGTTATAATTAAAATAAATAATAAAGGTAGAATTGATTTATATTTACCCATTTCACGTTGAATTATGGTTTATTAGATGTAAACATATTCAATATGATTCTTCTCCGTCACCAAATTTCATGTTTCTTCTTTGGATAGCCATAGAGTTAAAAGACTATAAATGAATGACAAATGAATTATATCTACAAGTGTAATCAGTAAATTTAAATATTTAAGCTCAACGTTATTTGTGTTCACCATAATCACATTGTATTATGGTAAAACAGATGTAACAAATTTCTATATTATTCTTCTTCTCCATCCCCAAAATTTTGGTTTCTTAACATTTAAGTAACTAATTTAAGAGACTACAAGTGAATGACCTATAATTTATACGTATGCATAAAAATTAAAATTAAATAATCAAGCTCAATATTGTTTATATTGATCGTATTCACACTGACTTATGGTATATTACGTCTAAAAATATTCAATATTTTTCTTTACCATCCCAAAGTTTTAGGTTTTTTTATCACTAAGCAAAAAACATAATAGACTACAGTAGACGTAAAAAATTAATTATATTTTATTTTTCTTCTCTATTAAAAAATTTGGGGTTTTTTTCCACTAAAAAACAAAGTTAAAAGACTATAATCCATGAGATATATTTTATTTATAAAATATGTAATAATTAAAATAAATAATAAAGGTAGAATTGATTTATATTTACCCATTTCACGTTGAATTATGGTTTATTAGATGTAAACGTATTCAATATGATTCTTCTCCGTCACCAAATTTCATGTTTCTTCTTTGGATAGCCACAGAGTTAAAAGACTATAAATGAATGACAAATGAATTATATCTACAAGTGTAATCAGTAAATTTAAATATTTAAGCTCAACGTTATTTGTGTTCACCATAATCACATTGTATTATGGTAAAATAGATGTAACAAATTTCTATATTATTCTTCTTCTCCATCACCAAAATTTTGGTTTCTTAACCTTTAAGTAACTAAGTTAAGAGACTACAAGTGAATGACCTATAATTTATACGTATGCATAACAATTAAAATTAAATAATCAAGCTCAATATTGTTTATATTGATCGTATTCACACTGACTTATGGTATATTACATCTAAAAATATTCAATATTTTTCTTTACCATCCCAAAGTTTTAGGTTTTTTTATCACTAAGCAAAAAACACAATAGACTACAGTAGACGTAAAAAATTAATTATATTTTATTTTTCTTCTCTATTACAAAATTTTAGGTTTTTTTCCACTAAAAAACAAAGTTAAAAGACTATAATCCATGAGATATATTTTATTTATAAAATATGTAATAATTAAAATAAATAATAAAGGTAGAATTGATTTATATTTACCCATTTCACGTTGAATTATGGTTTATTAGATGTAAACATATTCAATATGATTCTTCTCCGTCACCAAATTTCATGTTTCTTCTTTGGATAGCCACAGAGTTAAAAGACTATAAATGAATGACAAATGAATTATATCTACAAGTGTAATCAGTAAATTTAAATATTTAAGCTCAACGTTATTTGTGTTCACCATAATCACATTGTTTTATGGTAAAATAGATGTAACAAATTTCTATATTATTCTTCTTCTCCATCACCAAAATTTTGGTTTCTTAACCTTTAAGGAACTAAGTTAAGAGACTACAAGTGAATGACCTATAATTTATACGTATGCATAACAATTAAAATTAAATAATCAAGCTCAATATTGTTTATATTGATCGTATTCACACTGACTTATGGTATATTACATCTAAAAATATTCAATATTTTTCTTTACCATCCCAAAGTTTTAGGTTTTTTTATCACTAAGCAAAAAACATAATAGACTACAGTAGACGTAAAAAATTATTTATATTTTATTTTTCTTCTCTATTACAAAATTTTAGGTTTTTTTCCACTAAAAAACAAAGTTAAAAGACTATAATCCAGGAGATATATTTTTTTATAAAATAGGTAATAATTAAAATAAATAAAAAAGTTAGAATTTATTTATATTTACCATTTTCACGTTGAATTGTGGTTTATTAGATGTAAACATATTCAATATGATTCTTCTCCGTCACCAAATTTCATGTTTCTTCTTTAGATAGCCACAGAGTTAAAAGACTATAAATGAATGACAAATGAATTATATGTACATGGGTAATCACTAAAATTAAATATTTAAGCTCAACGTTATTTGTGTTCACCATAATCACATTGTATTATGGTAAAATAGATGTAACAAATTTCTATATTATTCTTCTTCTCCATCACCAAAATTTTGGTTTCTTAACCTTTAAGGAACTAAGTTAAGAGACTACAAGTGAATGACCTATAATTTATACGTATGCATAACAATTAAAATTAAATAATCAAGCTTAATATTGTTTATATTGATCGTATTCACACTGACTTATGGTATATTACATCTAAAAATATTCAATATTTTTCTTTACCATCCCAAAGTTTTAGGTTTTTTTATCACTAAGCAAAAAACATAATAGACTACAGTAGATGTAAAAAATTAATTATATTTTATTTTTCTTCTCTATTACAAAATTTTAGGTTTTTTTCCACTAAAAAACAAAGTTAAAAGACTATAATCCATGAGATATATTTTATTTATAAAATATGTAATAATTAAAATAAATAATAAAGGTAGAATTGATTTATATTTACCCATTTCACGTTGAATTATGGTTTATTAGATGTAAATGTATTCAATATGATTCTTCTCCGTCACCAAATTTCATGTTTCTTCTTTGGATAGCCACAGAGTTAAAAGACTATAAATGAATGACAAATGAATTATATCTACAAGTGTAATCAGTAAATTTAAATATTTAAGCTCAACGTTATTTGTGTTCACCATAATCACATTGTATTATGGTAAAATAGATGTAACAAATTTCTATATTCTTCTTCTTCTCCATCACCAAAATTTTGGTTTCTTAACCTTTAAGGAACTAAGTTAAGAGACTACAAGTGAATGACCTATAATTTATACGTATGCATAACAATTAAAATTAAATAATCAAGGTCAATATTGTTTATATTGATCGTATTCACACTGACTTATGGTATATTACATCTAAAAATATTCAATATTTTTCTTTACCATCCCAAAGTTTTAGGTTTTTTTATCACTAAGAAAAAAACATAATAGACTACAGTAGACGTAAAAAATTAATTATATTTTATTTTTCTTCTCTATTAAAAAATTTTAGGTTTTTTTCCACAAAAAAACAAAGTTAAAAGACTATAATCCAGGAGATATATTTTTTTATAAAATAGGTAATAATTAAAATAAATAAAAAAGCTAGAATTTATTTATATTTACCATTTTCACGTTGAATTGTGGTTTATTAGATGTAAACGTATTCAATATGATTCTTCTCCGTCACCAAATTTCATGTTTCTTCTTTGGATAGCCACAGAGTTAAAAGACTATAAATGAATGACAAATGAATTATATCTACAAGTGTAATCAGTAAATTTAAATATTTAAGCTCAACGTTATTTGTGTTCACCATAATCACATTGTATTATGGTAAAATAGATGTAACAAATTTCTATATTATTCTTCTTCTCCATCACCAAAATTTTGGTTTCTTAACCTTTAAGGAACTAAGTTAAGAGACTACAAGTGAATGACCTATAATTTATACGTATGCATAACAATTAAAATTAAATAATCAAGCTCAATATTGTTTATATTGATCGTATTCACACTGACTTATGGTATATTACATCTAAAAATATTCAATATTTTTCTTTACCATCCCTAAGTTTTAGGTTTTTTTATCACTAAGCAAAAAACATAATAGACTACAGTAGATGTAAAAAATTAATTATATTTTATTTTTCTTCTCTATTACAAAATTTTAGGTTTTTTTCCACTAAAAAACAAAGTTAAAAGACTATAATCCATGAGATATATTTTATTTATAAAATATGTTATAATTAAAATAAATAATAAAGGTAGAATTGATTTATATTTACCCATTTCACGTTGAATTATGGTTTATTAGATGTAAACATATTCAATATGATTCTTCTCCGTCACCAAATTTCATGTTTCTTCTTTGGATAGCCATAGAGTTAAAAGACTATAAATGAATGACAAATGAATTATATCTACAAGTGTAATCAGTAAATTTAAATATTTAAGCTCAACGTTATTTGTGTTCACCATAATCACATTGTATTATGGTAAAACAGATGTAACAAATTTCTATATTATTCTTCTTCTCCATCCCCAAAATTTTGGTTTCTTAACATTTAAGTAACTAAGTTAAGAGACTACAAGTGAATGACCTATAATTTATACGTATGCATAAAAATTAAAATTAAATAATCAAGCTCAATATTGTTTATATTGATCGTATTCACACTGACTTATGGTATATTACGTCTAAAAATATTCAATATTTTTCTTTACCATCCCAAAGTTTTAGGTTTTTTTATCACTAAGCAAAAAACATAATAGACTACAGTAGACGTAAAAAATTAATTATATTTTATTTTTCTTCTCTATTAAAAAATTTGGGGTTTTTTTCCACTAAAAAACAAAGTTAAAAGACTATAATCCATGAGATATATTTTATTTATAAAATATGTAATAATTAAAATAAATAATAAAGGTAGAATTGATTTATATTTACCCATTTCACGTTGAATTATGGTTTATTAGATGTAAACGTATTCAATATGATTCTTCTCCGTCACCAAATTTCATGTTTCTTCTTTAGATAGCCACAGAGTTAAAAGACTATAAATGAATGACAAATGAATTATATGTACATGGGTAATCACTAAAATTAAATATTTAAGCTCAACGTTATTTGTGTTAACCATAATCACATTGTATTATGGTAAAATAGATGTAACAAATTTCTATATTATTCTTCTTCTCCATCACCAAAATTTTGGTTTCTTAACCTTTAAGGAACTAAGTTAAGAGACTACAAGTGAATGACCTATAATTTATACGTATGCATAACAATTAAAATTAAATAATCAAGCTCAATATTGTTTATATTGATCGTATTCACACTGACTTATGGTATATTACATCTAAAAATATTCAATATTTTTCTTTACCATCCCTAAGTTTTAGGTTTTTTTATCACTAAGCAAAAAACATAATAGACTACAGTAGATGTAAAAAATTAATTATATTTTATTTTTCTTCTCTATTACAAAATTTTAGGTTTTTTTCCACTAAAAAACAAAGTTAAAAGACTATAATCCATGAGATATATTTTATTTATAAAATATGTTATAATTAAAATAAATAATAAAGGTAGAATTGATTTATATTTACCCATTTCACGTTGAATTATGGTTTATTAGATGTAAACATATTCAATATGATTCTTCTCCGTCACCAAATTTCATGTTTCTTCTTTGGATAGCCATAGAGTTAAAAGACTATAAATGAATGACAAATGAATTATATCTACAAGTGTAATCAGTAAATTTAAATATTTAAGCTCAACGTTATTTGTGTTCACCATAATCACATTGTATTATGGTAAAACAGATGTAACAAATTTCTATATTATTCTTCTTCTCCATCCCCAAAATTTTGGTTTCTTAACATTTAAGTAACTAAGTTAAGAGACTACAAGTGAATGACCTATAATTTATACGTATGCATAAAAATTAAAATTAAATAATCAAGCTCAATATTGTTTATATTGATCGTATTCACACTGACTTATGGTATATTACGTCTAAAAATATTCAATATTTTTCTTTACCATCCCAAAGTTTTAGGTTTTTTTATCACTAAGCAAAAAACATAATAGACTACAGTAGACGTAAAAAATTAATTATATTTTATTTTTCTTCTCTATTAAAAAATTTGGGGTTTTTTTCCACTAAAAAACAAAGTTAAAAGACTATAATCCATGAGATATATTTTATTTATAAAATATGTAATAATTAAAATAAATAATAAAGGTAGAATTGATTTATATTTACCCATTTCACGTTGAATTATGGTTTATTAGATGTAAACGTATTCAATATGATTCTTCTCCGTCACCAAATTTCATGTTTCTTCTTTGGATAGCCACAGAGTTAAAAGACTATAAATGAATGACAAATGAATTATATCTACAAGTGTAATCAGTAAATTTAAATATTTAAGCTCAACGTTATTTGTGTTCACCATAATCACATTGTATTATGGTAAAATAGATGTAACAAATTTCTATATTATTCTTCTTCTCCATCACCAAAATTTTGGTTTCTTAACCTTTAAGTAACTAAGTTAAGAGACTACAAGTGAATGACCTATAATTTATACGTATGCATAACAATTAAAATTAAATAATCAAGCTCAATATTGTTTATATTGATCGTATTCACACTGACTTATGGTATATTACATCTAAAAATATTCAATATTTTTCTTTACCATCCCAAAGTTTTAGGTTTTTTTATCACTAAGCAAAAAACACAATAGACTACAGTAGACGTAAAAAATTAATTATATTTTATTTTTCTTCTCTATTACAAAATTTTAGGTTTTTTTCCACTAAAAAACAAAGTTAAAAGACTATAATCCATGAGATATATTTTATTTATAAAATATGTAATAATTAAAATAAATAATAAAGGTAGAATTGATTTATATTTACCCATTTCACGTTGAATTATGGTTTATTAGATGTAAACATATTCAATATGATTCTTCTCCGTCACCAAATTTCATGTTTCTTCTTTGGATAGCCACAGAGTTAAAAGACTATAAATGAATGACAAATGAATTATATCTACAAGTGTAATCAGTAAATTTAAATATTTAAGCTCAACGTTATTTGTGTTCACCATAATCACATTGTTTTATGGTAAAATAGATGTAACAAATTTCTATATTATTCTTCTTCTCCATCACCAAAATTTTGGTTTCTTAACCTTTAAGGAACTAAGTTAAGAGACTACAAGTGAATGACCTATAATTTATACGTATGCATAACAATTAAAATTAAATAATCAAGCTCAATATTGTTTATATTGATCGTATTCACACTGACTTATGGTATATTACATCTAAAAATATTCAATATTTTTCTTTACCATCCCAAAGTTTTAGGTTTTTTTATCACTAAGCAAAAAACATAATAGACTACAGTAGACGTAAAAAATTATTTATATTTTATTTTTCTTCTCTATTACAAAATTTTAGGTTTTTTTCCACTAAAAAACAAAGTTAAAAGACTATAATCCAGGAGATATATTTTTTTATAAAATAGGTAATAATTAAAATAAATAAAAAAGTTAGAATTTATTTATATTTACCATTTTCACGTTGAATTGTGGTTTATTAGATGTAAACATATTCAATATGATTCTTCTCCGTCACCAAATTTCATGTTTCTTCTTTAGATAGCCACAGAGTTAAAAGACTATAAATGAATGACAAATGAATTATATGTACATGGGTAATCACTAAAATTAAATATTTAAGCTCAACGTTATTTGTGTTCACCATAATCACATTGTATTATGGTAAAATAGATGTAACAAATTTCTATATTATTCTTCTTCTCCATCACCAAAATTTTGGTTTCTTAACCTTTAAGGAACTAAGTTAAGAGACTACAAGTGAATGACCTATAATTTATACGTATGCATAACAATTAAAATTAAATAATCAAGCTTAATATTGTTTATATTGATCGTATTCACACTGACTTATGGTATATTACATCTAAAAATATTCAATATTTTTCTTTACCATCCCAAAGTTTTAGGTTTTTTTATCACTAAGCAAAAAACATAATAGACTACAGTAGATGTAAAAAATTAATTATATTTTATTTTTCTTCTCTATTACAAAATTTTAGGTTTTTTTCCACTAAAAAACAAAGTTAAAAGACTATAATCCATGAGATATATTTTATTTATAAAATATGTAATAATTAAAATAAATAATAAAGGTAGAATTGATTTATATTTACCCATTTCACGTTGAATTATGGTTTATTAGATGTAAATGTATTCAATATGATTCTTCTCCGTCACCAAATTTCATGTTTCTTCTTTGGATAGCCACAGAGTTAAAAGACTATAAATGAATGACAAATGAATTATATCTACAAGTGTAATCAGTAAATTTAAATATTTAATCTCAACGTTATTTGTGTTCACCATAATCACATTGTATTATGGTAAAATAGATGTAACAAATTTCTATATTCTTCTTCTTCTCCATCACCAAAATTTTGGTTTCTTAACCTTTAAGGAACTAAGTTAAGAGACTACAAGTGAATGACCTATAATTTATACGTATGCATAACAATTAAAATTAAATAATCAAGGTCAATATTGTTTATATTGATCGTATTCACACTGACTTATGGTATATTACATCTAAAAATATTCAATATTTTTCTTTACCATCCCAAAGTTTTAGGTTTTTTTATCACTAAGCAAAAAACATAATAGACTACAGTAGACGTAAAAAATTAATTATATTTTATTTTTCTTCTCTATTAAAAAATTTTAGGTTTTTTTCCACAAAAAAACAAAGTTAAAAGACTATAATCCAGGAGATATATTTTTTTATAAAATAGGTAATAATTAAAATAAATAAAAAAGCTAGAATTTATTTATATTTACCATTTTCACGTTGAATTGTGGTTTATTAGATGTAAACGTATTCAATATGATTCTTCTCCGTCACCAAATTTCATGTTTCTTCTTTGGATAGCCACAGAGTTAAAAGACTATAAATGAATGACAAATGAATTATATCTACAAGTGTAATCAGTAAATTTAAATATTTAAGCTCAACGTTATTTGTGTTCACCATAATCACATTGTATTATGGTAAAATAGATGTAACAAATTTCTATATTATTCTTCTTCTCCATCACCAAAATTTTGGTTTCTTAACCTTTAAGGAACTAAGTTAAGAGACTACAAGTGAATGACCTATAATTTATACGTATGCATAACAATTAAAATTAAATAATCAAGCTTAATATTGTTTATATTGATCGTATTCACACTGACTTATGGTATATTACATCTAAAAATATTCAATATTTTTCTTTACCATCCCAAAGTTTTAGGTTTTTTTATCACTAAGCAAAAAACATAATAGACTACAGTAGATGTAAAAAATTAATTATATTTTATTTTTCTTCTCTATTACAAAATTTTAGGTTTTTTTCCACTAAAAAACAAAGTTAAAAGACTATAATCCATGAGATATATTTTATTTATAAAATATGTAATAATTAAAATAAATAATAAAGGTAGAATTGATTTATATTTACCCATTTCACGTTGAATTATGGTTTATTAGATGTAAATGTATTCAATATGATTCTTCTCAGTCACCAAATTTCATGTTTCTTCTTTGGATAGCCACAGAGTTAAAAGACTATAAATGAATGACAAATGAATTATATCTACAAGTGTAATCAGTAAATTTAAATATTTAAGCTCAACATTATTTGTGTTCACCATAATCACATTGTATTATGGTAAAATAGATGTAACAAATTTCTATATTATTCTTCTTCTCCATCACCAAAATTTTGGTTTCTTAACCTTTAAGGAACTAAGTTAAGAGACTACAAGTGAATGACCTGTAATTTATACGTATGCATAACAATTAAAATTAAATAATCAAGGTCAATATTGTTTATATTGATCGTATTCACACTGACTTATGGTATATTACATCTAAAAATATTCAATATTTTTCTTTACCATCCCAAAGTTTTAGATTTTTTTATCACTAAGCAAAAAACATAATAGACTACAGTAGACGTAAAAAATTAATTATATTTTATTTTTCTTCTCTATTACAAAATTTTAGGTTTTTTTCCACTAAAAAACAAAGTTAAAAGACTATAATCGAGGAGATATATTTTTTTATAAAATAGGTAATAATTCAAATAAATAAAAAAGCTAGAATTTATTTATATTTACCATTTTCATGTTGAATTGTGGTTTATTAGATGTAAACATATTCAATATGATTCTTCTCCGTCACCAAATTTCATGTTTCTTCTTTGGATAGCCACAGAGTTAAAAGACTATAAATGAATGACAAATGAATTATATCTACAAGTGTAATCAGTAAATTTAAATATTTAAGCTCAACGTTATTTGTGTTCACCATAATCACATTGTATTATGGTAAAATAGATGTAACAAATTTCTATATTATTCTTCTTCTCCATCACCAAAATTTTTGTTTCTTAACCTTAAAGTAACTAAGTTAAGAGACTACAAGTGAATGACCTATAATTTATACGTATGCATAACAATTAAAATTAAATAATCAAGCTCAATATTGTTTATATTGATCGTATTCACACTGACTTATGGTATATTACATCTAAAAATATTCAATATTTTTCTTTACCATCCCAAAGTTTTAGGTTTTTTTATCACTAAGCAAAAAACATAATAGACTACAGTAGACGTAAAAAATTAATTATATTTTATTTTTCTTCTCTATTACAAAATTTTAGGTTTTTTCCCACTAAAAAACAAAGTTAAAAGACTATAATCCATGAGATATATTTTTTTTGTAAAATATGTAATAATTAAAATAAATAATAAAGGTAGAATTGATTTATATTTACCCATTTCACGTTGAATTATGGTTTATTAGATGTAAATGTATTCAATATGATTCTTCTCCGTCACCAAATTTCATGTTTCTTCTTTGGATAGCCACAGAGTTAAAAGACTATAAATGAATGACAAATGAATTATATCTACAAGTGTAATCAGTAAATTTAAATATTTAAGCTCAACGTTATTTGTGTTCACCATAATCACATTGTATTATGGTAAAATAGATGTAACAAATTTCTATATTATTCTTCTTCTCCATCACCAAAATTTTGGTTTCTTAACCTTTAAGGAACTAAGTTAAGAGACTACAAGTGAATGACCTATAATTTATACGTATGCATAACAATTAAAATTAAATAATCAAGCTCAATATTGTTTATATTGATCGTATTCACACTGACTTATGGTATATTACATCTAAAAATATTCAATATTTTTCTTTACCATCCCAAAGTTTTAGGTTTTTTTATCACTAAGCAAAAAACATAATAGACTACAGTAGACGTAAAAAATTAATTATATTTTATTTTTCTTCTCTATTACAAAATTTTAGGTTTTTTTCCACTAAAAAACAAAGTTAAAATACTATAATCCAGGAGATATATTTTTTTATAAAATAGGTAATAATTAAAATAAATAAAAAAGCTAGAATTTATTTATATTTACCATTTTCACGTTGAATTGTGGTTTATTAGATGTAAACATATTCAATATGATTCTTCTCCGTCACCAAATTTCATGTTTCTTCTTTGGATAGCCACAGAGTTAAAAGACTATAAATGAATGACAAATGAATTATATCTACAAGTGTAATCAGTAAATTTAAATATTTAAGCTCAACGTTATTTGTGTTCACCATAATCACATTGTATTATGGTAAAATAGATGTAACAAATTTCTATATTAATCTTCTTCTCCATCACCAAAATTTTGGTTTCTTAACCTTTAAGGAACTAAGTCAAAAGACTACAAGTACGTATGCATAACAATTAAAATTAAATAATCAAGCTCAATATTGTTTATATTGATCGTATTCGCACTGACTTATGGTATATTACATCTAAAAATATTCAATATTTTTCTTTACCATCCCAAAGTTTTAGGTTTTTTTATCACTAAGCAAAAAACATAATAGACTACAGTAGACGTAAAAAATTAATTATATTTTATTTTTCTTCTCTATTACAAAATTTTAGGTTTTTTTCCACTAAAAAACAAAGTTAAAAGACTATAATCCATGAGATATATTTTATTTATAAAATATGTAATAATTAAAATAAATAATAAAGGTAGAATCGATTTATATTTACCCATTTCAGGTCGAATTATGGTTTATTAGATGTAAACGTATTCAATATGATTCTTCTCCGTCACCAAATATCATGTTTCTTCTTTGGATAGCCACAGAGTTAAAAGACTATAAATGAATGACAAATGAATTATATCTACAAGTGTAATCAGTAAATTTAAATATTTAAGCTCAACGTTATTTGTGTTCACCATAATCACATTGTATTATGGTAAAATAGATGTAACAAATTTCTATATTATTCTTCTTCTCCATCACCAAAATTTTTGTTTCTTAACCTTAAAGTAACTAAGTTAAGAGACTACAAGTGAATGACCTATAATTTATACGTATGCATAACAATTAAAATTAAATAATCAAGCTCAATATTGTTTATATTGATCGTATTCACACTGACTTATGGTATATTACATCTAAAAATATTCAATATTTTTCTTTACCATCCCAAAGTTTTAGGTTTTTTTATCACTAAGCAAAAAACATAATAGACTACAGTAGACGTAAAAAATTAATTATATTTTATTTTTCTTCTCTATTACAAAATTTTAGGTTTTTTCCCACTAAAAAACAAAGTTAAAAGACTATAATCCATGAGATATATTTTATTTATAAAATATGTAATAATTAAAATAAATAATAAAGGTAGAATTGATTTATATTTACCCATTTCACGTCGAATTATGGTTTATTAGATGTAAATGTATTCAATATGATTCTTCTCCGTCACCAAATTTCATGTTTCTTCTTTGGATAGCCACAGAGTTAAAAGACTATAAATGAATGACAAATGAATTATATCTACAAGTGTAATCAGTAAATTTAAATATTTAAGCTCAACGTTATTTGTGTTCACCATAATCACATTGTATTATGGTAAAATAGATGTAACAAATTTCTATATTATTCTTCTTCTCCATCACCAAAATTTTGGTTTCTTAACCTTTAAGGAACTAAGTTAAGAGACTACAAGTGAATGACCTATAATTTATACGTATGCATAACAATTAAAATTAAATAATCAAGCTCAATATTGTTTATATTGATCGTATTCACACTGACTTATGGTATATTACATCTAAAAATATTCAATATTTTTCTTTACCATCCCAAAGTTTTAGGTTTTTTTATCACTAAGCAAAAAACATAATAGACTACAGTAGACGTAAAAAATTAATTATATTTTATTTTTCTTCTCTATTACAAAATTTTAGGTTTTTTTCCACTAAAAAACAAAGTTAAAATACTATAATCCAGGAGATATATTTTTTTATAAAATAGGTAATAATTAAAATAAATAAAAAAGCTAGAATTTATTTATATTTACCATTTTCACGTTGAATTGTGGTTTATTAGATGTAAACATATTCAATATGATTCTTCTCCGTCACCAAATTTCATGTTTCTTCTTTGGATAGCCACAGAGTTAAAAGACTATAAATGAATGACAAATGAATTACATCTACAAGTGTAATCAGTAAATTTAAATATTTAAGCTCAACGTTATTTGTGTTCACCATAATCACATTGTATTATGGTAAAATAGATGTAACAAATTTCTATATTATTCTTCTTCTCCATCACCAAAATTTTGGTTTCTTAACCTTTAAGGAACTAAGTTAAGAGACTACAAGTGAATGACCTATAATTTATACGTATGCATAACAATTAAAATTAAATAATCAAGCTCAATATTGTTTATATTGATCGTATTCGCACTGACTTATGGTATATTACATCTAAAAATATTCAATATTTTTCTTTACCATCCCAAAGTTTTAGGTTTTTTTATCACTAAGCAAAAAACATAATAGACAACAGTAGATGTAAAAAATTAATTATATTTTATTTTTCTTCTCTATTACAAAATTTTAGGTTTTTTTCCACTAAAAAACAAAGTTAAAAGACTATAATCCATGAGATATATTTTATTTATAAAATATGTAATAATTAAAATAAATAATAAAGGTAGAATTGATTTATATTTACCCATTTCACGTCGAATTATGGTTTATTAGATGTAAACGTATTCAATATGATTCTTCTCCGTCACCAAATATCATGTTTCTTCTTTGGATAGCCACAGAGTTAAAAGACTATAAATGAATGACAAATGAATTATATCTACAAGTGTAATCAGTAAATTTAAATATTTAAGCTCAACGTTATTTGTGTTCACCATAATCACATTGTATTATGGTAAAATAGATGTAACAAATTTCTATATTATTCTTCTTCTCCATCACCAAAATTTTTGTTTCTTAACCTTAAAGTAACTAAGTTAAGAGACTACAAGTGAATGACCTATAATTTATACGTATGCATAACAATTAAAATTAAATAATCAAGCTCAATATTGTTTATATTGATCGTATTCGCACTGACTTATGGTATATTACATCTAAAAATATTCAATATTTTTCTTTACCATCCCAAAGTTTTAGGTTTTTTTATCACTAAGCAAAAAACATAATAGACTACAGTAGACGTAAAAAATTAATTATATTTTATTTTTCTTCTCTATTACAAAATTTTAGGTTTTTTCCCACTAAAAAACAAAGTTAAAAGACTATAATCCATGAGATATATTTTATTTATAAAATATGTAATAATTAAAATAAATAATAAAGGTAGAATTGATTTATATTTACCCATTTCACGTCGAATTATGGTTTATTAGATGTAAATGTATTCAATATGATTCTTCTCCGTCACCAAATTTCATGTTTCTTCTTTGGATAGCCACAGAGTTAAAAGACTATAAATGAATGACAAATGAATTATATCTACAAGTGTAATCAGTAAATTTAAATATTTAAGCTCAACGTTATTTGTGTTCACCATAATCACATTGTATTATGGTAAAATAGATGTAACAAATTTCTATATTATTCTTCTTCTCCATCACCAAAATTTTGGTTTCTTAACCTTTAAGGAACTAAGTTAAGAGACTACAAGTGAATGACCTATAATTTATACGTATGCATAACAATTAAAATTAAATAATCAAGCTCAATATTGTTTATATTGATCGTATTCACACTGACTTATGGTATATTACATCTAAAAATATTCAATATTTTTCTTTACCATCCCAAAGTTTTAGGTTTTTTTATCACTAAGCAAAAAACATAATAGACTACAGTAGACGTAAAAAATTAATTATATTTTATTTTTCTTCTCTATTACAAAATTTTAGGTTTTTTTCCACTAAAAAACAAAGTTAAAATACTATAATCCAGGAGATATATTTTTTTATAAAATAGGTAATAATTAAAATAAATAAAAAAGCTAGAATTTATTTATATTTACCATTTTCACGTTGAATTGTGGTTTATTAGATGTAAACATATTCAATATGATTCTTCTCCGTCACCAAATTTCATGTTTCTTCTTTGGATAGCCACAGAGTTAAAAGACTATAAATGAATGACAAATGAATTACATCTACAAGTGTAATCAGTAAATTTAAATATTTAAGCTCAACGTTATTTGTGTTCACCATAATCACATTGTATTATGGTAAAATAGATGTAACAAATTTCTATATTATTCTTCTTCTCCATCACCAAAATTTTGGTTTCTTAACCTTTAAGGAACTAAGTTAAGAGACTACAAGTGAATGACCTATAATTTATACGTATGCATAACAATTAAAATTAAATAATCAAGCTCAATATTGTTTATATTGATCGTATTCGCACTGACTTATGGTATATTACATCTAAAAATATTCAATATTTTTCTTTACCATCCCAAAGTTTTAGGTTTTTTTATCACTAAGCAAAAAACATAATAGACAACAGTAGATGTAAAAAATTAATTATATTTTATTTTTCTTCTCTATTACAAAATTTTAGGTTTTTTTCCACTAAAAAACAAAGTTAAAAGACTATAATCCATGAGATATATTTTATTTATAAAATATGTAATAATTAAAATAAATAATAAAGGTAGAATTGATTTATATTTACCCATTTCACGTCGAATTATGGTTTATTAGATGTAAACGTATTCAATATGATTCTTCTCCGTCACCAAATATCATGTTTCTTCTTTGGATAGCCACAGAGTTAAAAGACTATAAATGAATGACAAATGAATTATATCTACAAGTGTAATCAGTAAATTTAAATATTTAAGCTCAACGTTATTTGTGTTCACCATAATCACATTGTATTATGGTAAAATAGATGTAACAAATTTCTATATTATTCTTCTTCTCCATCACCAAAATTTTTGTTTCTTAACCTTAAAGTAACTAAGTTAAGAGACTACAAGTGAATGACCTATAATTTATACGTATGCATAACAATTAAAATTAAATAATCAAGCTCAATATTGTTTATATTGATCGTATTCGCACTGACTTATGGTATATTACATCTAAAAATATTCAATATTTTTCTTTACCATCCCAAAGTTTTAGGTTTTTTTATCACTAAGCAAAAAACATAATAGACTACAGTAGACGTAAAAAATTAATTATATTTTATTTTTCTTCTCTATTACAAAATTTTAGGTTTTTTCCCACTAAAAAACAAAGTTAAAAGACTATAATCCATGAGATATATTTTATTTATAAAATATGTAATAATTAAAATAAATAATAAAGGTAGAATTGATTTATATTTACCCATTTCACGTTGAATTATGGTTTATTAGATGTAAATGTATTCAATATGATTCTTCTTCGTCACCAAATTTCATGTTTCTTCTTTGGATAGCCACAGAGTTAAAAGACTATAAATGAATGACAAATGAATTATATCTACAAGTGTAATCAGTAAATTTAAATATTTAAGCTCAACGTTATTTGTGTTCACCATAATCACATTGTATTATGGTAAAATAGATGTAACAAATTTCTATATTATTCTTCTTCTCCATCACCAAAATTTTGGTTTCTTAACCTTTAAGGAACTAAGTTAAGAGACTACAAGTGAATGACCTATAATTTATACGTATGCATAACAATTAAAATTAAATAATCAAGCTCAATATTGTTTATATTGATCGTATTCACACTGACTTATGGTATATTACATCTAAAAATATTCAATATTTTTCTTTACCATCCCAAAGTTTTAGGTTTTTTTATCACTAAGCAAAAAACATAATAGACTACAGTAGACGTAAAAAATTAATTATATTTTATTTTTCTTCTCTATTACAAAATTTTAGGTTTTTTTCCACTAAAAAACAAAGTTAAAATACTATAATCCAGGAGATATATTTTTTTATAAAATAGGTAATAATTAAAATAAATAAAAAAGCTAGAATTTATTTATATTTACCATTTTCACGTTGAATTGTGGTTTATTAGATGTAAACATATTCAATATGATTCTTCTCCGTCACCAAATTTCATGTTTCTTCTTTGGATAGCCACAAAGTTAAAAGACTATAAATGAATGACAAATGAATTATATCTACAAGTGTAATCAGTAAATTTAAATATTTAAGCTCAACGTTATTTGTGTTCACCATAATCACATTGTATTATGGTAAAATAGATGTAACAAATTTCTATATTAATCTTCTTCTCCATCACCAAAATTTTGGTTTCTTAACCTTTAAGGAACTAAGTTAAGAGACTACAAGTGAATGACCTATAATTTATACGTATGCATAACAATTAAAATTAAATAATCAAGCTCAATATTGTTTATATTGATCGTATTCGCACTGACTTATGGTATATTACATCTAAAAATATTCAATATTTTTCTTTACCATCCCAAAGTTTTAGGTTTTTTTATCACTAAGCAAAAAACATAATAGACTACAGTAGACGTAAAAAATTAATTATATTTTATTTTTCTTCTCTATTACAAAATTTTAGGTTTTTTTCCACTAAAAAACAAAGTTAAAAGACTATAATCCATGAGATATATTTTATTTATAAAATATGTAATAATTAAAATAAATAATAAAGGTAGAATTGATTTATATTTACCCATTTCACGTCGAATTATGGTTTATTAGATGTAAACGTATTCAATATGATTCTTCTCCGTCACCAAATTTCATGTTTCTTCTTTGGATAGCCACAGAGTTAAAAGACTATAAATGAATGACAAATGAATTATATCTACAAGTGTAATCAGTAAATTTAAATATTTAAGCTCAACGTTATTTGTGTTCACCATAATCACATTGTATTATGGTAAAATAGATGTAACAAATTTCTATATTATTCTTCTTCTCCATCACCAAAATTTTGGTTTCTTAACCTTTAAGGAACTAAGTTAAGAGACTACAAGTGAATGACCTATAATTTATACGTATGCATAACAATTAAAATTAAATAATCAAGCTCAATATTGTTTATATTGATCGTATTCACACTGACTTATGGTATATTACATCTAAAAATATTCAATATTTTTCTTTACCATCCCAAAGTTTTAGGTTTTTTTATCACTAAGCAAAAAACATAATAGACTACAGTAGACGTAAAAAATTAATTATATTTTATTTTTCTTCTCTATTACAAAATTTTAGGTTTTTTTCCACTAAAAAACAAAGTTAAAAGACTATAATCCATGAGATATATTTTATTTATAAAATATGTAATAATTAAAATAAGTAAAAAAGGTAGAATTGATTTATATTTACCCATTTTCACGTCGAATTATGGTTTATTAGATGTAAACGTATTCAATATGATTCTTCTCCGTCACCAAATTTCATGTTTCTTCTTTGGATAGCCACAGAGTTAAAAGACTATAAATGAATGACAAATGAATTATATCTACAAGTGTAATCAGTAAATTTAAATATTTAAGCTCAACGTTATTTGTGTTCACCATAATCACATTGTATTATGGTAAAATAGATGTAACAAATTTCTATATTATTCTTCTTCTCCATCACCAAAATTTTGGTTTCTTAACCTTTAAGGAACTAAGTTAAGAGACTAGAAGTGAATGACCTATAATTTATACGTATGCATAACAATTAAAATTAAATAATCAAGCTCAATATTGTTTATATTGATCGTATTCACACTGACTTATGGTATATTACATCTAAAAATATTCAATATTTTTCTTTACCATCCCAAAGTTTTAGGTTTTTTTATCACTAAGCAAAAAACATAATAGACTACAGTAGATGTAAAAAATTAATTATATTTTATTTTTCTTCTCTATTACAAAATTTTAGGTTTTTTTCCACTAAAAAACAAAGTTAAAAGACTATAATCCATGAGATATATTTTATTTATAAAATATGTAATAATTAAAATAAATAATAAAGGTAGAATTGATTTATATTTACCCATTTCACGTTGAATTATGGTTTATTAGATGTAAACGTATTCAATATGATTCTTCTCCGTCACCAAATATCATGTTTCTTCTTTGGATAGCCACAGAGTTAAAAGACTATAAATGAATGACAAATGAATTATATCTACAAGTGTAATCAGTAAATTTAAATATTTAAGCTCAACGTTATTTGTGTTCACCATAATCACATTGTATTATGGTAAAATAGATGTAACAAATTTCTATATTATTCTTCTTCTCCATCACCAAAATTTTGGTTTCTTAACCTTTAAGTAACTAAGTTAAGAGACTAGAAGTGAATGACCTATAATTTATACGTATGCATAACAATTAAAATTAAATAATCAAGCTCAATATTGTTTATATTGATCGTATTCACACTGACTTATGGTATATTACATCTAAAAATATTCAATATTTTTCTTTACCATCCCAAAGTTTTAGGTTTTTTTATCACTAAGCAAAAAACATAATAGACTACAGTAGATGTAAAAAATTAATTATATTTTATTTTTCTTCTCTATTAAAAAATTTTAGATATTTTTCCACTAAAAAACAAAGTTAAAAGACTATAATCCATGAGATATATTTTATTTATAAAATATGTAATAATTAAAATAAATAATAAAGGTAGAATTGATTTATATTTACCCATTTCACGTTGAATTATGGTTTATTAGATGTAAACGTATTCAATATGATTCTTCTCCGTCACCAAATATCATGTTTCTTCTTTGGATAGCCATAGAGTTAAAAGACTATAAATGAATGACAAATGAATTATATCTACAAGTGTAATCAGTAAATTTAAATATTTAAGCTCAACGTTATTTGTGTTCACCATAATCACATTGTATTATGGTAAAATAGATGTAACAAATTTCTATATTATTCTTCTTCTCCATCACCAAAATTTTGGTTTCTTAACCTTTAAGGAACTAAGTTAAGAGACTACAAGTGAATGATCTATAATTTATACGTATGCATAACAATTAAAATTAAATAATCAAGCTCAATATTGTTTATATTGATCGTATTCACACTGACTTATGGTATATTACATCTAAAAATATTCAATATTTTTCTTTACCATCCC
>OZ012741.1:10082181-10106541 GCA_963859935.3 Lathyrus sativus | reverse complement strand
TGTGATTATAGTGAATACAAATAACTTTCAGCTTAAATATTTGATTTTAGTGATTATCCTTGTAGATATAAGTTATTAGTCATTCATTTATAGTCTTTTAACTACGTGGCTTAGTGACGAAGAAACATGAAATTTGATGATGGAGAAGAAACATATTGAATATATTTACTTCCAATTTACCATAACTAAATGTGAAAATGGTAAATAACAATAAACTTTAGCTTGATAATTTATTTTAATTTTTGACCTATATTATATAAATGATATGTCGTGGATTATAGTCTTTTAACTTTGTTTTTTAGTGGGGAAAAACCTAAAATTTTGTGATGGAGTAGAAAAATAAATTATAATTAATTTTTTACATCTACTATAGTCTATTGTGTTTTTAGCTTCGTGATAAAAAAAAGCTAAAACTTTGGGATGATGAAGAAAAATATTGAATATTTTTAGATGCAACATATCATAAGTCAATTTGAATACGATGAATATATACAATATTGTGCTTGATTAAATAATTTTAATTGTTAAGCATATGTATAAATTATGGGTCATTCATTTGTAGTCTCTTAACTTAGTTTCATAGAGGTGAAGAAACCAAAATTTTGCTGATGGAGAAGAAGAAAAATATAGAAATGTTTTTCATCTATTACACCAAAATACAATGTGAATATAGTGAATACAAATAACATTCAGCTTAAATATTTTATTTTAGTGATTACCCATGTAGATATAAATTATTTGTCATTAATTTATAGTCTTTTAGCTATGTGGCTTAGTTACGAAGAAACATGAAATTTAATGATGGAGAAGAAACATATTGAATATATTTACATCTAATTTATTATAATTCAATGTGAAAATGATAAATAACAATAAACTTTAGCTTGATTATTTATTTTGATTTTGAGATATAATATATAAAATATATGTCGTGTATTATAGTCTTCTAACTTGGTTTTTTAGTGGGGGAAACCTAAAATTTTGTGATAGAGTAGAAAAATAAAATACAATTAATTTTTTACGTCTACTATAGTCTATTATATTTTTAGCTTAGTGATAAAAAGAGCTAAAACTTTGGGATGGTGAAGAAAAATATTGAATATTTTTAAATGTAATATATCAGAAGTCAATGTGAATACGAGGAATATCAACAACATTGAGCTTGATTATTTATTTTTAATTGTCACGCATATGTATAAATTATGGGTCATTCATTTGTAGTCTCTTAGCTTAGTTTCATAGAGGTGACGAAATCACGATTTTGGTGATGGAGAAGAAGAAAAATATAGAAATGTTTTACATCTACTACACCATAATACAATGTGATTATAGTGAATACAAATAACTTTCAGCTTAAATATTTAATTTTAGTGATTATCCTTGTAGATATAAGTTATTAGTCATTCATTTATAGTCTTTTAACTACGTGGCTTAGTGACGAAGAAACATGAAATTTGATGATGGAGAAGAAACATATTGAATATATTTACATCCAATTTACCATAACTAAATGTGAAAATGGTAAATAACAATAAACTTTAGCTTGATAATTTATTTTAATTTTTGACCTATATTATATAAATGATATGTCGTGGATTATAGTCTTTTAACATTGTTTTTTAGTGGGGAAAAACCTAAAATTTTGTGATGGAGTAGAAAAATAAATTATAATTAATTTTTTACATCTACTATAGTCTATTGTGTTTTTAGCTTCGTGATAAAAAAAAGCTAAAACTTTGGGATGATGAAGAAAAATATTGAATATTTTTAGATGCAACATATCATAAGTCAATTTGAATACGATGAATATATACAATATTGTGCTTGATTAAATAATTTTAATTGTTAAGCATATGTATAAATTATGGGTCATTCATTTGTAGTCTCTTAACTTAGTTTCATAGAGGTGAAGAAACCAAAATTTTGCTGATGGAGAAGAAGAAAAATATAGAAATGTTTTTCATCTATTACACCAAAATACAATGTGAATATAGTGAATACAAACAACATTCAGCTTAAATATTTTATTTTAGTGATTACCCATGTAGATATAAATTATTTGTCATTAATTTATAGTCTTTTAGCTATGTGGCTTAGTTACGAAGAAACATGAAATTTAATGATGGAGAAGAAACATATTGAATATATTTACATCTAATTTATTATAATTCAATGTGAAAATGATAAATAACAATAAACTTTAGCTTGATTATTTATTTTGATTTTGAGATATAATATATAAAATATATGTCGTGTATTATAGTCTTCTAACTTGGTTTTTTAGTGGGGGAAACCTAAAATTTTGTGATAGAGTAGAAAAATAAAATACAATTAATTTTTTACGTCTACTATAGTCTATTATATTTTTAGCTTAGTGATAAAAAGAGCTAAAACTTTGGGATGGTGAAGAAAAATATTGAATATTTTTAAATGTAATATATCAGAAGTCAATGTGAATACGAGGAATATCAACAACATTGAGCTTGATTATTTATTTTTAATTGTCACGCATATGTATAAATTATGGGTCATTCATTTGTAGTCTCTTAGCTTAGTTTCATAGAGGTGACGAAATCACGATTTTGGTGATGGAGAAGAAGAAAAATATAGAAATGTTTTACATCTACTACACCATAATACAATGTGATTATAGTGAATACAAATAACTTTCAGCTTAAATATTTGATTTTAGTGATTATCCTTGTAGATATAAGTTATTAGTCATTCATTTATAGTCTTTTAACTACGTGGCTTAGTGACGAAGAAACATGAAATTTGATGATGGAGAAGAAACATATTGAATATATTTACTTCCAATTTACCATAACTAAATGTGAAAATGGTAAATAACAATAAACTTTAGCTTGATAATTTATTTTAATTTTTGACCTATATTATATAAATGATATGTCGTGGATTATAGTCTTTTAACTTTGTTTTTTAGTGGGGAAAAACCTAAAATTTTGTGATGGAGTAGAAAAATAAATTATAATTAATTTTTTACATCTACTATAGTCTATTGTGTTTTTAGCTTCGTGATAAAAAAAAGCTAAAACTTTGGGATGATGAAGAAAAATATTGAATATTTTTAGATGCAACATATCATAAGTCAATTTGAATACGATGAATATATACAATATTGTGCTTGATTAAATAATTTTAATTGTTAAGCATATGTATAAATTATGGGTCATTCATTTGTAGTCTCTTAACTTAGTTTCATAGAGGTGAAGAAACCAAAATTTTGCTGATGGAGAAGAAGAAAAATATAGAAATGTTTTTCATCTATTACACCAAAATACAATGTGAATATAGTGAATACAAATAACATTCAGCTTAAATATTTTATTTTAGTGATTACCCATGTAGATATAAATTATTTGTCATTAATTTATAGTCTTTTAGCTATGTGGCTTAGTTACGAAGAAACATGAAATTTAATGATGGAGAAGAAACATATTGAATATATTTACATCTAATTTATTATAATTCAATGTGAAAATGATAAATAACAATAAACTTTAGCTTGATTATTTATTTTGATTTTGAGATATAATATATAAAATATATGTCGTGTATTATAGTCTTCTAACTTGGTTTTTTAGTGGGGGAAACCTAAAATTTTGTGATAGAGTAGAAAAATAAAATACAATTAATTTTTTACGTCTACTATAGTCTATTATATTTTTAGCTTAGTGATAAAAAGAGCTAAAACTTTGGGATGGTGAAGAAAAATATTGAATATTTTTAAATGTAATATATCAGAAGTCAATGTGAATACGAGGAATATCAACAACATTGAGCTTGATTATTTATTTTTAATTGTCACGCATATGTATAAATTATGGGTCATTCATTTGTAGTCTCTTAGCTTAGTTTCATAGAGGTGACGAAATCACGATTTTGGTGATGGAGAAGAAGAAAAATATAGAAATGTTTTACATCTACTACACCATAATACAATGTGATTATAGTGAATACAAATAACTTTCAGCTTAAATATTTGATTTTAGTGATTATCCTTGTAGATATAAGTTATTAGTCATTCATTTATAGTCTTTTAACTACGTGGCTTAGTGACGAAGAAACATGAAATTTGATGATGGAGAAGAAACATATTGAATATATTTACATCCAATTTACCATAACTAAATGTGAAAATGGTAAATAACAATAAACTTTAGCTTGATAATTTATTTTAATTTTTGACCTATATTATATAAATGATATGTCGTGGATTATAGTCTTTTAACTTTGTTTTTTAGTGGGGAAAAACCTAAAATTTTGTGATGGAGTAGAAAAATAAGTTATAATTAATTTTTTACATCTACTATAGTCTATTGTGTTTTTAGCTTCGTGATAAAAAAAAGCTAAAACTTTGGGATGATGAAGAAAAATATTGAATATTTTTAGATGCAACATATCATAAGTCAATTTGAATACGATGAATATATACAATATTGTGCTTGATTAAATAATTTTAATTGTTAAGCATATGTATAAATTATGGGTCATTCATTTGTAGTCTCTTAACTTAGTTTCATAGAGGTGAAGAAACCAAAATTTTGCTGATGGAGAAGAAGAGAAATATAGAAATGTTTTTCATCTATTACACCAAAATACAATGTTAATATAGTGAATACAAACAACATTCAGCTTAAATATTTTATTTTAGTGATTACCCATGTAGATATAAATTATTTGTCATTAATTTATAGTCTTTTAGCTATATGGCTTAGTTACGAAGAAACATGAAATTTAATGATGGAGAAGAAACATATTGAATATATTTACATCTAATTTATTATAATTCAATGTGAAAATGGTAAATAACAATACACTTTAGCTTGATTATTTATTTTGATTTTGAGCTATAATATATAAAATATATGTCGTGTATTATAGTCCTCTAACTTGGTTTTTTAGTGGGGGAAACCTAAAATTTTGTGATAGAGTAGAAAAATAAAATACAATTAATTTTTTACGTCTACTATAGTCTATTATATTTTTAGCTTAGTGATAGAAAGAGCTAAAACTTTGGGATGGTGAAGAAAAATATTGAATATTTTTAAATGTAATATATCAGAAGTCAATGTGAATACGAGGAATATCAACAATATTGAGCTTGATTATTTATTTTTAATTGTCACGCATATGTATAAATTATGGGTCATTCATTTGTAGTCTCTTAGCTTAGTTTCATAGAGGTGAAGAAATCACGATTTTGGTGATGGAGAAGAAGAAAAATATAGAAATGTTTTACATCTACTACACCATAATACAATGTGATTATAGTGAATACAAATAACTTTCAGCTTAAATATTTAATTTTAGTGATTATCCTTGTAGATATAAGTTATTAGTCATTCATTTATAGTCTTTTAACTACGTGGCTTAGTGACGAAGAAACATGAAATTTGATGATGGAGAAGAAACATATTGAATATATTTACATCCAATTTACCATAACTAAATGTGAAAATGGTAAATAACAATAAACTTTAGCTTGATAATTTATTTTAATTTTTGACCTATATTATATAAATGATATGTCGTGGATTATAGTCTTTTAACATTGTTTTTTAGTGGGGAAAAACCTAAAATTTTGTGATGGAGTAGAAAAATAAATTATAATTAATTTTTTACATCTACTATAGTCTATTGTGTTTTTAGCTTCGTGATAAAAAAAAGCTAAAACTTTGGGATGATGAAGAAAAATATTGAATATTTTTAGATGCAACATATCATAAGTCAATTTGAATACGATGAATATATACAATATTGTGCTTGATTAAATAATTTTAATTGTTAAGCATATGTATAAATTATGGGTCATTCATTTGTAGTCTCTTAACTTAGTTTCATAGAGGTGAAGAAACCAAAATTTTGCTGATGGAGAAGAAGAAAAATATAGAAATGTTTTTCATCTATTACACCAAAATACAATGTGAATATAGTGAATACAAACAACATTCAGCTTAAATATTTTATTTTAGTGATTACCCATGTAGATATAAATTATTTGTCATTAATTTATAGTCTTTTAGCTATGTGGCTTAGTTACGAAGAAACATGAAATTTAATGATGGAGAAGAAACATATTGAATATATTTACATCTAATTTATTATAATTCAATGTGAAAATGATAAATAACAATAAACTTTAGCTTGATTATTTATTTTGATTTTGAGATATAATATATAAAATATATGTCGTGTATTATAGTCTTCTAACTTGGTTTTTTAGTGGGGGAAACCTAAAATTTTGTGATAGAGTAGAAAAATAAAATACAATTAATTTTTTACGTCTACTATAGTCTATTATATTTTTAGCTTAGTGATAAAAAGAGCTAAAACTTTGGGATGGTGAAGAAAAATATTGAATATTTTTAAATGTAATATATCAGAAGTCAATGTGAATACGAGGAATATCAACAACATTGAGCTTGATTATTTATTTTTAATTGTCACGCATATGTATAAATTATGGGTCATTCATTTGTAGTCTCTTAGCTTAGTTTCATAGAGGTGACGAAATCACGATTTTGGTGATGGAGAAGAAGAAAAATATAGAAATGTTTTACATCTACTACACCATAATACAATGTGATTATAGTGAATACAAATAACTTTCAGCTTAAATATTTGATTTTAGTGATTATCCTTGTAGATATAAGTTATTAGTCATTCATTTATAGTCTTTTAACTACGTGGCTTAGTGACGAAGAAACATGAAATTTGATGATGGAGAAGAAACATATTGAATATATTTACTTCCAATTTACCATAACTAAATGTGAAAATGGTAAATAACAATAAACTTTAGCTTGATAATTTATTTTAATTTTTGACCTATATTATATAAATGATATGTCGTGGATTATAGTCTTTTAACTTTGTTTTTTAGTGGGGAAAAACCTAAAATTTTGTGATGGAGTAGAAAAATAAATTATAATTAATTTTTTACATCTACTATAGTCTATTGTGTTTTTAGCTTCGTGATAAAAAAAAGCTAAAACTTTGGGATGATGAAGAAAAATATTGAATATTTTTAGATGCAACATATCATAAGTCAATTTGAATACGATGAATATATACAATATTGTGCTTGATTAAATAATTTTAATTGTTAAGCATATGTATAAATTATGGGTCATTCATTTGTAGTCTCTTAACTTAGTTTCATAGAGGTGAAGAAACCAAAATTTTGCTGATGGAGAAGAAGAAAAATATAGAAATGTTTTTCATCTATTACACCAAAATACAATGTGAATATAGTGAATACAAATAACATTCAGCTTAAATATTTTATTTTAGTGATTACCCATGTAGATATAAATTATTTGTCATTAATTTATAGTCTTTTAGCTATGTGGCTTAGTTACGAAGAAACATGAAATTTAATGATGGAGAAGAAACATATTGAATATATTTACATCTAATTTATTATAATTCAATGTGAAAATGATAAATAACAATAAACTTTAGCTTGATTATTTATTTTGATTTTGAGATATAATATATAAAATATATGTCGTGTATTATAGTCTTCTAACTTGGTTTTTTAGTGGGGGAAACCTAAAATTTTGTGATAGAGTAGAAAAATAAAATACAATTAATTTTTTACGTCTACTATAGTCTATTATATTTTTAGCTTAGTGATAAAAAGAGCTAAAACTTTGGGATGGTGAAGAAAAATATTGAATATTTTTAAATGTAATATATCAGAAGTCAATGTGAATACGAGGAATATCAACAACATTGAGCTTGATTATTTATTTTTAATTGTCACGCATATGTATAAATTATGGGTCATTCATTTGTAGTCTCTTAGCTTAGTTTCATAGAGGTGACGAAATCACGATTTTGGTGATGGAGAAGAAGAAAAATATAGAAATGTTTTACATCTACTACACCATAATACAATGTGATTATAGTGAATACAAATAACTTTCAGCTTAAATATTTGATTTTAGTGATTATCCTTGTAGATATAAGTTATTAGTCATTCATTTATAGTCTTTTAACTACGTGGCTTAGTGACGAAGAAACATGAAATTTGATGATGGAGAAGAAACATATTGAATATATTTACATCCAATTTACCATAACTAAATGTGAAAATGGTAAATAACAATAAACTTTAGCTTGATAATTTATTTTAATTTTTGACCTATATTATATAAATGATATGTCGTGGATTATAGTCTTTTAACTTTGTTTTTTAGTGGGGAAAAACCTAAAATTTTGTGATGGAGTAGAAAAATAAGTTATAATTAATTTTTTACATCTACTATAGTCTATTGTGTTTTTAGCTTCGTGATAAAAAAAAGCTAAAACTTTGGGATGATGAAGAAAAATATTGAATATTTTTAGATGCAACATATCATAAGTCAATTTGAATACGATGAATATATACAATATTGTGCTTGATTAAATAATTTTAATTGTTAAGCATATGTATAAATTATGGGTCATTCATTTGTAGTCTCTTAACTTAGTTTCATAGAGGTGAAGAAACCAAAATTTTGCTGATGGAGAAGAAGAGAAATATAGAAATGTTTTTCATCTATTACACCAAAATACAATGTTAATATAGTGAATACAAACAACATTCAGCTTAAATATTTTATTTTAGTGATTACCCATGTAGATATAAATTATTTGTCATTAATTTATAGTCTTTTAGCTATATGGCTTAGTTACGAAGAAACATGAAATTTAATGATGGAGAAGAAACATATTGAATATATTTACATCTAATTTATTATAATTCAATGTGAAAATGGTAAATAACAATACACTTTAGCTTGATTATTTATTTTGATTTTGAGCTATAATATATAAAATATATGTCGTGTATTATAGTCTTCTAACTTGGTTTTTTAGTGGGGGAAACCTAAAATTTTGTGATAGAGTAGAAAAATAAAATACAATTAATTTTTTACGTCTACTATAGTCTATTATATTTTTAGCTTAGTGATAGAAAGAGCTAAAACTTTGGGATGGTGAAGAAAAATATTGAATATTTTTAAATGTAATATATCAGAAGTCAATGTGAATACGAGGAATATCAACAATATTGAGCTTGATTATTTATTTTTAATTGTCACGCATATGTATAAATTATGGGTCATTCATTTGTAGTCTCTTAGCTTAGTTTCATAGAGGTGACGAAATCACGATTTTGGTGATGGAGAAGAAGAAAAATATAGAAATGTTTTACATCTACTACACCATAATACAATGTGATTATAGTGAATACAAATAACTTTCAGCTTAAATATTTGATTTTAGTGATTATCCTTGTAGATATAAGTTATTAGTCATTCATTTATAGTCTTTTAACTACGTGGCTTAGTGACGAAGAAACATGAAATTTGATGATGGAGAAGAAACATATTGAATATATTTACATCCAATTTACCATAACTAAATGTGAAAATGGTAAATAACAATAAACTTTAGCTTGATAATTTATTTTAATTTTTGACCTATATTATATAAATGATATGTCGTGGATTATAGTCTTTTAACTTTGTTTTTTAGTGGGGAAAAACCTAAAATTTTGTGATGGAGTAGAAAAATAAGTTATAATTAATTTTTTACATCTACTATAGTCTATTGTGTTTTTAGCTTCGTGATAAAAAAAAGCTAAAACTTTGGGATGATGAAGAAAAATATTGAATATTTTTAGATGCAACATATCATAAGTCAATTTGAATACGATGAATATATACAATATTGTGCTTGATTAAATAATTTTAATTGTTAAGCATATGTATAAATTATGGGTCATTCATTTGTAGTCTCTTAACTTAGTTTCATAGAGGTGAAGAAACCAAAATTTTGCTGATGGAGAAGAAGAGAAATATAGAAATGTTTTTCATCTATTACACCAAAATACAATGTTAATATAGTGAATACAAACAACATTCAGCTTAAATATTTTATTTTAGTGATTACCCATGTAGATATAAATTATTTGTCATTAATTTATAGTCTTTTAGCTATATGGCTTAGTTACGAAGAAACATGAAATTTAATGATGGAGAAGAAACATATTGAATATATTTACATCTAATTTATTATAATTCAATGTGAAAATGGTAAATAACAATACACTTTAGCTTGATTATTTATTTTGATTTTGAGCTATAATATATAAAATATATGTCGTGTATTATAGTCTTCTAACTTGGTTTTTTAGTGGGGGAAACCTAAAATTTTGTGATAGAGTAGAAAAATAAAATACAATTAATTTTTTACGTCTACTATAGTCTATTATATTTTTAGCTTAGTGATAGAAAGAGCTAAAACTTTGGGATGGTGAAGAAAAATATTGAATATTTTTAAATGTAATATATCAGAAGTCAATGTGAATACGAGGAATATCAACAATATTGAGCTTGATTATTTATTTTTAATTGTCACGCATATGTATAAATTATGGGTCATTCATTTGTAGTCTCTTAGCTTAGTTTCATAGAGGTGAAGAAATCACGATTTTGGTGATGGAGAAGAAGAAAAATATAGAAATGTTTTACATCTACTACACCATAATACAATGTGATTATAGTGAATACAAATAACTTTCAGCTTAAATATTTAATTTTAGTGATTATCCTTGTAGATATAAGTTATTAGTCATTCATTTATAGTCTTTTAACTACGTGGCTTAGTGACGAAGAAACATGAAATTTGATGATGGAGAAGAAACATATTGAATATATTTACATCCAATTTACCATAACTAAATGTGAAAATGGTAAATAACAATAAACTTTAGCTTGATAATTTATTTTAATTTTTGACCTATATTATATAAATGATATGTCGTGGATTATAGTCTTTTAACTTTGTTTTTTAGTGGGGAAAAACCTAAAATTTTGTGATGGAGTAGAAAAATAAATTATAATTAATTTTTTACATCTACTATAGTCTATTGTGTTTTTAGCTTCGTGATAAAAAAAAGCTAAAACTTTGGGATGATGAAGAAAAATATTGAATATTTTTAGATGCAACATATCATAAGTCAATTTGAATACGATGAATATATACAATATTGTGCTTGATTAAATAATTTTAATTGTTAAGCATATGTATAAATTATGGGTCATTCATTTGTAGTCTCTTAACTTAGTTTCATAGAGGTGAAGAAACCAAAATTTTGCTGATGGAGAAGAAGAAAAATATAGAAAGGTTTTTCATCTATTACACCAAAATACAATGTGAATATAGTGAATACAAACAACATTCAGCTTAAATATTTTATTTTAGTGATTACCCATGTAGATATAAATTATTTGTCATTAATTTATAGTCTTTTAGCTATGTGGCTTAGTTACGAAGAAACATGAAATTTAATGATGGAGAAGAAACATATTGAATATATTTACATCTAATTTATTATAATTCAATGTGAAAATGATAAATAACAATAAACTTTAGCTTGATTATTTATTTTGATTTTGAGATATAATATATAAAATATATGTCGTGTATTATAGTCTTCTAACTTGGTTTTTTAGTGGGGGAAACCTAAAATTTTGTGATAGAGTAGAAAAATAAAATACAATTAATTTTTTACGTCTACTATAGTCTATTATATTTTTAGCTTAGTGATAAAAAGAGCTAAAACTTTGGGATGGTGAAGAAAAATATTGAATATTTTTAAATGTAATATATCAGAAGTCAATGTGAATACGAGGAATATCAACAACATTGAGCTTGATTATTTATTTTTAATTGTCACGCATATGTATAAATTATGGGTCATTCATTTGTAGTCTCTTAGCTTAGTTTCATAGAGGTGACGAAATCACGATTTTGGTGATGGAGAAGAAGAAAAATATAGAAATGTTTTACATCTACTACACCATAATACAATGTGATTATAGTGAATACAAATAACTTTCAGCTTAAATATTTGATTTTAGTGATTATCCTTGTAGATATAAGTTATTAGTCATTTATTTATAGTCTTTTAACTACGTGGCTTAGTGACGAAGAAACATGAAATTTGATGATGGAGAAGAAACATATTGAATATATTTACATCCAATTTACCATAACTAAATGTGAAAATGGTAAATAACAATAAACTTTAGCTTGATAATTTATTTTAATTTTTGACCTATATTATATAAATGATATGTCGTGGATTATAGTCTTTTAACTTTGTTTTTTAGTGGGGAAAAACCTAAAATTTTGTGATGGAGTAGAAAAATAAATTATAATTAATTTTTTACATCTACTATAGTCTATTGTGTTTTTAGCTTCGTGATAAAAAAAAGCTAAAACTTTGGGATGATGAAGAAAAATATTGAATATTTTTAGATGCAACATATCATAAGTCAATTTGAATACGATGAATATATACAATATTGTGCTTTATTAAATAATTTTAATTGTTAAGCATATATATAAATTATGGGTCATTCATTTGTAGTCTCTTAACTTAGTTTCATAGAGGTGAAGAAACCAAAATTTTGCTGATGCAGAAGAAGAAAAATATAGAAATGTTTTTCATCTATTACACCAAAATACAATGTTAATATAGTGAATACAAACAACATTCAGCTTAAATATTTTATTTTAGTGATTACCCATGTAGATATAAATTATTTGTCATTAATTTATAGTCTTTTAGCTATATGGCTTAGTTACGAAGAAACATGAAATTTAATGATGGAGAAGAAACATATTGAATATATTTACATCTAATTTATTATAATTCAATGTGAAAATGGTAAATAACAATACACTTTAGCTTGATTATTTATTTTGATTTTGAGCTATAATATATAAAATATATGTCGTGTATTATAGTCTTCTAACTTGGTTTTTTAGTGGGGGAAACCTAAAATTTTGTGATAGAGTAGAAAAATAAAATACAATTAATTTTTTACGTCTACTATAGTCTATTATATTTTTAGCTTAGTGATAAAAAGAGCTAAAACTTTGGGATGGTGAAGAAAAATATTGAATATTTTTAAATGTAATATATCAGAAGTCAATGTGAATACGAGGAATATCAACAACATTGAGCTTGATTATTTATTTTTAATTGTCACGCATATGTATAAATTATGGGTCATTCATTTGTAGTCTCTTAGCTTAGTTTCATAGAGGTGACGAAATCACGATTTTGGTGATGGAGAAGAAGAAAAATATAGAAATGTTTTACATCTACTACACCATAATACAATGTGATTATAGTGAATACAAATAACTTTCAGCTTAAATATTTGATTTTAGTGATTATCCTTGTAGATATAAGTTATTAGTCATTCATTTATAGTCTTTTAACTACGTGGCTTAGTGACGAAGAAACATGAAATTTGATGATGGAGAAGAAACATATTGAATATATTTACATCCAATTTACCATAACTAAATGTGAAAATGGTAAATAACAATAAACTTTAGCTTGATAATTTATTTTAATTTTTGACCTATATTATATAAATGATATGTCGTGGATTATAGTCTTTTAACTTTGTTTTTTAGTGGGGAAAAACCTAAAATTTTGTGATGGAGTAGAAAAATAAATTATAATTAATTTTTTACATCTACTATAGTCTATTGTGTTTTTAGCTTCGTGATAAAAAAAAGCTAAAACTTTGGGATGATGAAGAAAAATATTGAATATTTTTAGATGCAACATATCATAAGTCAATTTGAATACGATGAATATATACAATATTGTGCTTGATTAAATAATTTTAATTGTTAAGCATATGTATAAATTATGGGTCATTCATTTGTAGTCTCTTAACTTAGTTTCATAGAGGTGAAGAAACCAAAATTTTGCTGATGGAGAAGAAGAAAAATATAGAAATGTTTTTCATCTATTACACCAAAATACAATGTGAATATAGTGAATACAAATAACATTCAGCTTAAATATTTTATTTTAGTGATTACCCATGTAGATATAAATTATTTGTCATTAATTTATAGTCTTTTAGCTATGTGGCTTAGTTACGAAGAAACATGAAATTTAATGATGGAGAAGAAACATATTGAATATATTTACATCTAATTTATTATAATTCAATGTGAAAATGATAAATAACAATAAACTTTAGCTTGATTATTTATTTTGATTTTGAGATATAATACATAAAATATATGTCGTGTATTATAGTCTTCTAACTTGGTTTTTTAGTGGGGGAAACCTAAAATTTTGTGATAGAGTAGAAAAATAAAATACAATTAATTTTTTACGTCTACTATAGTCTATTATATTTTTAGCTTAGTGATAAAAAGAGCTAAAACTTTGGGATGGTGAAGAAAAATATTGAATATTTTTAAATGTAATATATCAGAAGTCAATGTGAATACGAGGAATATCAACAACATTGAGCTTGATTATTTATTTTTAATTGTCACGCATATGTATAAATTATGGGTCATTCATTTGTAGTCTCTTAGCTTAGTTTCATAGAGGTGACGAAATCACGATTTTGGTGATGGAGAAGAAGAAAAATATAGAAATGTTTTACATCTACTACACCATAATACAATGTGATTATAGTGAATACAAATAACTTTCAGCTTAAATATTTGATTTTAGTGATTATCCTTGTAGATATAAGTTATTAGTCATTCATTTATAGTCTTTTAACTACGTGGCTTAGTGACGAAGAAACATGAAATTTGATGATGGAGAAGAAACATATTGAATATATTTACATCCAATTTACCATAACTAAATGTGAAAATGGTAAATAACAATAAACTTTAGCTTGATAATTTATTTTAATTTTTGACCTATATTATATAAATGATATGTCGTGGATTATAGTCTTTTAACTTTGTTTTTTAGTGGGGAAAAACCTAAAATTTTGTGATGGAGTAGAAAAATAAATTATAATTAATTTTTTACATCTACTATAGTCTATTGTGTTTTTAGCTTCGTGATAAAAAAAAGCTAAAACTTTGGGATGATGAAGAAAAATATTGAATATTTTTAGATGCAACATATCATAAGTCAATTTGAATACGATGAATATATACAATATTGTGCTTGATTAAATAATTTTAATTGTTAAGCATATGTATAAATTATGGGTCATTCATTTGTAGTCTCTTAACTTAGTTTCATAGAGGTGAAGAAACCAAAATTTTGCTGATGGAGAAGAAGAAAAATATAGAAATGTTTTTCATCTATTACATCAAAATACAATGTGAATATAGTGAATACAAATAACATTCAGCTTAAATATTTTATTTTAGTGATTACCCATGTAGATATAAATTATTTGTCATTAATTTATAGTCTTTTAGCTATGTGGCTTAGTTACGAAGAAACATGAAATTTAATGATGGAGAAGAAACATATTGAATATATTTACATCTAATTTATTATAATTCAATGTGAAAATGATAAATAACAATAAACTTTAGCTTGATTATTTATTTTGATTTTGAGATATAATATATAAAATATATGTCGTGTATTATAGTCTTCTAACTTGGTTTTTTAGTGGGGCAAACCTAAAATTTTGTGATAGAGTAGAAAAATAAAATACAATTAATTTTTTACGTCTACTATAGTCTATTATATTTTTAGCTTAGTGATAAAAAGAGCTAAAACTTTGGGATGGTGAAGAAAAATATTGAATATTTTTAAATGTAATATATCAGAAGTCAATGTGAATACGAGGAATATCAACAACATTGAGCTTGATTATTTATTTTTAATTGTCACGCATATGTATAAATTATGGGTCATTCATTTGTAGTCTCTTAGCTTAGTTTCATAGAGGTGACGAAATCACGATTTTGGTGATGGAGAAGAAGAAAAATATAGAAATGTTTTACATCTACTACACCATAATACAATGTGATTATAGTGAATACAAATAACTTTCAGCTTAAATATTTGATTTTAGTGATTATCCTTGTAGATATAAGTTATTAGTCATTCATTTATAGTCTTTTAACTACGTGGCTTAGTGACGAAGAAACATGAAATTTGATGATGGAGAAGAAACATATTGAATATATTTACATCCAATTTACCATAACTAAATGTGAAAATGGTAAATAACAATAAACTTTAGCTTGATAATTTATTTTAATTTTTGACCTATATTATATAAATGATATGTCGTGGATTATAGTCTTTTAACTTTGTTTTTTAGTGGGGAAAAACCTAAAATTTTGTGATGGAGTAGAAAAATAAATTATAATTAATTTTTTACATCTACTATAGTCTATTGTGTTTTTAGCTTCGTGATAAAAAAAAGCTAAAACTTTGGGATGATGAAGAAAAATATTGAATATTTTTAGATGCAACATATCATAAGTCAATTTGAATACGATGAATATATACAATATTGTGCTTGATTAAATAATTTTAATTGTTAAGCATATGTATAAATTATGGGTCATTCATTTGTAGTCTCTTAACTTAGTTTCATAGAGGTGAAGAAACCAAAATTTTGCTGATGGAGAAGAAGAAAAATATAGAAATGTTTTTCATCTATTACACCAAAATACAATGTGAATATAGTGAATACAAATAACATTCAGCTTAAATATTTTATTTTAGTGATTACCCATGTAGATATAAATTATTTGTCATTAATTTATAGTCTTTTAGCTATGTGGCTTAGTTACGAAGAAACATGAAATTTAATGATGGAGAAGAAACATATTGAATATATTTACATCTAATTTATTATAATTCAATGTGAAAATGATAAATAACAATAAACTTTAGCTTGATTATTTATTTTGATTTTGAGATATAATATATAAAATATATGTCGTGTATTATAGTCTTCTAACTTGGTTTTTTAGTGGGGGAAACCTAAAATTTTGTGATAGAGTAGAAAAATAAAATACAATTAATTTTTTACGTCTACTATAGTCTATTATATTTTTAGCTTAGTGATAAAAAGAGCTAAAACTTTGGGATGGTGAAGAAAAATATTGAATATTTTTAAATGTAATATATCAGAAGTCAATGTGAATACGAGGAATATCAACAACATTGAGCTTGATTATTTATTTTTAATTGTCACGCATATGTATAAATTATGGGTCATTCATTTGTAGTCTCTTAGCTTAGTTTCATAGAGGTGACGAAATCACGATTTTGGTGATGGAGAAGAAGAAAAATATAGAAATGTTTTACATCTACTACACCATAATACAATGTGATTATAGTGAATACAAATAACTTTCAGCTTAAATATTTGATTTTAGTGATTATCCTTGTAGATATAAGTTATTAGTCATTCATTTATAGTCTTTTAACTACGTGGCTTAGTGACGAAGAAACATGAAATTTGATGATGGAGAAGAAACATATTGAATATATTTACATCCAATTTACCATAACTAAATGTGAAAATGGTAAATAACAATAAACTTTAGCTTGATAATTTATTTTAATTTTTGACCTATATTATATAAATGATATGTCGTGGATTATAGTCTTTTAACTTTGTTTTTTAGTGGGGAAAAACCTAAAATTTTGTGATGGAGTAGAAAAATAAATTATAATTAATTTTTTACATCTACTATAGTCTATTGTGTTTTTAGCTTCGTGATAAAAAAAAGCTAAAACTTTGGGATGATGAAGAAAAATATTGAATATTTTTAGATGCAACATATCATAAGTCAATTTGAATACGATGAATATATACAATATTGTGCTTGATTAAATAATTTTAATTGTTAAGCATATGTATAAATTATGGGTCATTCATTTGTAGTCTCTTAACTTAGTTTCATAGAGGTGAAGAAACCAAAATTTTGCTGATGGAGAAGAAGAAAAATATAGAAATGTTTTTCATCTATTACATCAAAATACAATGTGAATATAGTGAATACAAATAACATTCAGCTTAAATATTTTATTTTAGTGATTACCCATGTAGATATAAATTATTTGTCATTAATTTATAGTCTTTTAGCTATGTGGCTTAGTTACGAAGAAACATGAAATTTAATGATGGAGAAGAAACATATTGAATATATTTACATCTAATTTATTATAATTCAATGTGAAAATGATAAATAACAATAAACTTTAGCTTGATTATTTATTTTGATTTTGAGATATAATATATAAAATATATGTCGTGTATTATAGTCTTCTAACTTGGTTTTTTAGTGGGGCAAACCTAAAATTTTGTGATAGAGTAGAAAAATAAAATACAATTAATTTTTTACGTCTACTATAGTCTATTATATTTTTAGCTTAGTGATAAAAAGAGCTAAAACTTTGGGATGGTGAAGAAAAATATTGAATATTTTTAAATGTAATATATCAGAAGTCAATGTGAATACGAGGAATATCAACAACATTGAGCTTGATTATTTATTTTTAATTGTCACGCATATGTATAAATTATGGGTCATTCATTTGTAGTCTCTTAGCTTAGTTTCATAGAGGTGACGAAATCACGATTTTGGTGATGGAGAAGAAGAAAAATATAGAAATGTTTTACATCTACTACACCATAATACAATGTGATTATAGTGAATACAAATAACTTTCAGCTTAAATATTTGATTTTAGTGATTATCCTTGTAGATATAAGTTATTAGTCATTCATTTATAGTCTTTTAACTACGTGGCTTAGTGACGAAGAAACATGAAATTTGATGATGGAGAAGAAACATATTGAATATATTTACATCCAATTTACCATAACTAAATGTGAAAATGGTAAATAACAATAAACTTTAGCTTGATAATTTATTTTAATTTTTGACCTATATTATATAAATGATATGTCGTGGATTATAGTCTTTTAACTTTGTTTTTTAGTGGGGAAAAACCTAAAATTTTGTGATGGAGTAGAAAAATAAATTATAATTAATTTTTTACATCTACTATAGTCTATTGTGTTTTTAGCTTCGTGATAAAAAAAAGCTAAAACTTTGGGATGATGAAGAAAAATATTGAATATTTTTAGATGCAACATATCATAAGTCAATTTGAATACGATGAATATATACAATATTGTGCTTGATTAAATAATTTTAATTGTTAAGCATATGTATAAATTATGGGTCATTCATTTGTAGTCTCTTAACTTAGTTTCATAGAGGTGAAGAAACCAAAATTTTGCTGATGGAGAAGAAGAAAAATATAGAAATGTTTTTCATCTATTACACCAAAATACAATGTGAATATAGTGAATACAAATAACATTCAGCTTAAATATTTTATTTTAGTGATTACCCATGTAGATATAAATTATTTGTCATTAATTTATAGTCTTTTAGCTATGTGGCTTAGTTACGAAGAAACATGAAATTTAATGATGGAGAAGAAACATATTGAATATATTTACATCTAATTTATTATAATTCAATGTGAAAATGATAAATAACAATAAACTTTAGCTTGATTATTTATTTTGATTTTGAGATATAATATATAAAATATATGTCGTGTATTATAGTCTTCTAACTTGGTTTTTTAGTGGGGGAAACCTAAAATTTTGTGATAGAGTAGAAAAATAAAATACAATTAATTTTTTACGTCTACTATAGTCTATTATATTTTTAGCTTAGTGATAAAAAGAGCTAAAACTTTGGGATGGTGAAGAAAAATATTGAATATTTTTAAATGTAATATATCAGAAGTCAATGTGAATACGAGGAATATCAACAACATTGAGCTTGATTATTTATTTTTAATTGTCACGCATATGTATAAATTATGGGTCATTCATTTGTAGTCTCTTAGCTTAGTTTCATAGAGGTGACGAAATCACGATTTTGGTGATGGAGAAGAAGAAAAATATAGAAATGTTTTACATCTACTACACCATAATACAATGTGATTATAGTGAATACAAATAACTTTCAGCTTAAATATTTGATTTTAGTGATTATCCTTGTAGATATAAGTTATTAGTCATTCATTTATAGTCTTTTAACTACGTGGCTTAGTGACGAAGAAACATGAAATTTGATGATGGAGAAGAAACATATTGAATATATTTACATCCAATTTACCATAACTAAATGTGAAAATGGTAAATAACAATAAACTTTAGCTTGATAATTTATTTTAATTTTTGACCTATATTATATAAATGATATGTCGTGGATTATAGTCTTTTAACTTTGTTTTTTAGTGGGGAAAAACCTAAAATTTTGTGATGGAGTAGAAAAATAAATTATAATTAATTTTTTACATCTACTATAGTCTATTGTGTTTTTAGCTTCGTGATAAAAAAAAGCTAAAACTTTGGGATGATGAAGAAAAATATTGAATATTTTTAGATGCAACATATCATAAGTCAATTTGAATACGATGAATATATACAATATTGTGCTTGATTAAATAATTTTAATTGTTAAGCATATGTATAAATTATGGGTCATTCATTTGTAGTCTCTTAACTTAGTTTCATAGAGGTGAAGAAACCAAAATTTTGCTGATGGAGAAGAAGAAAAATATAGAAATGTTTTTCATCTATTACACCAAAATACAATGTTAATATAGTGAATACAAACAACATTCAGCTTAAATATTTTATTTTAGTGATTACCCATGTAGATATAAATTATTTGTCATTAATTTATAGTCTTTTAGCTATATGGCATAGTTACGAAGAAACATGAAATTTAATGATGGAGAAGAAACATATTGAATATATTTACATCTAATTTATTATAATTCAATGTGAAAATGGTAAATAACAATACACTTTAGCTTGATTATTTATTTTGATTTTGAGCTATAATATATAAAATATATGTCGTGTATTATAGTCTTCTAACTTGGTTTTTTAGTGGGGGAAACCTAAAATTTTGTGATAGAGTAGAAAAATAAAATACAATTAATTTTTTACGTCTACTATAGTCTATTATATTTTTAGCTTAGTGAATGAAAGAGCTAAAACTTTGGGATGGTGAAGAAAAATATTGAATATTTTTAAATGTAATATATCAGAAGTCAATGTGAATACGAGGAATATCAACAATATTGAGCTTGATTATTTATTTTTAATTGTCACGCATATGTATAAATTATGGGTCATTCATTTGTAGTCTCTTAGCTTAGTTTCATAGAGGTGAAGAAATCACGATTTTGGTGATGGAGAAGAAGAAAAATATAGAAATGTTTTACATCTACTACACCATAATACAATGTGATTATAGTGAATACAAATAACTTTCAGCTTAAATATTTAATTTTAGTGATTATCCTTGTAGATATAAGTTATTAGTCATTCATTTATAGTCTTTTAACTACGTGGCTTAGTGACGAAGAAACATGAAATTTGATGATGGAGAAGAAACATATTGAATATATTTACATCCAATTTACCATAACTAAATGTGAAAATGGTAAATAACAATAAACTTTAGCTTGATAATTTATTTTAATTTTTGACCTATATTATATAAATGATATGTCGTGGATTATAGTCTTTTAACTTTGTTTTTTAGTGGGGAAAAACCTAAAATTTTGTGATGGACTAGAAAAATAAGTTATAATTAATTTTTTACATCTACTATAGTCTATTGTGTTTTTAGCTTCGTGATAAAAAAAAGCTAAAACTTTGGGATGATGAAGAAAAATATTGAATATTTTTAGATGCAACATATCATAAGTCAATTTGAATACGATGAATATATACAATATTGTGCTTGATTAAATAATTTTAATTGTTAAGCATATGTATAAATTATGGGTCATTCATTTGTAGTCTCTTGACTTAGTTTCATAGAGGTGAAGAAACCAAAATTTTGCTGATGGAGAAGAAGAAAAATATAGAAATGTTTTTCATCTATTACACCAAAATACAATGTTAATATAGTGAATACAAACAACATTCAGCTTAAATATTTTATTTTAGTGATTACCCATGTAGATATAAATTATTTGTCATTAATTTATAGTCTTTTAGCTATATGGCTTAGTTACGAAGAAACATGAAATTTAATGATGGAGAAGAAACATATTGAATATATTTACATCTAATTTATTATAATTCAATGTGAAAATGGTAAATAACAATACACTTTAGCTTGATTATTTATTTTGATTTTGAGCTATAATATATAAAATATATGTCGTGTATTATAGTCTTCTAACTTGGTTTTTTGGTGGGGGAAACCTAAAATTTTGTGATAGAGTAGAAAAATAAAATACAATTAATTTTTTACGTCTACTATAGTCTATTATATTTTTAGCTTAGTGATAGAAAGAGCTAAAACTTTGGGATGGTGAAGAAAAATATTGAATATTTTTAAATGTAATATATCAGAAGTCAATGTGAATACGAGGAATATCAACAATATTGAGCTTGATTATTTATTTTTAATTGTCACGCATATGTATAAATTATGGGTCATTCATTTGTAGTCTCTTAGCTTAGTTTCATAGAGGTGAAGAAATCACGATTTTGGTGATGGAGAAGAAGAAAAATATAGAAATGTTTTACATCTACTACACCATAATACAATGTGATTATAGTGAATACAAATAACTTTCAGCTTAAATATTTAATTTTAGTGATTATCCTTGTAGATATAAGTTATTAGTCATTCATTTATAGTCTTTTAACTACGTGGCTTAGTGACGAAGAAACATGAAATTTGATGATGGAGAAGAAACATATTGAATATATTTACATCCAATTTACCATAACTAAATGTGAAAATGGTAAATAACAATAAACTTTAGCTTGATAATTTATTTTAATTTTTGACCTATATTATATAAATGATATGTCGTGGATTATAGTCTTTTAACGTTGTTTTTTAGTGGGGAAAAACCTAAAATTTTGTGATGGAGTAGAAAAATAAATTATAATTAATTTTTTACATCTACTATAGTCTATTGTGTTTTTAGCTTCGTGATAAAAAAAAGCTAAAACTTTGGGATGATGAAGAAAAATATTGAATATTTTTAGATGCAACATATCATAAGTCAATTTGAATACGATGAATATATACAATATTGTGCTTGATTAAATAATTTTAATTGTTAAGCATATGTATAAATTATGGGTCATTCATTTGTAGTCTCTTAACTTAGTTTCATAGAGGTGAAGAAACCAAAATTTTGCTGATGGAGAAGAAGAAAAATATAGAAATGTTTTTCATCTATTACACCAAAATACAATGTTAATATAGTGAATACAAACAACATTCAGCTTAAATATTTTATTTTAGTGATTACCCATGTAGATATAAATTATTTGTCATTAATTTATAGTCTTTTAGCTATATGGCTTAGTTACGAAGAAACATGAAATTTAATGATGGAGAAGAAACATATTGAATATATTTACATCTAATTTATTATAATTCAATGTGAAAATGGTAAATAACAATACACTTTAGCTTGATTATTTATTTTGATTTTGAGCTATAATATATAAAATATATGTCGTGTATTATAGTCTTCTAACTTGGTTTTTTGGTGGGGGAAACCTAAAATTTTGTGATAGAGTAGAAAAATAAAATACAATTAATTTTTTACGTCTACTATAGTCTATTATATTTTTAGCTTAGTGATAGAAAGAGCTAAAACTTTGGGATGGTGAAGAAAAATATTGAATATTTTTAAATGTAATATATCAGAAGTCAATGTGAATACGAGGAATATCAACAATATTGAGCTTGATTATTTATTTTTAATTGTCACGCATATGTATAAATTATGGGTCATTCATTTGTAGTCTCTTAGCTTAGTTTCATAGAGGTGAAGAAATCACGATTTTGGTGATGGAGAAGAAGAAAAATATAGAAATGTTTTACATCTACTATACCATAATACAATGTGATTATAGTGAATACAAATAACTTTCAGCTTAAATATTTAATTTTAGTGATTATCCTTGTAGATATAAGTTATTAGTCATTCATTTATAGTCTTTTAACTACGTGGCTTAGTGACGAAGAAACATGAAATTTGATGATGGAGAAGAAACATATTGAATATATTTACATCCAATTTACCATAACTAAATGTGAAAATGGTAAATAACAATAAACTTTAGCTTGATAATTTATTTTAATTTTTGACCTATATTATATAAATGATATGTCGTGGATTATAGTCTTTTAACTTTGTTTTTTAGTGGGGAAAAACCTAAAATTTTGTGATGGAGTAGAAAAATAAATTATAATTAATTTTTTACATCTACTATAGTCTATTGTGTTTTTAGCTTCGTGATAAAAAAAGCTAAAACTTTGGGATGATGAAGAAAAATATTGAATATTTTTAGATGCAACATATCATAAGTCAATTTGAATACGATGAATATATACAATATTGTGCTTGATTAAATAATTTTAATTGTTAAGCATATGTTTAAATTATGGGTCATTCATTTGTAGTCTCTTAACTTAGTTTCATAG
>OZ012741.1:9982636-10081681 GCA_963859935.3 Lathyrus sativus | reverse complement strand
AAATCAAATATTTAAGCTGAATGTTATTCGTATTCACTATATTCACATTGTGTTTTGGTGTAATAGATGAAAAACATTTCTATATTTTTCTTCTTCTCCATCAGCAAAATCTTGGTTACTTCACCTCTATGAAACTAAGTTAAGAGACTACAAATGAATGACCCATAATTTATACATATGCGTCACAATTAAAATTATTTAATCAAGCTCAATATTGTATATATTCATCGTATTCACATTGACTTCTGATATGTTGCATCAAAAAAAATTCAATATTTTTCTTCACCATCCCAAAGTTTTAGCTTTTTTTATCACTAAGCTAAAAATATAATAGACTATAGTAGATGTAAAAAATTAATTATATTTTATTTTTCTATTCCATCACAAAATTTTAAGTTTTTCCCCACTAAAACCAAGTTAAAAGACTATAATTCACGACATATATTTTATATAACATAGGTCAAAATTAAAATAAATAATCAAGGTAAAGTTTATTTTTATTTACTATTTTCACATTGAATTATAATAAATTACATGTAAATATATTCAATATGTTTCTTCTCCATCATCAAAATTCATATTTCTTTGTCACTAAGTCAAGTAGTTAAAAGAATATAAATGAATGACAAATAACTAATATTTACATGAGTAATCACTAAAATTAAATATTTAAACTGAATGTTATTTGTATTCACTATAATCACATTGTATTATGGTGTAATACATGTAAAGGATTTCTATATTTTTCTTCTTCTCCATCACCAAAATCTTGGTTTCTTCACCTCTATGAAACTAAGTTAAGAGACTACAAATGAATGACCCATAATTTATACATATGCATAACAATTAAAAATGAATAATCAAGCTAAATATTGGCTATATTTATCGTATTCACATTGACTTATAATATATTAAATCTAAAAATATTCAATATTTTTATTCTCCATCCCAAAGTTTTAGCTTTTTTTATCACTAAGCTAAAAATATAATATATTATAGTAGATGTAAAAAATTAACTGTATTTTATTTTTCTACTCCATCACAAAATTTTAGGTTTTCCCCACAAAAAACCCAAATTAAAAGACTAATCCACGACATATATTTTATATAATATAGTTTAAAATTAAAATAAATAATCAAGCTAAAGTTTATTGTTATTTATCATTTTCACATTGAATTGTAAGATATTATATGTAAATATATTCAATATGTTTCTTCTCCATCATCAAATTTCATGTTTCTTCGTCACTAAGCCACATAGTTAAAAGACTATAAATGAATGACAAATAACTTATATCTACATGGGTAATCACTAAAATCAAATATTTAAGCTGAATGTTATTTGTATTCACTATAATCACATTGTATTTTGGTGTATTAGATGTAAAATATTTCTTAATTTTTCATCTTCTCCATTACCAAAATTTTGGTTTCTTCACCTCTATGAAACTAAGTTAAGAGACTACAAATGAATGACCCATAATTTATACATAAGCATATCAATTTAAATTAAATAATCAATCACAATATTATTTATATTCATTCTATTCACATTGACTTATGATATATTACATCTAAAAATATTCAATATTTTTCTTCACCATCCCAAAGTTTTAGCTTTTTTTTATCACGAAGCTAAAAACACAATCGACTATAGTAGATGTAAAAAACCTAATTATAATTTTTATTTTTACTCCATCACAAAATTTTAGGGTTTTCCCCACTAAAAAACAAAGTTAAAAGACTATAATCCACGACATATCATTTATATAATATAGGTAAAAATTAAAATAAATAATCAAGCTAAAGTTTATTGTTATTTACCATTTTCACATTTAGTTATGGTAAATTGGATGTAAATATATTCAATATGTTTCTTCTCCATCATCAAATTTCATGTTTCTTCGTCACTAAGCCACATAGTTAATAGATTATAAATGAATGACAAATAACTTATATCTACAAGGGTAATCACTAAAATCAAATATTTAAGCTGAAAGTTATTTTGTATTCACTATAATCACATTGTATTATGGTGTAATAGATGTAAAACATTTCTATATTTTTCTTCTTCTCCATCACTAAAATCTTGGTTTCTTCACCTCTATGAAACTAAGTTAAGAGACTACAAATGAATGACCCATAATTTATACATATGCGTGACAATTAAAAATAACTAATCAAGCTCAATATTGTTTATATTCCTTGTATTCACATTGACTTCTGATATATTACATTTAAAAATATTCAATATTTTTCTTCACCCTCCCAAAGTTTTAGCTTTTTTTATCACTAAGCTAAAAATATAATAGACTATAGTAGATGTGAAAAATTAATTATATTTTATTTTTCTACCCTATCACAAAATTTTAGGTTTTCCCCACTAAAAAACCAAGTTAAAAGACTATAATCCACGACATATATTTTATATAAGATAGGTCAAAGTTAAAATAAATAATCAAGCTAAAGTTTATTGTTATTTACCATTTTCACATTGAATTATAATAAATTGGATGTAAATATATTCAATATGTTTCTTCTCCATCATCAAATTTCATGTTTCTTCGTAACTAAGCCACATAGTTAAAATACTATAAATTAATGACAAATAATTTATATCTACATGGGTAATCACTAAAATCAAATATTTAAGCTGAATGTTATTCGTATTCACTATATTCACATTGTGTTTTGGTGTAATAGATGAAAAACATTTCTATATTTTTCTTCTTCTCCATCAGCAAAATCTTGGTTACTTCACCTCTATGAAACTAAGTTAAGAGACTACAAATGAATGACCCATAATTTATACATATGCGTCACAATTAAAATTATTTAATCAAGCTCAATATTGTATATATTCATCGTATTCACATTGACTTCTGATATGTTGCATCAAAAAAAATTCAATATTTTTCTTCACCATCCCAAAGTTTTAGCTTTTTTTATCACTAAGCTAAAAATATAATAGACTATAGTAGATGTAAAAAATTAATTATATTTTATTTTTCTATTCCATCACAAAATTTTAAGTTTTTCCCCACTAAAACCAAGTTAAAAGACTATAATTCACGACATATATTTTATATAACATAGGTCAAAATTAAAATAAATAATCAAGGTAAAGTTTATTTTTATTTACTATTTTCACATTGAATTATAATAAATTACATGTAAATATATTCAATATGTTTCTTCTCCATCATCAAAATTCATATTTCTTTGTCACTAAGTCAAGTAGTTAAAAGAATATAAATGAATGACAAATAACTAATATTTACATGAGTAATCACTAAAATTAAATATTTAAACTGAATGTTATTTGTATTCACTATAATCACATTGTATTATGGTGTAATACATTTAAAGGATTTCTATATTTTTCTTCTTCTCCATCACCAAAATCTTGGTTTCTTCACCTCTATGAAACTAAGTTAAGAGACTACAAATGAATGACCCATAATTTATACATATGCATAACAATTAAAAATGAATAATCAAGCTCAATATTGTCTATATTTATCGTATTCACATTGACTTATAATATATTAAATCTAAAAATATTAAATATTTTTATTCTCCATCCCAAAGTTTTAGCTTTTTTTATCACTAAGCTAAAAATATAATATATTATAGTAGATGTAAAAAATTAACTGTATTTTATTTTTCTACTCCATCACAAAATTTTAGGTTTTCCCCACAAAAAACCCAAATTAAAAGACTAATCCACGACATATATTTTATATAATATAGGTCAAAATTAAAATAAATAATCAAGCTAAAGTTTATTGTTATTTATCATTTTCACATTGAATTGTAAGATATTATATGTAAATATATTCAATATGTTTCTTCTCCATCATCAAATTTCATGTTTCTTCGTCACTAAGCCACATAGTTAAAAGACTATAAATGAATGACAAATAACTTATATCTACATGGGTAATCACTAAAATCAAATATTTAAGCTGAATGTTATTTGTATTCACTATAATCAAATTGTATAATGAGGTAATAGATGTAAATTATTTCTATATTTTTCTTCTTCTCCATCACCAAAATCTTGGTTTCTTCACCTCTATGAAACTAAGTTAAGAGACTACAAATGAATGACCCGTAATTTATACATATGCGTGACAATTAAAAATAAATAATCAAGCTCAATATTTTTTATATTCCTCGTATTCACATTGACTTCTGATATATTACATTTAAAAATATTCAATATTTCTCTTCACCATCCCAAAGTTTTAGCTTTTTTTTATCAATAAGCTAAAAATATAATAGACTATAGTAGACGTAAAAAATTAATTGTATTTTATTTTTCTACGCTATCACAAAATTTTAGGTTTTCCCCACTAAAAAACCAAGTTAAAAGACTATAATCCACAACATATATTTTATATAATATAGGTCAAAATCAAAATAAATAATCAAGCTAAAGTTTATTGTTATTTACCATTCTCACATTGAATTATAATAAATTAGATGTAAATATATTCAATATGTTTCTTCTCCATCATCCAATTTCATGTTTCTTCGTAACTAAGCCACATAGTTAAAAGACTATAAATTAATGACAAATAATTTATATCTACATGGGTAATCACTAAAATCAAATATTTAAGCTGAATGTTATTTGTATTCACTATATTCACATTGTATTTTAGTGTAATAGATGAAAAACATTTCTATATTTTTCTTCTTCTCCATCAGCAAAATTTTGGTTTCTTCACCTCTATGAAACTAAGTTAAGAGACTACAAATGAATGATCCATAATTTATACATATGCATCACAATTAAGATTAAATAATCAAGCTCAATATTGTATATATTCATCGTATTCACATTGACTTATGATATGTTGCATCTAAAAATATTCAATATTTTTCTTCACCATCCCAAAGTTTTAGCTTTTTTTATCACTAAGCTAAAAATATAATTGACTATAGTAGATATAAAAAATTAATTATATTTTATTTTTCTATTCCATCACAAAGTTTTAGGTTTTGCCCCACTAAAAAACCAAGTTAAAAGACTATAATCCACGACATATATTTTACATAACATAGGTCAAAATTAAAATAAATAATCAAGCTATTGTTTATTATTATTTACCATTTTCACATTGAAGTATAATAAATTACGTGTAAATATATTCAATATGTTTCTTCTCCATCATCAAATTTCATATTTCTTTGTCACTAAGCCACTTAGTTAAAAGACTATAAATGAATGACAAATAACTTATATTTACATGGGTAGTCCCTAAAATTAAATATTTAAGCAGAATGTTATATGTATTCCCTATAATCACATTGTATTATGGTATAATGCATGTAAAACATTTCTATATTTTTCTTCTTCTCCATCACCAAAATCTTGGTTTCCTCACATCTATGAAACTAAGTTAAGAGACTACAAATGAATGACCCATAATTTATACATATGCATAACATTTAAAAATAAATAATCAAGCTCAATATTGTCTACATTTATCGTATTCACATTGACTTATAATATATTAAATCTAAAAATATTCAATATTTTTATTCTCCATCCCAAAGTTTTAGCTTTTTTTATCACTAAGCTAAAAATATAATATATTATAGTAGATGTAAAAAATTAACTGTATTTTATTTTTCTACTCCATCACAAAAGTTTAGGTTTTCCCCACTAAAAAACCAAATTAAAAAACTAATCCACGACATATACTTTATATAATATAGGTCAAAATTAAAATAAATAATCAAGCTAAAGTTTATTGTTATTTATCATTTTCACATTGAATTGTAAGATATTATTTGTAAATATATTCAATATGTTTCTTCTCCATCATCAAATTTCATGTTTCTTCGTCACTAAGCCACATAGTTAAAAGACTATAAATGAATGACAAATAACTTATATCTACATGGGTAATCACTAAAATCAATTATTTAAGCTGAATGTTATTTGTATTCACTAAAATCACATTGTATTTTGGTGTAATAGATGTAAAATATTTCTTAATTTTTCATCTTCTCCATTACCAAAATTTTGGTTTCTTCACCTCTATGAAACTAAGTTAAGAGACTACAAATGAATGACCCATAATTTATACATATGCATAACAATTTAAATTAAATAATCAATCACAATATTATTTATATTCATTGCATTCACATTGACTTATGATATATTACATCTAAAAATATTCAATATTTTTCTTCACCATCCCAAAGTTTTAGTTTTTTTTTATCACGAAGCTAAAAACACAATAGACTATAGTAGATGTAAAAAATTAATTATAATTTTTATTTTTACTCCATCACAAAATTTTAGGTTTTTCCCCACTAAAAAACAAAGTTAAAAGACTATAATCCACGACATATCATTTATATAATATAGGTAAAAATTAAAATAAATAATCAAGCTAAAGTTTATTGTTATTTACCATTTTCACATTTAGTTATGGTAAATTGGATGTAAACATATTCAATATGTTTCTTCTCCATCATCAAATTTCATGTTTCTTCGTCACTAAGCCACATATTTAATAGACTATAAATGAATGACAAATAAATTATATCTACAAGGGTAATCACTAAAATCAAATATTTAAGCTGAAAGTTATTTGTATTCACTATAATCAAATTGTATAATCAGGTAATAGATGTAAATTATTTCTATATTTTTCTTCTTCTCCATCACCAAAATCTTGGTTTCTTCACCTCTATGAAACTAAGTTAAGAGACTACAAATGAATGACCCGTAATTTATACATATGCGTGACAATTAAAAATAAATAATCAAGCTCAATATTGTTTATATTCCTCGTATTCACATTGACTTCTGATATATTACATTTAAAAATATTCAATATTTCTCTTCACCATCCCAAAGTTTTAGCTTTTTTTTTATCAATAAGCTAAAAATATAATAGACTATAGTAGACGTAAAAAATTAATTGTATTTTATTTTTCTACGCTATCACAAAATTTTAGGTTTTCCCCACTAAAAAACCAAGTTAAAAGACTATAATCCACAACATATATTTTATATAATATAGGTCAAAATCAAAATAAATAATCAAGCTAAAGTTTATTGTTATTTACCATTCTCACATTGAATTATAATAAATTAGATGTAAATATATTCAATATGTTTCTTCTCCATCATCCAATTTCATGTTTCTTCGTAACTAAGCCACATAGTTAAAAGACTATAAATTAATGACAAATAATTTATATCTACATGGGTAATCACTAAAATCAAATATTTAAGCTGAATGTTATTTGTATTCACTATATTCACATTGTATTTTAGTGTAATAGATGAAAAACATTTCTATATTTTTCTTCTTCTCCATCAGCAAAATTTTGGTTTCTTCACCTCTATGAAACTAAGTTAAGAGACTACAAATGAATGATCCATAATTTATACATATGCATCACAATTAAGATTAAATAATCAAGCTCAATATTGTATATATTAATCGTATTCACATTGACTTATGATATGTTGCATCTAAAAATATTCAATATTTTTCTTCACCATCCCAAAGTTTTAGCTTTTTTTATCACTAAGCTAAAAATATAATTGACTATAGTAGATATAAAAAATTAATTATATTTTATTTTTCTATTCCATCACAAAGTTTTAGGTTTTGCCCCACTAAAAAACCAAGTTAAAAGACTATAATCCACGACATATATTTTACATAACATAGGTCAAAATTAAAATAAATAATCAAGCTATAGTTTATTATTATTTACCATTTTCACATTGAAGTATAATAAATTACGTGTAAATATATTCAATATGTTTCTTCTCCATCATCAAATTTCATATTTCTTTGTCACTAAGCCACTTAGTTAAAAGACTATAAATGAATGACAAATAACTTATATTTACATGGGTAGTCCCTAAAATTAAATATTTAAGCAGAATGTTATATGTATTCCCTATAATCACATTGTATTATGGTGTAATGCATGTAAAACATTTCTATATTTTTCTTCTTCTCCATCACCAAAATCTTGGTTTCCTCACCTCTATGAAACTAAGTTAAGAGACTACAAATGAATGACCCATAATTTATACATATGCATAACATTTAAAAATAAATAATCAAGCTCAATATTGTCTACATTTATCGTATTCACATTGACTTATAATATATTAAATCTAAAAATATTCAATATTTTTATTCTCCATCCCAAAGTTTTAGCTTTTTTTATCACTAAGCTAAAAATATAATATATTATAGTAGATGTAAAAAATTAACTGTATTTTATTTTTCTACTCCATCACAAAAGTTTAGGTTTTCCCCACTAAAAAACCAAATTAAAAAACTAATCCACGACATATACTTTATATAATATAGGTCAAAATTAAAATAAATAATCAAGCTAAAGTTTATTGTTATTTATCATTTTCACATTGAATTGTAAGATATTATATGTAAATATATTCAATATGTTTCTTCTCCATCATCAAATTTCATGTTTCTTCGTCACTAAGCCACATAGTTAAAAGACTATAAATGAATGACAAATAACTTATATCTACATGGGTAATCACTAAAATCAAATATTTAAGCTGAATGTTATTTGTATTCACTATAATCACATTGTATTTTGGTGTAATAGATGTAAAATATTTCTTAATTTTTCATCTTCTCCATTACCAAAATTTTGGTTTCTTCACCTCTATGAAACTAAGTTAAGAGACTACAAATGAATGACCCATAATTTATACATATGCATAACAATTTAAATTAAATAATCAATAACAATATTATTTATATTCATTGCATTCACATTGACTTATGATATATTACATCTAAAAAAATTCAATATTTTTCTTCACCATCCCAAAGTTTTAGTTTTTTTTTATCACGAAGCTAAAAACACAATAGACTATAGTAGATGTAAAAAATTAATTATAATTTTTATTTTTACTCCATCACAAAATTTTAGGTTTTTCCCCACTAAAAAACAAAGTTAAAAGACTATAATCCACGACATATCATTTATATAATATAGGTAAAAATTAAAATAAATAATCAAGCTAAAGTTTATTGTTATTTACCATTTTCACATTTAGTTATGGTAAATTGGATGTAAATATATTCAATATGTTTCTTTTCCATCATCAAATTTCATGTTTCTTCGTCACTAAGCCACATAGTTAATAGACTATAAATGAATGACAAATAAATTATATCTACAAGGGTAATCACTAAAATCAAATATTTAAGCTGAAAGTTATTTGTATTCACTATAATCACATTGTATTATGGTGTAATAGATGTAAAACATTTCTATATTTTTCTTCTTCTCCATCACCAAAATCTTGGTTTCTTCACCTCTATGAAACTAAGTTAAGAGACTACAAATGAATGACCTATAATTTATACATATGCGTGACAATTAAAAATAAATAATCAAGCACAATATTGTTTATATTCCTCGTACTCACATTGACTTCTGATATATTACATTTAAAAATATTCAATATTTTTCTTCACCATCCCAAAGTTTTAGCTTTTTTCATCACTAAGCTAAAAATATAATTGACTATAGTAGATATGAAAAATTAATTATATTTTATTTTTCTATTCCATCACAAAATTTTAGGTTTTGCCCCACTAAAAAACCAAGTTAAAAGACTATAATCCACGACATATATTTTACATAACATAGGTCAAAATTAAAATAAATAATCAAGCTATAGTTTATTATTATTTACCATTTTCACATTGAAGTATAATAAATTACGTGTAAATATATTCAATATGTTTCTTCTCCATCATCAAATTTCATATTTCTTTGTCACTAAGCCACTTAGTTAAAAGACTATAAATGAATGACAAATAACTTATATTTACATGGGTAGTCCCTAAAATTAAATATTTAAGCAGAATGTTATATGTATTCCCTATAATCACATTGTATTATGGTGTAATGCATGTAAAACATTTCTATATTTTTCTTCTTCTCCATCACCAAAATCTTGGTTTCCTCACCTCTATGAAACTAAGTTAAGAGACTACAAATGAATGACCCATAATTTATACAAATGCATAACATTTAAAAATAAATAATCAAGCTCAATATTGTCTACATTTATCGTATTCACATTGACTTATAATATATTAAATCTAAAAATATTCAATATTTTTATTCTCCATCCCAAAGTTTTAGCTTTTTTTATCACTAAGCTAAAAATATAATATATTATAGTAGATGTAAAAAATTAACTGTATTTTATTTTTCTACTCCATCACAAAAGTTTAGGTTTTCCCCACTAAAAAACCAAATTAAAAAACTAATCCACGACATATACTTTATATAATATAGGTCAAAATTAAAATAAATAATCAAGCTAAAGTTTATTGTTATTTATCATTTTCACATTGAATTGTAAGATATTATATGTAAATATATTCAATATGTTTCTTCTCCATCATCAAATTTCATGTTTCTTCGTCACTAAGCCACATAGTTAAAAGACTATAAATGAATGACAAATAACTTATATCTACATGGGTAATCACTAAAATCAAATATTTAAGCTGAATGTTATTTGTATTCACTATAATCACATTGTATTTTGGTGTAATAGATGTAAAATATTTCTTAATTTTTCATCTTCTCCATTACCAAAATTTTGGTTTCTTCACCTCTATGAAACTAAGTTAAGAGACTACAAATGAATGACCCATAATTTATACATATGCATAACAATTTAAATTAAATAATCAATAACAATATTATTTATATTCATTGCATTCACATTGACTTATGATATATTACATCTAAAAATATTCAATATTTTTCTTCACCATCCCAAAGTTTTAGTTTTATTTTATCACGAAGCTAAAAACACAATAGACTATAGTAGATGTAAAAAATTAATTATAATTTTTATTTTTACTCCATCACAAAATTTTAGGTTTTTCCCCACTAAAAAACAAAGTTAAAAGACTATAATCCACGACATATCATTTATATAATATAGGTAAAAATTAAAATAAATAATCAAGCTAAAGTTTATTGTTATTTACCATTTTCACATTTAGTTATGGTAAATTGGATGTAAATATATTCAATATGTTTCTTCTCCATCATCAAATTTCATGTTTCTTCGTCACTAAGCCACATATTTAATAGACTATAAATGAATGACAAATAAATTATATCTACAAGGGTAATCACTAAAATCAAATATTTAAGCTGAAAGTTATTTGTATTCACTATAATCACATTGTATTATGGTGTAATAGATGTAAAACATTTCTATATTTTTCTTCTTCTCCATCACCAAAATCTTGGTTTCTTCACCTCTATGAAACAAAATTAAGAGACTACAAATGAATGATCCATAATTTATACATATGCATCACAATTAAAATTAAATAATCAAGTTCAATATTGTATATATTCATCGTATTCACATTGACTTATGATATGTTGCATCTAAAAATATTCAATATTTTTCTTCACCATCCCAAAGTTTTAGCTTTTTTTTATCACTAAGCTAAAAATATAATTGACTATAGTAGATATAAAAAATTAATTATATTTTATTTTTCTGTTCCATCACAAAATTTTAGGTTTTGCCCCACTAAAAAACCCAAGTTAAAAGACTATAATCCACGACATATATTTTACATAACATAGGTCAAAATTAAAATAAATAATCAAGCTATAGCTTATTATTATTTACCATTTTCACATTGAAGTATAATAAATTACGTGTAAATATATTCAAATGTTTCTTCTCCATCATCAAATTTCATATTTCTTTGTCACTAAGCCACGTAGTTAAAAGACTATAAATGAATGACAAATAACTTATATTTACATGGGTAGTCCCTAAAATTAAATATTTAAGCAGAATGTTATATGTATTCCCTATAATCACATTGTATTATGGTGTAATACATGTAAAACATTTCTATATTTTTCTTCTTCTCCATCACCAAAATCTTGGTTTGCTCACCTCTATGAAACTAAGTTAAGAGACTACAAATGAATGACCCATAATTTATACATATGCATAACAATTAAAATTAAATAATCAAGCTCAATATTGTCTACATTTATGGTATTCACATTGCCTTATAATATATTAAATCTAAAAATATTCAATATTTTTATTCTCCATCCCAAAGTTTTAGCTTTTTTTTATCACTAAGCTAAAAATATAATATATTATAGTAGATGTAAAAAATTAACTGTATTTTATTTTTCTACTCCATCACAAAAGTTTAGGTTTTCCCCACTAAAAAACCAAATTAAAAAACTAATCCACGACATATATTTTATATAATATAGGTCAAAATTAAAATAAATAATCAAGCTAAAGTTTATTGTAATTTATCATTTCCACATTGAATTGTAAGATATTATATGTAAATATATTCAATATGTTTCTTCTCCATCATCAAATTTCATGTTTCTTCGTCACTAAGCCACATAGTTAAAAGACTATAAATGAATGACAAATAACTTATATCTACATGGGTAATCACTAAAATCAAATATTTAAGCTGAATGTTATTTGTATTCACTATAATCACATTGTATTTTGGTGTAATAGATGTAAAATATTTCTTAATTTTTCATCTTCTCCATTACCAAAATTTTGGTTTCTTCACCTCTATGAAACTAAGTTAAGAGACTACAAATGAATGACCCATAATTTATACATAAGCATAACAATTTAAATTAAATAATCAATAATAATATTATTTATATTCATTGCATTCACATTGACTTATGATATATTACATCTAAAAATATTCAATATTTTTCTTCACCATCCCAAAGTTTTAGTTTTTTTTTATCACGAAGCTAAAAACACAATAGACTATAGTAGATGTAAAAAATTAATTATAATTTTTATTTTTACTCCATCACAAAATTTTAGGTTTTTCCCCACTAAAAAACAAAGTTAAAAGACTATAATCCACGACATATCATTTATATAATATAGGTAAAAGTCAAAATAAATAATCTAGCTAAAGTTTATTGTTATTTACCATTTTCACATTTAGTTATGGTAAATTGGATGTAAATATATTCAATATGTTTCTTCTCCATCATCAAATTTCATGTTTCTTCGTCACTAAGCCACATAGTTAATAGACTATAAATGAATGACACATAAATTATATCTACAAGGGTAATCACTAAAATCAAATATTTAAACTGAAAGTTATTTGTATTCACTATAATCACATTGTATTATGGTGTAATAGATGTAAAACATTTCTATACTTTTCTTCTTCTCCATCACCAAAATCTTGGTTTCTTCACCTCTATGAAACTAAGTTAAGAGACTATAAATGAATGACCTATAATTTATACATATGCGTGACAATTAAAAATAAATAATCAAGCTCAATATTGTTTATATCCCTCGTATTCACATTGACTTCTGATATATTACATTTAAAAATATTCAATATTTTTCGTCACCATCCCAAAGTTTTATCTTTTTTTATCAATAAGCTAAAAATATAAGAGACTATAGTAGGAGTAAAAAATTAATTGTATTTTATTTTTCTACGCTATCACAAAATTTTAGGTTTTCCCCACTAAAAAACCAAGTTAAAAGACTATAATCCACGACATATATTTTATATAATATAGGTCAAAATTAAAATAAATAATCAAGCTATAGTTTATTATTATTTACCATTTTCACATTGAATTATAATAAATTAGATGTAAATATATTCAATATGTTTCTTCTCCATCATCAAATTTCATATTTCTTTGTCACTAAGCCACGTAGTTAAAAGACTATAAATGAATGACAAATAACTTATATCTACATGGGTAATCACTAAAATCAAATATTTAAGCAGAATGTTATCTGTATTCCCTATAATCACATTGTATTATGGTGTAATACATGTAAAACATTTCTATATTTTTCTTCTTCTCCATCACCAAAATCTTGGTTTCCTCACCTCTATGAAACTAAGTTAAGAGACTACAAATGAATGACCCATAATTGATACATATGCATAACAATTAAAAATAAATAATCAAGCTCAATATTGTATACATTTATTGTATTCACATTGACTTATGATATGTTGCATCTAAAAACATTCAATATTTTTCTTCTCCATCCCAAAGTTTTAGCTTTTTTTATCACTAAGCTAAAAATATAATATATTATAGTAGATGTAAAAAATTAACTGTATTTCATTTTTCTACTCCATCACAAAAGTTTAGGTTTTCCCCACTAAAAAACCAAATTAAAAAACTAATCCACGACATATATTTTATATAATATAGGTCAAAATTAAAATAAATAATCAAGCTAAAGTTTATTATTATTTATCATTTTCACATTGAATTGTAAGATATTATATGTAAATATATTCAATATGTTTCTTCTCCATCATCAAATTTCATGTTTCTTCGTCACTAAGCCACATAGTTAAAAGACTATAAATGAATGACAAATAACTTATATCTACATGGGTAATCACTAAAATCAAATATTTAAGTTGAATGTTATTTGTATTCACTATAATCACATTGTATTTTGGTGTAATAGATGTAAAATATTTCTTAATTTTTCATCTTCTCCATTACCAAAATTTTGGTTTCTTCATCTCTATGAAACTAAGTTAAGAGACTACAAATGAATGACCCATAATTTATACATATGCATAACCATTTAAATTAAATAATCAATCACAATATTATTTATATTCATTGCATTCACATTGACTTATGATATATTACATCTAAAAATATTCAATATTTTTCTTCACCATCCCAAAGTTTTAGTTTTTTTTTATCACGAAGCTAAAAACACAATAGACTATAGTAGATGTAAAAAATTAATTATAATTTTTATTTTTACTCCATCACAAAATTTTAGGTTTTTCCCCACTAAAAAACAAAGTTAAAAGACTATAATCCACGACATATCATTTATATAATATAGGTAAAAATTAAAATAAATAATCAAGCTAAAGTTTATTGTTATTTATCATTTTCACATTTAGTTATGGTAAATTGGATGTAAATATATTCAATATGTTTCTTCTCCATCATCAAATTTCATGTTTCTTCGTCACTAAGCCACATAGTTAATAGACTATATATGAATGACAAATAAATTATATCTATAAGGGTAATCACTAAAATTAAATATTTAAGCTGAAAGTTATTTGTATTCACTATAATCACATTGTATTATGGTGTAATATATGTAAAACATTTCTATATTTTTCTTCTTCTCCATCACCAAAATCTTGGTTTCTTCACCTCTATGAAACTAAGTTAAGAGACTACAAATGAATGACCCATAATTTATACATATGCGTGACAATTAAAAATAAATAATCAAGCTCAATATTGTTTATATTCCTCGTATTCACATTGACTTCTGATATATTACATTTAAAAATATTCAATATTTTTATTCACCATCCCAAAGTTTTAGCTTTTTTTATCAATAAGCTAAAAATATAATAGACTATAGTAGACGTAAAAAATTAATTGTATTTTATTTTTCTACGCTATCACAAAATTTTAGATTTTCCCCACTAAAAAACCAAGTTAAAAGACTATAATCCACAACATATATTTTATATAATATAGGTCAAAATCAAAATAAATAATCAAGCTAAAGTTTATTGTTATTTACCATTCTCACATTGAATTATAATAAATTAGATGTAAATATATTCAATATGTTTCTTCTCCATTATCCAATTTCGTGTTTCTTCGTAACTAAGCCACATAGTTAAAAGACTATAAATTAATGACAAATAATTTATATCTACATGGGTAATCACTAAAATCAAATATTTAAGATGAATGTTATTTGTATTCACTATATTCACATTGTATTTTGGTGTAATAGATGAAAAACATTTCTATATTTTTCTTCTTCTCCATCAGCAAAATTTTGGTTTCTTCACCTCTATGAAACTAAGTTAAGAGACTACAAATGAATGATCCATAATTTATACATATGCATCACAATTAAGATTAAATAATCAAGCTCAATATTGTATATATTCATCGTATTCACATTGACTTATGATATGTTGCATCTAAAAATATTCAATATTTTTCTTCACCATCCCAAAGGTTTAGCTTTTTTTATCACTAAGCTAAAAATATAATTGACTATAGTAGATATATAAAATTAATTATATTTTATTTTTCTATTCCATCACAAAATTTTAGGTTTTGCCCCACTAAAAAACCAAGTTAAAAGACTATAATCCACGACATATATTTTACAAAACATAGGTCAAAATTAAAATAAATAATCAAGCTATAGTTTATTATTATTTACCATTTTCACATTGAAGTATAATAAATTACGTGTAAATATATTCAATATGTTTCTTCTCCATCATCAAATTTCATATTTCTTTGTCTCTAAGCCACGTAGTTAAAAGACTATAAATGAATGACAAATAACTTATATTTACATGGGTAGTCCCTAAAATTAAATATTTAAGCAGAATGTTATCCGTATTCCCTATAATCACATTGTATTATGGTGTAATACATGTAAAACATTTCTATATTTTTCTTCTTCTCCATCACCAAAATCTTGGTTTCCTCACCTCTATGAAACTAAGTTAAGAGACTACAAATGAATGACCCATAATTGATACAAATGCATAACAATTAAAAATAAATAATCAAGCTCAATATTGTCTACATTTATTGTATTCACATTGACTTATAATATATTAAATCTAAAAATATTCAATATTTTTATTCTCCGTCCCAAAGTTTTAGCTTTTTTTATCACTAAGTTAAAAATATAATATATTATAGTAGATGTAAAAAATTAACTGTATTTCATTTTTCTACTCCATCACAAAAGTTTAGGTTTTCCCCACTAAAAAACCAAATTAAAAAACTAATCCACGACATATATTTTATATAATATAGGTCAAAATTAAAATAAATAATCAAGCTAAAGTTTATTATTATTTATCATTTTCACATTGAATTGTAAGATATTATATGTAAATATATTCAATATGTTTCTTCTCCATCATCAAATTTCATGTTTCTTCGTCACTAAGCCACATAGTTAAAAGACTATAAATGAATGACAAATAACTTATATCTACATGGGTAATCACTAAAATCAAATATTTAAGCTGAATGTTATTTGTATTCACTATAATCACATTGTCTTTTGGTGTAATAGATGTAAAATATTTCTTAATTTTTCATCTTCTCCATTACCAAAATTTTGGTTTCTTCATCTCTATGAAACTAAGTTAAGAGACTACAAATGAATGACCCATAATTTATACATATGCATAACCATTTAAATTAAATAATCAATCACAATATTATTTATATTCATTGCATTCACATTGACTTATGATATATTACATCTAAAAATATTCAATATTTTTCTTCACCATCCCAAAGTTTTAGTTTTTTTTTATCACGAAGCTAAAAACACAATAGACTATAGTAGATGTAAAAAATTAATTATAATTTTTATTTTTACTCCATCACAAAATTTTAGGTTTTTCCCCACTAAAAAACAAAGTTAAAAGACTATAATCCACGACATATCATTTATATAATATAGGTAAAAATTAAAATAAATAATCAAGCTAAAGTTTATTGTTATTTACCATTTTCACATTTAGTTATGGTAAATTGGATGTAAATATATTCAATATGTTTCTTCTCCATCATCAAATTTCATGTTTCTTCGTCACTAAGCCACATAGTTAATAGACTATATATGAATGACAAATAAATTATATCTATAAGGGTAATCACTAAAATTAAATATTTAAGCTGAAAGTTATTTGTATTCACTATAATCACATTGTATTATGGTGTAATATATGTAAAACATTTATATATTTTTCTTCTTCTCCATCACCAAAATCTTGGTTTCTTCACCTCTATGAAACTAAGTTAAGAGACTACAAATGAATGACACATAATTTATACATATGCGTGACAATTAAAAATAAATAATCAAGCTCAATATTGTTTATATTCCTCATATTCACATTGACTTCTGATATATTACATTTAAAAATATTCAATATTTTTCTTCACCATCCCAAAGTTTTAGCTTTTTTCATCAATAAGCTAAAAATATAATAGACTATAGTAGACGTAAAAATTAATTGTATTTTATTTTTCTACGCTATCACAAAATTTTAGGTTTTCCCCACTAAAAAACCAAGTTAAAAGACTATAATCCACAACATATATTTTATATAATATAGGTCAAAATCAAAATAAATAATCAAGCTAAAGTTTATTGTTATTTACCATTCTCACATTGAATTATAATAAATTAGATGTAAATATATTCAATATGTTTCTTCTCCATTATCCAATTTCATGTTTCTTCGTAACTAAGCCACATAGTTAAAAGACTATAAATTAATGACAAATAATTTATATCTACATGGGTAATCACTAAAATCAAATATTTAAGATGAATGTTATTTGTATTCACTATATTCACATTGTATTTTGGTGTAATAGATGAAAAACATTTCTATATTTTTCTTCTTCTCCATCAGCAAAATTTTGGTTTCTTCACCTCTATGAAACTAAGTTAAGAGACTACAAATGAATGATCCATAATTTATACATATGCATCACAATTAAGATTAAATAATCAAGCTCAATATTGTATATATTCATCGTATTCACATTGACTTATGATATGTTGCATCTAAAAATATTCAATATTTTTCTTCACCATCCCAAAGGTTTAGCTTTTTTTATCACTAAGCTAAAAATATAATTGACTATAGTAGATATATAAAATTAATTATATTTTATTTTTCTATTCCATCACAAAATTTTAGGTTTTGCCCCACTAAAAAACCAAGTTAAAAGACTATAATCCACGACATATATTTTACAAAACATAGGTCAAAATTAAAATAAATAATCAAGCTATAGTTTATTATTATTTACCATTTTCACATTGAAGTATAATAAATTACGTGTAAATATATTCAATATGTTTCTTCTCCATCATCAAATTTCATATTTCTTTGTCACTAAGCCACGTAGTTAAAAGACTATAAATGAATGACAAATAACTTATATTTACATGGGTAGTCCCTAAAATTAAATATTTAAGCAGAATGTTATCTGTATTCCCTATAATCACATTGTATTATGGTGTAATACATGTAAAACATTTCTATATTTTTCTTCTTCTCCATCACCAAAATCTTGGTTTCCTCACCTCTATGAAACTAAGTTAAGAGACTACAAATGAATGACCCATAATTGATACATATGCATAACAATTAAAAATAAATAATCAAGCTCAATATTGTCTACATTTATTGTATTCACATTGACTTATAATATATTAAATCTAAAAATATTCAATATTTTTATTCTCCATCCCAAAGTTTTAGCTTTTTTTATCACTAAGCTAAAAATATAATATATTATAGTAGATGTAAAAAATTAACTGTATTTCATTTTTCTACTCCATCACAAAAGTTTAGGTTTTCCCCACTAAAAAACCAAATTAAAAAACTAATCCACGACATATATTTTATATAATATAGGTCAAAATTAAAATAAATAATCAAGCTAAAGTTTATTATTATTTATCATTTTCACATTGAATTGTAAGATATTATATGTAAATATATTCAATATGTTTCTTCTCCATCATCAAATTTCATGTTTCTTCGTCACTAAGCCACATAGTTAAAAGACTATAAATGATTGACAAATAACTTATATCTACATGGGTAATCACTAAAATCAAATATTTAAGCTGAATGTTATTTGTATTCACTATAATCACATTGTATTTTGGTGTAATAGATGTAAAATATTTCTTAATTTTTCATCTTCTCCATTACCAAAATTTTGGTTTCTTCATCTCTATGAAACTAAGTTAAGAGACTACAAATGAATGACCCATAATTTATACATATGCATAACCATTTAAATTAAATAATCAATCACAATATTATTTATATTCATTGCATTCACATTGACTTATGATATATTACATCTAAAAATATTCAATATTTTTCTTCACCATCCCAAAGTTTTAGTTTTTTTTTATCACGAAGCTAAAAACACAATAGACTATAGTAGATGTAAAAAATTAATTATAATTTTTATTTTTACTCCATCACAAAATTTTAGGTTTTTCCCCACTAAAAAACAAAGTTAAAAGACTATAATCCACGAAATATCATTTATATAATATAGGTAAAAATTAAAATAAATAATCAAGCTAAAGTTTATTGTTATTTACCATTTTCACATTTAGTTATGGTAAATTGGATGTAAATATATTCAATATGTTTCTTCTCCATCATCAAATTTCATGTTTCTTCGTCACTAAGCCACATAGTTAATAGAGTATATATGAATGACAAATAAATTATATCTATAAGGGTAATCACTAAAATTAAATATTTAAGCTGAAAGTTATTTGTATTCACTATAATCAAATTGTATTATGGTGTAATATATGTAAAACATTTCTATATTTTTCTTCTTCTCCATCACCAAAATCTTGGTTTCTTCACCTCTATGAAACTAAGTTAAGAGACTACAAATGAATGACCCATAATTTATACATATGCGTGACAATTAAAAATAAATAATCAAGCTCAATATTGTTTATATTCCTCGTATTCACATTGACTTCTGATATATTACACTTAAAAATATTCAATATTTTTCTTCACCATCCCAAAGTTTTAGCTTTTTTCATCAATAAGCTAAAAATATAATAGACTATAGTAGACGTAAAAAATTAATTGTATTTTATTTTTCTACGCTATCACAAAATTTTAGGTTTTCCCCACTAAAAAACCAAGTTAAAAGACTATAATCCACAACATATATTTTATATAATATAGGTTAAAATCAAAATAAATAATCAAGCTAAAGTTTATTGTTATTTACCATTCTCACATTGAATTATAATAAATTAGATGTAAATATATTCAATATGTTTCTTCTCCATTATCCAATTTCATGTTTCTTCGTAACTAAGCCACATAGTTAAAAGACTATAAATTAATGACAAATAATTTATATCTACATGGGTAATCACTAAAATCAAATATTTAAGATGAATGTTATTTGTATTCACTATATTCACATTGTATTTTGGTGTAATAGATGAAAAACATTTCTATATTTTTCTTCTTCTCCATCAGCAAAATTTTGGTTTCTTCACCTCTATGAAACTAAGTTAAGAGACTACAAATGAATGATCCATAATTTATACATATGCATCACAATTAAGATTAAATAATCAAGCTCAATATTGTATATATTCATCGTATTCACATTGACTTATGATATGTTGCATCTAAAAATATTCAATATTTTTCTTCACCATCCCAAAGGTTTAGCTTTTTTTATCACTAAGCTAAAAATATAATTGACTATAGTAGATATATAAAATTAATTATATTTTATTTTTCTATTCCATCACAAAATTTTAGGTTTTGCCCCACTAAAAAACCAAGTTAAAAGACTATAATCCACGACATATATTTTACAAAACATAGGTCAAAATTAAAATAAATAATCAAGCTAAAGTTTATTGTTATTTACCATTTTCACATTGAATTATAATAAATTACGTGTAAATATATTCAATATTTTTCATCTCCATCATCAAATTTCATATTTCTTTGTCACTAAGCCACGTAGTTAAAAGACTATAAATGAATGACAAATAACTTATATTTACATGGGTAGTCACTAAAATTAAATATTTAAGCAGAATGTTATATGTATTCCCTATAATCACATTGTATTATGGGGTAATACGTGTAAAACATTTCTATATTGAATTGTAAGATATTATATGTAAATATATTCAATATGTTTCTTCTCCATCATCAAATTTTTATTTTTACTCCATCACAAAATTTTAGGTTTTTCCCCACTAAAAAACAAAGTTAAAAGACTATAATCCACGACATATCATTTATATAGTATAGGTAAAAATTAAAATAAATAATCATGCTAAAGTTTATTGTTATTTACCATTTTCACATTTAGTTATGGTAAATTGGATGTAAATATATTCAATATGTTTCTTCTCCATCATCAAATTTCATGTTTCTCCATCATAAAAAAATTAAGAGACTACAAATGAATGATCCATAATTTATACATATGCATCAAAATTAAAATTAAATAATCAAGCTCAATATGGTATATATTCATCGTATTCACATTGACTTATGATATGTTGCATCTAAAAATATTCAATATTTTTCTTCACCATCCCAAAGTTTTAGGTTTTTTTATCACTAAGCTAAAAATATAATTGACTATAGTAGATGTAAAAAATTAATTGTATTTTATTTTTCTATTCCATCACAAAATTTTAGGTTTTTCCCCACTAAAAAACCAAGTTAAAAGACCATAATCCACTACATATATTTTATATAACATAGGTCAAAATTAAAATAAATAATCAAGCTAAAGTTTATTTTTATTTACTATTTTCACATTGAATTATAATAAATTATGTGTAAATATATTCAATATGTTTCTTCTCCATCATCAAATTTCATATTTCTTTGTCACTAAGTCACCTAGTTAAAAGACTATAAATGAATGACAAATAACTTATATTTACATGGATAATCACTCAAATTAAATATTTAAGCTGAATGTTATTTGTATCCACTATAATCACATTGTATTATGGTGTAGTACATGTAAAAGATTTTTATATTTTTCTTCTTCTCCATCACCAAAATCTTGGTTTGTTCACCTATATGAAACTTAATTAAGAGACTACAAATGAATGACCCATAATTTATACATATGCATAACAATTAAAAATAAATAATCAAGTTCAATATTGGCTACATTTATCGTATTCACATTGACTTCTGATATATTTCATTTAAAAATATTCAATATTTTTCTTCACCATCCCAAAGTTTTAGCTTTTTTTTATCACTAAGTTAAAAATATAATAGACTATAGTAGATGTAAAAAATTAACTGTATTTTATTTTTCTACTCCATCACAAAATTTTAGGTTTTCCCCACTAAAAAACCATGTTAAAAGACTATAATCCACGACATATATTTTATATAATATAGGTCAAAATCAAAATAAATAATCAAGATAAAGTTTATTGTTATTTACCATTTTCACATTGAATTATAATAAATTAGATGTAAATATATTCAATATGTTTCTTCTGCATCATCAAATTTCATGTTTCTTCGTAACTAAGCCACATAGTTAAAAGACTATCAATGAATGACAAATAACTTATATCTACATGGGTAACCACTAAAATCAAATATTTAAGCTGAATGTTATTTGTATTCACTATAATCACATTGTATTTTGGTGTAATAGATGTAAAATATTTCTTAATATTTCATCTTCTCCATTACCAAAATCTTGGTTTCTTCACCTCTATCAAACTAAGTTGAGACTACAAATGAATGACCCATAATTTATACATATGCATAACAATTTAAATTAAATAATCAAGCACAATATTATTTATATTCATTGTATTCACATTGACTTATGATATATTACATCTAAAAATATTCAATATTTTTCTTCACCATCCCAAAGTTTTAGCTTTTTTTTTATCACGAAGCTAAAAACACAATAGACTATAGTAGATGTAAAAAATTAATTATAATTCTTATTTTTACTCCATCACAAAATTTTAGGTTTTTCCTCACAAAAAAACAAAGTTAAAAGACTATAATCCACGACATATCATTTATATAATATTGGTCAAAATTAAAATAAATAATCAAGCTAAAGTTTATTGTAATTTTACATATTCACATTTAGTTATGGTAAACTGGATGTAAATATATTCAATATGTTTCTTCTCCATCATCAAATTTCATGTTTCTTCGTCACTAAGCCACGAAGTTAATAGACTATAAATGAATGACAAATAACTTATATCTACAAGGGTAATCACTAAAATCAAATATTTAAGCTGAAAGTTATTTGTATTCACTATAATCACATTGTATTATGGTGTAGTAGATGTAAAACATTTCTATATTTTTCTTCTTCTCCATCACCAAAATCTTGGTTTCTTCACCTATATGAAACTAAGTTAAGAGACTACAAATGAATGACCCATAATTTGTACATATGCATGACAATTAAAAATAAATAATCAAGCTCAATATTGTTTATATTCATCGTATTTATATTGACTTATGATATGTTACATTTAAAATTATTCAATATTTTTCTTCACCATGCCAAAGTTTTAGCTTTTTTTATCACTAAGCTAAAAATATAATAGACTATAGTAGATGTAAAAAATTTACTATATTTTATTTTTCTACTCCATCACAAAATTTTAGGTTTTCCCCACTAAAAAACCAAGTTAAAAGACAATAATCCACGACATATATTTTATATAATATAGGTCAAAATCAAAATAAATAATCAAGCTAAAGTTTATTGTTATTTACCATTTTCACATGGAATTATAATAAATTAGATGTAAATATATTCAATATGTTTCTTGTCCATCATCAAATTTCATGTTTCTTCGTAACTAAGCCACATAGCTAAAAGACTATAAATTAATGACAAATAATTTATATCTACATGGGTAATCACTAAAATCAAATATTTAAGCTGAATGTTATTTATATTCACTATATTCACATTGTATTTTGGTATAATAGATGAAAAACATTTCTATATTTTTCTTCTTCTCCATCAGCAAAATTTTGGTTTCTTCACCTCTATGAAACTAAGTTAAGAGACTACAAATTAATGATCCATAATTTATACATATGCATCACAATTAAAATTATTTAATCAAGCTCAATATTGTATATATTCATCGTATTCACATTGACTTATGATATGTTGCATCTAAAAATATTCAATATTTTTCTTCACCATCCCAAAGTTTTATTTTTTTTATCACGAAGCTAAAAACACAATAGACTATAGTAGATGTAAAAAATTAATTATATTTTATTTTTCTATTCCATCACAAAATTTTAAGTTTTTCCCCACTAAAAAACCCAGTTAAAAGACTATAATATACGACATATATTTTATATAACATAGGTCAAAATTAAAATAAATAATCAAGCTAAAGTTTATTTTTATTACTATTTTCACATTGAATTATAATAAATTATGTGTAAATATATTCAATATGTTTCTTCTCCATCATCAAATTTCATATTTCTTTGTCACTAAGTCACGTAGTTAAAATACTATAAATGAATGACAAATAACTTATATTTACATGGATAATCACTAAAATTAAATATTTAAGCTGAATGTTATTTGTATTCACTATAATCACATTGTATTATGGTGTAGTACATGTAAAAGATTTTTATATTTTTCTTCTTCTCCATCACCAAAATCTTGGTTTGTTCACCTATATGAAACTTAATTAAGAGACTACAAATGAATGACCCATAATTTATACATATGCATAACAATTAAAAATAAATAATCAAGCTCAATATTGGCTACATTTATCGTATTCACATTGACTTCTGATATATTTCATTTAAAAATATTCAATATTTTTCTTCACCATCCCAAAGTTTTAGCTTTTTTTTATCACTAAGTTAAAAATATAATGGACTATAGTAGATATAAAAAGTTAACTGTATTTTATTTTTCTACTCCATCACAAAATTTTAGGTTTTCCCCACTAAAAAACCATGTTAAAAGACTATAATCCACGACATATATTTTATATAATATAGGTCAAAATCAAAATAAATAATCAAGCTAAAGTTTATTGTTATTTACCATTTTCACATTGAATTATAATAAATTAGATGTAAATATATTCAATATGTTTCTTCTGCATCATCAAATTTCATGTTTCTTTGTAACTAAGCCACATAGTTAAAAGACTATCAATGAATGACAAATAACTTATATCTACATGGGTAACCACTAAAATCAAATATTTAAGCTGAATGTTATTTGTATTCACTATAATCACATTGTATTTTGGTGTAATAGATGTAAAATATTTCTTCATATTTCATCTTCTCCATTACCAAAATCTTGGTTTCTTCACCTCTATGAAACTAAGTTAAGAGACTACAAATGAATGACCCATAATTTATACATATGCATAACAATTTAAATTAAATAATCAAGCACAATATTATTTATATTCATTGTATTCACATTGACTTATGATATATTACATCTAAAAATATTCAATATTTTTCTTCACCATCCCAAAGTTTTAGCTTTTTTTTATCACGAAGCTAAAAACACAATAGACTATAGTAGATGTAAAAAATTAATTATAATTCTTATTTTTACTCCATCACAAAATTTTAGATTTTTCCCCACAAAAAAACAAAGTTAAAAGACTATAATCCACGACATATCATTTATATAATATAGGTCAAAATTAAAATAAATAATCAAGCTAAAGTTTATTGTTATTTTACATATTCACATTTAGTTATGGTAAATTGGATGTAAATATATTCAATATGTTTCTTCTCCATCATCAAATTTCATGTTTCTTCGTCACTAAGACACGAAGTTAATAGACTATAAATGAATGACAAATAACTTATATCTACAAGGGTAATCACTAAAATCAAATATTTAAGCTGAAAGTTATTTGTATTCACTATAATCACATTGTATTATGGTGTAGTAGATGTAAAACATTTCTATATTTTTCTTCTTCTCCATCTCCAAAATCTTGGTTTCTTCACCTATATGAAACTAAGTTAAGAGACTACAAATGAATGACCCATAATTTATACATATGCATGACAATTAAAAATAAATAATCAAGCTCAATATTGTTTATATTCATCGTATTTACCTTGACTTATGATATGTTACATTTAAAAATATTCAATATTTTTCTTCACCATGCCAAAGTTTTAGCTTTTTTTATCACTAAGCTAAAAATATAATAGACTATAGTAGATGTAAAAAATTAACTGTATTTTATTTTTCTACTCCATCACAAAATTTTAGGTTTTCCCCACTAAAAAACCAAGTTAAAAGACAATAATCCACGACATATATTTTATATAATATAGGTCAAAATCAAAATAAATAATCAAGCTAAAGTTTATTGTTATATACCATTTTCACATTGAATTATAATAAATTAGATGTAAATATATTCAATATGTTTCTTCTCCATCACCAAATTTCATGTTTCTTCGTAACTAAGCCACATAGTTAAAAGACTATAAATTAATGACAAATAATTTATATCTACATGGGTAATCACTAAAATCAAATATTTAAGCTGAATGTTATTTGTATTCACTATATTCACATTGTATTTTGGTGTAATACATGAATAACATTTCTATATTTTTCTTCTTCTCCATCAGCAAAATTTTGGTTTCTTCACCTCTATGAAACTAAGTTAAGAGACTACAAATGAATGATCCATAATTTATACATATGCATCATAATTAAAATTATTTAATCAAGCTCAATATATTATATATTCATCGTATTCACATTGACTTATGATATGTTGCATCTAAAAATATTCAATATTTTTCTTCACCATCCCAAAGTTTTATTTTTTTTTAATACGAAGCTAAAAATACAATAGACTATAGTAGATGTAAGAAATTAATTATATTTTATTTTTCTATTTCGTCACAAAATTTTAAGTTTTTCCCCACTAAAAAACCAAGTTAAAAGACTATAATCCACGACATATATTTTATATAACATAGGTCAAAATTAAAATAAATAATCAAGCTAAAGTTTATTTTTATTTACTATTTTCACATTGAATTATAATAAATTATGTGTAAATATATTCAATATGTTTCTTCTCCATCATCAAATTTCGTATTCACATTGACTTCTAATATATTTCATTTAAACATATTCAATATTTTTCTTCACCATCCCAAAGTTTTAGCTTTTTTTTATCACTAAGTTAAAAATATAATAGACTATATAGTAGATGTAAAAAATTAACTGTATTTTATTTTTCTACTCCATCACAAAATTTTAGGTTTTCCCCACTAAAAAACCAAGTTAAAAGACTATAATCTACGACATATATTTTATATAATATACGTCAAAATCAAAATAAGTAATCAAGCTAAAGTTTATTGTTATTTACCATTTTCATATTGAATTATAATAAATTAGATGTAAATATATTCAATATGTTTCTTCTCCATCATCAAATTTCATGTTTCTTCGTAACTAAGCCACATAGCTAAAAGACTATAAATTAATGAAAAATAATTTATATCTACATGGGTAATCACTAAAATCAAATATTTAAGCTGAATGTTATTTATATTCACTATATTCACATTGTATTTTGGTGTAATAGATGAAAAACATTTCTATATTTTTCTTCTTCTCCATCAGCAAAATTTTGGTTTCTTCACCTCTATGAAACTAAGTTAAGAGACTACAAATGAATGATCCATATTTTAAACATATGCATCACAATTAAAATTATCTAATCAAGCTCAATATTGTATATATTCATCGTATTCACATTGACTTATGATATGTTGCGTCTAAAAATATTCAATATTTTTCTTCACCATCCCAAAGTTTTAGCTTTTTTTTATCACGAAGCTAAAAACACAATAGACTATAGTAGATGTAAAAAATTAATTATAATTTATAAAGTTTTAGGTTTTTCCCCACTAAAAAACAAAGTGAAAAGACTATAATCCACGACATATCATTTATATAATATAGGTAAAAATTAAAATAAATAATCAAGCTAAAGTTTATTGTTATTTACCATATTCACATTTAGTTATGGTAAATTGGATGTAAATATGTTCAATATGTTTCTTCTCCATCATCAAATTTCATGTTTCTTCGTCACAAAGCCGCATAGTTAATAGACTATAAATGAATGATAAATAACTTATGTCTACAAGGGTAATCACTAAAATCAAATATTTAAGCTGAAAGTTATTTGTATTCACTATAATCACATTGTATTAAGGTGTAATAGATGTAAAACATTTCTATATTTTTCTTCTTCTCCATCACCAAAATCTTGGATTCTTCACCTATATGAATGACCCATAGTTTATACATATGCATGACAATTAAAAATAAATAATCAAGCTCAATATCGTCTATATTCATCGTATTCACATTGACTTCTAATATATTACATTTAAAAATATTTAATATTTTTCTTCACCATCCCAAAGTTTTACCTTTTTTTATCACTAAGCTAAAAATATAATAGACTATAGTAGATGTAAAAAATTTATTATATTTTATTTTTCTACTCAATCACAAAATTTTAGGTTTTCCCCACTAAAAAACCAAGTTAAAAGACAATAATCCACCACATATATTTTATATAATATACGTCAAAATCAAAATAAATAATCAAGCTAAAGTTTATTGTTATTTACCATTTTCACATTGAACTATAATAAATTAGATGTAAATATATTCAATATGTTTCTTCTCCATCATCAAATTTCATGTTTCTTCGTCACTAAGCCACGTAGTTAAAAGACTATAAATGAATGACTAATAACTTATATCTACAAGGGTAATCACCAAAATCAAATATTTAAGATGAAAGTTATTTGTATTCACTATAATCACATTGTATTATGGTGTAGTAAATGTAAAACATTTCTATATTTTTCTTCTTTTCCATCAGCAAAATTATGGTTTCTTCACCTCTATGAAACTAAGTTAAGAGACAACAAATGAATGATCCATAATTTATACATATGCATCACAATTAAAATTAAATAATCAAGCTCAATATTGTATATATTCATCGTATTCACATTGACTTATGATATGTTGTATCTAAAAATATTCAATATTTTTCTTCACCATCCCAAAGTTTTAGCTTTTTTTATCACTAAGCTAAAAATATAATTGACTATAGTAGATGTAAAAAATTAATTATATTTTATTTTTCTATTCCATCACAAAATTTTAGGTTTTTACCCACTAAAAAACCAAGTTAAAAGACTATAATCCATGACATATATTTTATATAACATAGGTCAAAATTAAAATAAATAATCAAGCTAAAGTTTATTGTTATTTACTATTTTCACATTGAATTATAATAAATTACATGTAAATATATTCAATATGTTTCTTCTCCATCATCAAATTTCATATTTCTTTGTCACTAAGTCACGTAGTTAAAAGACTATAAATGAATGACAAATAACTTATATTTACATGGGTAATCACTAAAATTAAATATTTAAGCTGAATGTTATTTGTATTCACTATAATCACATTGTATTATGGTGTAATACATGTAAAAGATTTCTATATTTTTCTTCTTCTCCATCACCAAAATCATGGTTTCTTCACCTATATGAAACTAAGTTAAGAGACTACAAATGCATGACCCATAATTTATACATATGCATAACATTTAAAAATAAATAATCAAGCTCAATATTGTCTACATTTATCATATTCACATTGACTTCTGATATATTTCATTTAAAAATATTCAATATTTTTCTTCACCATCCCAAAGTTTTAGCTGTTTTTTATCACTAAGTTAAAAATATAATAGACTATAGTAGATGTAAAAAATTAACTGTATTTTATTTTTCTACTCCATCACAAAATTTTAGGTTTTCCCTACTAAAAAACCATGTTAAAAGACTATAATCCACGACATATATTTTATATAATATTGGTCAAAATCAAAATAAATAATCAAGCTAAAGTTTATTGTTATTTACCATTTTCACATTGAATTATAATAAATTAGATGTAAATATATTCAATATGTTTCTTCTCCATCATCAAATTTCATGTTTCTAAGTAACTAAGCCACATAGCTAAAAGACTATAAATTAATGACAAATAATTTATATCTACATGGGTAATCACTAAAATCAAATATTTATGCTGAGTGTTATTTATATTCACTATATTCACATTGTATTTTGGTGTAATAGATGAAAAAGATTTCTATATTTTTCTTCTTCTCCATCAGCAAAATTTTGGTTTCTTCACCTCTATGAAACTAAGTTAAGAGACTACAAATGAATGATCCATAATTTAAACATATGCATCACAATTAAAATTATCTAATCAAGCTCAATATTGTATATATTCATCGTATTCACATTGACTTATGATATGTTGTGTCTAAAAATATTCAATATTTTTCTTCACCATCCCAAAGTTTTAGCTTTTTTTTATCACGAAGCTAAAAACACAATAGAATATAGTAGATGTAAAAAATTAATTATAATTTATATTTTTCTCCATCACAAAGTTTTAGGTTTTTCCCCACTAAAAAACAAAGTTAAAAGACTATAATCCCCGACATATCATTTATATAATATAGGTAAAAATTAAAATAAATAATCAAGCTAAAGTTTATTGTTATTTACCATATTCACATTTAGTTATGGTAAATTGGATGTAAATATATTCAATATGTTTCTTCTCCATCATCAAATTTCATGTTTCTTCGTCACAAAGCCACATAGTTAATAGACTATAAATGAATGATAAATAACTTATATCTACAAGGGTAATCACTAAAATCAAATATTTAAGCTGAAAGTTATTTGTATTCACTATAATCACATTGTATTAAGGTGTAATAGATGTAAAACATTTCTATATTTTTCTTCTTCTCCATCACCAAAATCTTGGTTTCTTCACCTATATGAAACTAAGTTAAGAGACTACAAATGAATGACCCATAGTTTATACATATGCATGATAATTAAAAATAAATAATCAAGCTCAATATCGTCTATATTCATCGTATTCACATTGACTTCTAATATATTACATTTAAAAATATTTAATATTTTTCTTCACCATCCCAAAGTTTTAGCTTTTTTTATCACTAAGCTAAAAATATAATAGACTATAGTAGATGTAAAAAATTTATTATATTTTATTTTTCTACTCTATCACAAAATTTTAGGTTTTCCCCACTAAAAAACCAAGTTAAAAGACAATAATCCACCACATATATTTTATATAATATAGGTCAAAATCAAAATAAATAATCAAGCTAAAGTTTATTGTTATTTACCATTTTCACATTGAACTATAATAAATTAGATGTAAATATATTCAATATGTTTCTTCTCCATCATCAAATTTCATGTTTCTTCGTCACTAAGCCACGTAGTTAAAAGACTATAAATGAATGACTAATAACTTATATCTACAAGGGTAATCACCAAAATCAAATATTTAAGATGAAAGTTATTTGTATTCACTATAATCACATTGTATTATGGTGTAGTAAATGTAAAACATTTCTATATTTTTCTTCTTTTCCATCAGCAAAATTATGGTTTCTTCACCTCTATGAAACTAAGTTAAGAGACAACAAATGAATGATCCATAATTTATACATATGCATCACAATTAAAATTAAATAATCAAGCTCAATATTGTATATATTCATCGTATTCACATTGACTTATGATATGTTGTATCTAAAAATATTCAATATTTTTCTTCACCATCCCAAAGTTTTAGCTTTTTTTATCACTAAGCTAAAAATATAATTGACTATAGTAGATGTAAAAAATTAATTATATTTTATTTTTCTATTCCATCACAAAATTTTAGGTTTTTACCCACTAAAAAACCAAGTTAAAAGACTATAATCCATGACATATATTTTATATAACATAGGTCAAAATTAAAATAAATAATCAAGCTAAAGTTTATTGTTATTTAATATTTTCACATTGAATTATAATAAATTACATGTAAATATATTCAATATGTTTCTTCTCCATCATCAAATTTCATATTTGTTTGTCACTAAGTCACGTAGTTAAAAGACTATAAATGAATGACAAATAACTTATATTTACATGGGTAATCACTAAAATTAAATATTTAAGCTGAATGTTATTTGTATTCACTATAATCACATTGTATTATGGTGTAATACTTGTAAAAGATTTCTATATTTTTCTTCTTCTCCATCACCAAAATCATGGTTTCTTCACCTATATGAAACTAAGTTAAGAGACTACAAATGCATGACCCATAATTTGTACATATGCATAACATTTAAAAATAAATAATCAAGCTCAATATTGTCTACATTTATCATATTCACATTGACTTCTGATATATTTCATTTAAAAATATTCAATATTTTTCTTCACCATCCCAAAGTTTTAGCTGTTTTTTATCACTAAGTTAAAAATATAATAGACTATAGTAGATGTAAAAAATTAACTGTATTTTATTTTTCTACTCCATCACAAAATTTTAGGTTTTCCCTACTAAAAAACCATGTTAAAAGACTATAATCCACGACATATATTTTATATAATATACGTCAAAATCAAAATAAGTAATCAAGCTAAAGTTTATTGTTATTTACCATTTTCACATTGAATTATAATAAATTAGATGTAAATATATTCAATATGTTTCTTCTCCATCATCAAATTTCATGTTTCTAAGTAACTAAGCCACATAGCTAAAAGACTATAAATTAATGACAAATAATTTATATCTACATGGGTAATCACTAAAATCAAATATTTATGCTAAGTGTTATTTATATTCACTATATTCACATTGTATTTTGGTGTAATAGATGAAAAAGATTTCTATATTTTTCTTCTTCTCCATCAGCAAAATTTTGGTTTCTTCACCTCTATGAGACTAAGTTAAGAGACTACAAATGAATGATCCATAATTTAAACATATGCATCACAATTAAAATTATCTAATCAAGCTCAATATTGTATATATTCATTGTATTCACATTGACTTATGATATGTTGCATCTAAAAATATTCAATATTTTTCTTCACCATCCCAAAGTTTTAGCTTTTTTTTATCACGAAGCTAAAAACACAATAGAATATAGTAGATGTAAAAAATTAGTTATAATTTATATTTTTTCTCCATCACAAAGTTTTAGGTTTTTCCCCACTAAAAAACAAAGTTAAAAGACTATAATCCCCGACATATCATTTATATAATATAGGTAAAAATTAAAATAAATAATCAAGCTAAAGTTTATTGTTATTTACCATATTCACATTTAGTTATGGTAAATTGGATGTAAATATATTCAATATGTTTCTTCTCCATCATCAAATTTCATGTTTCTTCGTCACAAAGCCACATAGTTAATAGACTATAAATGAATGATAAATAACTTATATCTACAAGGGTAATCACTAAAATCAAATATTTAAGCTGAAAGTTATTTGTATTCACTATAATCACATTGTATTAAGGTGTAATAGATGTAAAACATTTCTATATTTTTCTTCTTCTCCATCACCAAAATCTTGGTTTCTTCACCTATATGAAACTAAGTTAAGAGACTACAAATGAATGACCCATAGTTTATACATATGCATGACAATTAAAAATAAATAATCAAGGTCAATATCGTCTATATTCATCGTATTCACATTGACTTCTAATATATTACATTAAAAAATATTCAATATTTTTCTTCACTATCCCAAAGTTGTAGCTTTTTTTATCACCAAGCTAAAAATATAATAGACTATAGTAGATGTAAAAAATTAATTATATTTTATTTTTCTACTCTATCACAAAATTTTAGGTTTTCCCCACTAAAAAACCAAGTTAAAAGACAATAACCCACGACATATATTTTATATAATATAGGTCAAAATCAAAATAAATAATCAAGCTAAAGTTTATTGTTATTTACCATTTTCACATTGAATTATAATAAGTTAGAAATAAATATATTCAATATGTTTCTTCTCCATCATCAAATTTCATGTTTCTTCGTCACTAAGCCACGTAGTTAAAAGACTATAAATTAATGACAAATAATTTATATCTACATGGGTAATCACTAAAATCAAATATTTAAGATGAAAGTTATTTGTATTCGCTATATTCACATTGTATTATGGTGTAGTAAATGTAAAACATTTCTATATTTTTCTTCTTTTCCATCAGCAAAATTATGGTTTCTTCACCTCTATGAAACTAAGTTAAGAGACTACAAATGAATGATCCATAATTTATACATATGCATCACAATTAAAATTAAATAATCAAGCTCAATATTGTATATATTCATCGTATTCACATTGACTTATGATATGTTGCATCTAAAAATATTCAATATTTTTCTTCACCATCCCAAACTTTTAGCTTTTTTAATCACTAAGCTAAAAATATAATTGACTATAGTAGATTTAAAAACTTAATTATATTTTAAATTTCTATTCCATCACAAAATTTTAGGTTTTTCCCCACTAAAAAACCAAGTTAAAAGACTATAATCCACGACATATATTTTACATAACATAGGTCAAAATTAAAATAAATAATCAAGCTAAAGTTTATTGTTATTTACCATTTTCACATTGAATTATAATAAATTACATGTAAATATATTCAATATGTTTCTTCTCCATCATCAAATTTCATATTTCTTTGTCACTAAGCCACGTAGTTAAAAGACTATAAATGAATGACAAATAACTTATATTTACATGGGTAGTCACTAAAATTAAATATTTAAGCTGAATGCTATATGTATTTCCTATAATCACATTGTATTATGGTGTAATACATGTAAAACATTTCTATATTTCTCTTCTTCTCCATCACCAAAATCTTGGTTTCTTCACCTCTATGAGACTAAGTTAAGAGACTACAAATGAATGACCCATAATTTATACATATGCATAACAATTAAAAATAAATAATCAAGCTCAATATTGTCTATATATATCATATTCACATTGACTTATAATATATTAAATCTAAAAATATTCAATATTTTTATTCTCCATCCCAAAGTTTTAGCTTTTTTTTATCACTAAGCTAAAAATATAATAGATTATAGTAGATGTAAAAAATTAACTGTATTTTATTTTTCTACTGCATGACAAAAGTTTAGGTTTTCCCCACTAAAAAACCAAATTAAAAGACTAATCCACGACATATATTTTATATAATATAGGTTAAAATTAAAATAAATAATCAAGCTAAAGTTTATTGTTATTTACCATTTTCACATTTAATTATGGCAAATTGGATGTAAATATATTCAATATGTTTCTTCTCCATCATCAAATTTCATGTTTCTTCGTCACTAAGCCACGTAGTTAAAAGACTATAAATGAACGACTAATAACTTATATCTACAAGGATAATCACTAAAATCAAATATTTAAGCTGAATGTTATTTGTATTCACTATATTCACATTGTATTTTGGTGTAACAGATGAAAAACATTTCTATATCTTTCTTCTTTTCCATCAGCAAAATTTTGGTTTCTTCACCTCTATGAAACTAAGTTAAGAGACTACAAATGAATGATCCATAATTTAAACATATGCATCATTATTAAAATTAAATAATCAAGCTCAATATTTTATATATTCATTGTATTCACATTGACTTATGATATGTTGCATCTAAAAATATTCAATAATTTTCTTCACCATCCCAAAGTTTTAGCTTTTTTTATCACTAAGCTAAAAATATAATTGACTATAGTAGATGTAAAAAATTAATTATATTTTATTTTTCTATTCCATCACAAAATTTTAGGTTTTACCCTACTAAAAAACCAAGTTAAAAGACTATAATCCACGACATATATTTTATATAACATAGGTCAAAATTAGAATAAATAATCAAGCTAAAGTTTATTGTTATTTACTATTTTCACATTGAATTATAATAAATTACATGTAAATATATTCAATATGTTTCTTCTCCATCATCAAATTTCATATTTCTTTGTCACTAAGTCACGTACTTAAAAGACTATAAATGAATGACAAATAACTTATATTTACATGGGTAATCACTAAAATTAAATATTTAAGCTGAATGTTATTTGTATTCACTATAATCACATTGTATTATGGTGTAATACATGTAAAAGATTTCTATATTTTTCTTCTTCTCCATCACCAGAATCTTGGTTTCTTCACCTCTATGAAACTAAGTTAAGAGACTACAAATGAATGACCCATAATTTATACATATGCATAACAATTAAAAATAAATAATCAAGCTCAATATTATCTACATTTATCGTATTCACATTGACATATAATATATTAAATATAAAAATATTCAATATTTTTATTCTCCATCACAAAGTTTTATCTTTTTTTATCACTAAGCTAAAAATATAATAGACTATAGTAGATGTAAAAAATTTATTGTATTTTATTTTTCTACTCCATCACAAAATTTTAGGTTTTCCTCACTAAAAACCCAAATTAAAAGACTAATCCATGAGGGTGTTATATTGTGAATTATTCTTTGGGGTTAGAAGTGTGTTATATTGGCCATTTATTGCACCGAGATAATAGCTATTCATGAGGTGCTTTTTTAAAATGCATTTTCCCTTAGTCAAAAGTAAAATCTTGGTGAAAGGTAAAGGAGGGATACACTTAGAATTCCAACACCACCAATTTGTTTTTTGTATTTTCATTATAAAAGGTGTGTGTTCCCTTTATATCTATTTTTAATTTGAAACTAAACAACTTTTCACCACAGTTGAAATTTAAAAATCGTGGTGAAATGTCCCTCAGTAACACAGTTTTAGCGTGTTACTGAGGAAAATTTTACCACGCTTGTTACCTTTCAACCATGATGAAAATATTTCCCTTATTTTAAAAACAAAATTTAAGTGAAACTTTTTTCACACCTACACAGAATAACACCTAACTCTATAAACGAAACCTTAACCTCTCAAATCTTATTCCAATCTCCATGAATGTGGGCACATATATCACAAACCTTCATCATATCTTTTCCAAATCCTACGGATCAATGAGAGGTGACAAGAAACTTGCAAGAAGGAAACACATAATTAATTTCTTTAACATTATTTTCAAATTTCAAAAACGTAAAACATTTCCCCCATCCGTTCACGAGTTATGTTGTTTTTATTGTTCAAACTTGTAGTCTTTAAGGGTTTGTTATTTTTCTTGTTGTTGAGACACTAAATCCTGTAGGATTTATGTTGCTGTATTTGTTGAGTCATGGTGTTGTTTTTGTTGATGTAATAACAATTTTAGGTTTTATTATTATTGTTGTTGTTGTTGTTGTTATCGGATTTGTTGTTGTTAAGATGAGATTAAAAGTTTTATGTTATTTTTCTTAGTTATGTTTTTGTTTTGTTGTTACATGTAAAAGATTTGAGTTATTGTGAGGATTTTAAGTTGAGATTTAAGATTTTATGTTGTTATTTTTTGTTGAGTTATGTTGTTTTTTTGTTGTTGTTACAAGTAAAAGGTTTGTGTTATTGTTGTTGTTTCTGTTTCTGAGATGGGATTAAACATTTTATGTTATTTTTGTTGAGTTATGTTCTTGTTTTTGTTGATACATGTAAAAGGTTTGTTTTATTATTGTTGTTTTTGTTGAGTTATAATGTTGTTATTGTTGAGATAAGTAAATGATTTATGTTATTTTTGTGTTCTTTGCTATTTATGTTGTTGTTTTCTAGTTTTGTTTGTTATTTTTATTGATATAAGTAAAATGTTTTGTGTTATTGTTGTTGTTTTTGTTGAGATATATTGTTGATTTTTGTTGAGAAGACTAAATCAATCTATATTTTATGTTTGATGCATGGAGAAGACTAAAGTCTTTTGTAAGGAAATTGTTCAATATTGAAATTCTAAGGTAATATGTTTAGATTTGAGAATTTTTTTTATCTTCTGTCAATTTACAGTGTTCTTGACATTTTGTACTTAAACAAGTGAAATTTATTTTAGTTTATAACCATTTTTTTTTATGAATTTAGTTATATTATAAAGCCATAAACATATGTTGAAAAAACTAAGCGATAACATCATCTAGAAAAGAATTTTAACATAAAAATAAAATGGTAAATCTGGTGAATTTGAAAAGGAAACATAACCTTTGTATTGAGGAAACTTGGAAACATAAAACTGTGTTGCCTCAATACAACATGGTGTTTTATTTTCAAATTGTTATGGTTGATAGTAAGAATTTGAAAATCTTTATGTTTTTCTTAATATGATATTATGTTTCCTTTTCGAATTCATAAAATGAAACATTTTACTTTTTGGGTTACAATTCTTCTCTAGATGATTCAATTTCTTACTTGTTTGAACAAATGATTTTGGCTTGAAAGTATTACTATATTAATAAATAATACAAATGACTATAATTTAAAATAAATTTATTTAGGACAACAGTTAAGGCACTGTAAAAGTGATAGAAGATTTAACACATTTCCCATAGTTGTATTTATGAACCATGGTGTAAAGAACGTCTTGTAAATTCTAAAATATTGTCATAAGGACTCAAATCCAATACCAAGCACTTTTGACCTCGATCATTATTCCCACACTGGTGAAAAGTAGCACACTTTCTATTACACAATTCGTTACTACAGACCATCAATCATGGTGAAATCCTTCTTCCAACCAGAGTGAGAGATACTTTTTTTATAGTAATGTGGTGTTTGATATAGTATTAAATTTCACAAGTGGCCCACACATTGAAAATTGGGTTAAGTTTACATACAATTAACACCATGGTTTCTAATTGGGACATAGTAATGTTTTTGAAGAAAATGATTGTGGATTGTGGAAAAATGAATATGCAAACAATATTAACTCAAAAAATGTATGTTGAAGCATTCATGGATGAGACATTGGAGCTTGCACTTCTAGGACTAGCATAGAGTATTGCAGATTCGATATGGCAAAAGATTGAATTATTGTATATGACCAAGCTTTTGGTTCACAAACTATGACTAAAAAAACTCTAATCATTCTAAATGACACAGAACGAATCCATAGTGGAATAATTGATAGATATTCATAAGTTCATTTATGACTTAGAAAATATTAACACAAATATTGGTGACGAGGACATAAATCTACTTTTAATAAACTCATTACCTAGATTCTTTGAACCTTTCAAGGATGCCATTCTTTTTCTGAAGAAAATACTATTATTTTGGATGAATTCTAAATAGCTGTGATATTAAAAGTGTTCTGGCCTGGGCCCCGGCTTGGCCAGGCAGGCCCAGCCCAATAATATCCTGCCAAGCCTAATCCAGCTTGGGCCGCAGCCTCCGAGCACAAGGTCCCTGACGGACAGGTAATGCCCCTCTGTGGGCAGAACCTGCCCCATCTGTGTCGAGCACAAGACTCTCCCAACGACCAGACATTGCCCTCTCCGCGCGCTGGACCTGCCCCTCCGTCGGCAGAACCCACTCCCCTGTCGGGCAGGACAACGTGTCCTTCACACGTTCTCCACGTGTTCCCCTCCGCGGGGACACGTCACCGACCAACTGCCCACCTTCGAAAGAGCAGGTCAAACCCACTTTCCGGAGATCACGGGACAGTTGGACTAGGGCGAAGACCACGTCCTGGTCTTCACTACGCCATGTAAGCCCTAACAGTCACCTGGGTTGGGCCTGGAAATCTAGCCCAACACAAGTGACTGTTGGCCCATCGCTGTGGTCTCTCTATAAATACCCTCTTTCACAAGAGGGTCAGGTAATTCACTTCTTACCCCCTTTCTGTACTTGTGATCACTCTGCCCATACGCTTACTTTGGCATTGGAGTTTCTTGTAGGTACACCCCCCCTTTTTTCCCCTTATATACCGGTGAACAGACATCAAGTAGAAGATGTGTGGCAGCCAACGATCCCTTGCTGATCAGGTCAGATCAAAAAGAAATTTCAATGATGAAAGATTTATAAGTTACCAATATTGGTGAAGATTTTGGTGTCTTTAGATATAGGAAATCATGTAGAAGGAGGTTTAAATCCACATGTTTTGATAAGTCAAGGCTTACATTACTTATTTTTCGTAAAACATGTTACTTGAAAGAGGATTGTCATGAGAGTGAGAACAATGAAGATTTTTCTCATATTGGAGTTGCCTCAGATGTATATGGTTATGAGAGTGTTGATGTATAAGTGGGGTTAAATTTGGAGACTGAAAAGAGTTAGGTCATAGACTTAAGATACTCTAATGACATGTATCTAAGGAAATAATACTTTGTTGTCCATAAGCATGTTTGATGACCTAGGCTATTGTAATAAAGTTGAGCATGAGGTGTTAAAAATTTTGAGTGGTAGATTAATCAGGCTAAATTTTGGGTTATATATTTTATATGGTTCCATTATTTATTGGCCATGCATCATATGACAAGAATAAGCAACGAGATTTGAGATCAAGCCATGTTAGTGATATACAAAGTTTTAATAAATTTTCATATGCTCAAATTTATCATTTATTTTGTATTTTTGTTTCATTTTGTTTATGTTTTATTTTCTTGTTCATGTTTTTATTTTTTTCTCAAAAACTTAAAGAAAATTAAAGGTTCTAAGCCTGTTTAAATGAAAGAAAAGCTAAGCCAGAAAGATGTCCGAAGTGAATTTAGCAAAACATGTGGGCATTACGATCGAAATGCCCCTAGATACTTTAGACTTCTAAAAAATAAGTTTGTGCATGATTCAATGGCCCTTACTACGAAAATGGTCCCATTGGCTATTTGGATCTCGCTTTTATAGTGTTTCATTTTTTGGATTTTTGGTTTTTTGTCTGTTACACATTAATAAATCAAGGCCTAAATGAAAAGTATTGTCCATTATAATGGATTTAAAGTCTATTTAATCATTCTAAATAGTTGTAATGTATCTCTTATTTTGGCTAATTTACATTTTACGGGTAAACTTTGGATATTTTTGCATTTTACTTTCTCTGATAAGAACAACTTCATTCACTACTACAAAAAACACATTTTATCTCGCGTGCGATGCGGTTTTACCTCAGTTATACAAGCGAGGTAACGAAGGGAGACATGTAAACTTGCATTTTTAACCTTCGTGTTCTGATAAACTGAGGGGATAGCTGAAATGACATTGGTTCGATCCCCGATAAATCATTTTTATATTTTCAAAACTAGCGCCACAAACCTCTTGATTTTTGTAAAGAATCGAGGGGAAAAATATATATTTTTAAAAATAATTATTATTTCGTTTAAACAGAATATCAAATTATATTGTTTACAAATATCTATTTTTTAAATTAAAATACAAATTTTTTTATGTTACATTGTTTTGGTACAAATTTATGATATATCCGATTCTTCATCGCTGTTGTCGTTCTTGGAGAAGAACCAAATCCAGACTTGGTTGCATATCAATTACTTTTCAAGTTGAATGGTTGTGCACTTATCCGGTTTTTGATATAGCATAAACAAAGGTTAGATACATAACATTAAATTTTAGTTAAAATATAAGATATTATGTAAGGACAACAACCTTGAAACAATGTTTTTTGCACTTGCAATCCCTCACAGGGATCTTTCAAGCTTATTTAAATTTCACTATTTTTAGTGCTTTCATTATTAATGTTTGAGTTTTACAAGATAACATCCAAGATATATAGTCGTGGTGTTCACGTTCTTATTAAATGTAGATGGCTTCTTGTGGATTGATGTGTTGATAATATCTTGAGTGTTGTTACTTTATGAATGTAGAGCAAAGATTAATTGTAGGTTAACTAGGTAACTATACCCCTCAGTTCAATGTTAAACCGAGGGGAAATGTTATTTCTTTTTTAATTATAAAATAAAATAAAATATGGACTTTCCCATCGATTTTATAAAGGAACCAAGGTAATATATTACTTGCAAAAAATGGAGAATGGTAAAAAAATCGAGAGTAACATATTGTCTCCTTTGTCAGTTTTTTTTACATTCACCACTCTCTTTGTGAGTTGCAATACTCAAAACAAAATTTTTAAGATTTTGAATTATGAAACAACAACATTGCTTGCAATTTACAGTATGTTTAGGAATAAAATTCTCAATGTTGTCAACGAAATAAAGCAATAAATTATGGATTATTTTCTTTTACTGACAACATAGGAAGGTTATTCTAAAATGACCTTGTAAGAGGTGGAAACAACAACAACAACAACAAAAACAACATAATGTGAGCTAGATTGTAAGAGTAGAAAAATAATTTGTTTATGATTTGTGTTAGAAGAAGAACATATAACACATAACCTTGAGGTTTTTTCTGTCTTACAATCTATTCCAAAGCAATGGTGTACAAGTTTCGAGCAGCTATAGATCAATTAGGTTTAAGGTAAAACATAAAGAAAGAGTAGTTTTATAATAAAATTTGATTATCTAACCCCTCAATTTTTAATTAACCGAATGAATAGATTATTTAATTTAAAAATAAAAAATAAAATAAAAAGAAATTCACCACTTCTAAAGAAATAAAAACATAAACTGCATTTGTTGAGATTTGAAGCATGTTCTGAATTTCACCTCAGTTATATTCAAAAACCTAGGGAATAAATGGTAATTTTTTTTAAAAATAAAACATGGCGTGTCTTGGAATTATATCTTGGTTTTTTATCTGGTGGAGTGAAAACTTTGTTATAAAATGTATTATTTGTAATAGTGATTAGAGTAAAACTCTACTATATTACATTTAAGGAATCAATTCCAGGTTATTTTATATTTCTTACTACTTTCTTTATGATCTGACCTGATCAGAAGGGAACCAAGGACTTGCCCCACGCTATTGATCTGCTGCCTGCTCACTGGTGTTGAAGAGGAGGAGGGGGTGTACCTGCAAGACACTCCGATGCCAAAGTAAGGAATTGAGCAGAGTAAGGGCAAATACAGAAAGTAGGTTGAGGAGAGAATATCTGACCTTCTTGGAGAAGAGGGTATTTATAGAGAGACCCCAACGTAGGGCCAATGGTCATTTGAGTTGGGCTGGATGGCCAGACCCAACCCAAGTGACTGCTAGGGCTTACGTGACGTAGTGAAGACCAGAACATGGTCTTCGCCCTAGTTCAACTGCTTCGTGAACTCCAGAAAGTGGGTTGACCTGCTCTTTCGGAGGTGGGAAGTTGGTGGATGACGTGTCCCCGCAGAGGGGGCACGTGGAGAATGTGTGGATGGCACATTGTTCTCCCCGACGGAGGGAAAATTCTGCTCGACGGGGGCAGTGTCTGGCCGACAGAGGGAAGGTTATGCCCAACGCGGGCAGTGTCTGGTCGACGGGGAGTCTTGTGCTCGATACAGATGAGGAAGGTTCTGCCCAACGGGGCAGTGTCTGGTCGACGGGGAGTCTTGTGCTCGACACAGATGAGGAAGGTTCTTCCCGATGGGGCAGTGTCTGGTTGACGGGGAGTCTTGTGCTCGACATAGATGAGGAAGGTTCTGCCCGACGGGGCAGTGTCTGGTCGACGGGGAGTCTTGTGCTCGACATAGATGAGGAAGGTTCCTTTGGGCCTTCCCCCAAGTGTATGTGGGCTGGGCCTTCCCAGTTAGGCCAGGGCCCAGGCCAGAACAGGAACCCCCAAGTTGTAGCTCCAAGGTGAGGGAGCGAAGACTTGATAATGCTGCACTTAGGCGGGAAAGTGTGTAACACCCATTTTATTTATTTAGTCATTTTGGTGTTAATTTAATTATTTTATGTTGGTGTGCCCTTAGGTGGGGTGTGTTGGTATGTGATTGGTGAGTATCCTTGATATATAAGGATCATTGGTGGTGTGGAGATAATAATATAATAGTTAATAGTAATATTGGTGGTATTATTATTATTATTATTATTATTATTATCATTATCATTATAATTATTATTATTATTATCATCGGTATGAATATTATTATTGGTGGGTGTCCCTGATATGGGAGGATTATTGGTGGTGTTTCGGTGAATATAATAATATAGTGTATAATATTGATATTGGTGGGAATATTATTATTATTATTATATTTATTATAGTTACTATTGTTATTAACATTATTATTATTTTGGTGAGATGATAATAGGATTATTATTACTATTATTATTATTATTATTTTATTAAGTTATTAACATTATTATTATTTTGGTGAGATAATAATAGGATTATTATTACTATTATTATTATTATTATTATTATTATTATTATTTATTATTATTATTATTAAGTTATTATTGTTATTGGGATTAGAGAATTAAAATAGAAACGTGAGGGATTAGTAGTTTTACGATACATTGTGAGAAGTTAGAGAAAGTGGAAAAAGAACGATAGAAAGGAGAGAACGGAAAAGGGAACGGAAAAGGGAGCAAAGAACGAAGGATACAGGGGAAAATCAGAATTGGCCAAACCTTGGAGGGTTCTTTCATCGATCAACCGATTAACAAGGTAAGGGGGGAGAAACTTGATTGGGATGGTATATACATGTATAGGGTAGAGGGGAGTCCTTAACCCCGTAGGAAAATTCCGATCTATGAAGTTTTATATTGGCATGCTTGTTATTGTTGTTGCTAATGCTAAATTGATGCTTGATATTGATGAATTGTTGATTGGTATTGGTGAATTTGGTGTATATATATTATGGTGATGTTAGTGAGATTATATGTTGTTACTGCAGTGTTGATAGTAAATATAAATAGAGTTTTGGTGAGATTCTGTGTTGTTACTGTAGTGTGGGTAATGACCATGATTATAGCTTTGGGGAAAATTATGTGTTGTTTCCCTATAGTGTCGTTAATGACTATGGTTAGGACCTTGGTGAGATTCAGAGTGACTCTGAAGTGTCGGTAATGTACCGTAATGTGGGTTCTAGAGTAGGAAGTATAGGATAATTGGTAAGTATAATGTTTATTGGTGTGTTTGTGTTTGATGATAACTAGTAATTGATAGTGATGGAGTATAAGTCAATGTTAATGAATTGGTGTTTTGGGTTGATTTGGCATATAGGGCATATGGGGTGTTTTATAGTTTTTAGGGAAAGTTCTGTATGGCTTTTGAGGTACCGATAAAGTGTGTAGGTGATGATTTTGGGAATAGGAATTAGAAACCGATTGCTTACAGTAATAGGCAAGATTGGTACTAGAATAGGCTGGGAATCTGAGTTGAGATGATAGGCATAATTTGGCCTAGAATAGTACTGCAGAATTATGAGGAAACTGATGAATCGCAGCATTCGCTGGGCTTCGCCTGGCGAGTGTTGGCGAAGTTTCGCCTGGCGAATGTTGGCGAAGGGAGGCGAGAGTTCTCCTGGCGAGCTGAGGCGAATGGCAGCGAATAATTCAGAATTAAATCCCAGACCTAAAGGGTAGGAACTTCGCCTGGCGAGTATAGCCAGCGAAGGTTCGCCTGGCGAATGATCCCTTCGCCTGGCGAATGCACGATAGTGGAAAGGGGGCTTCGCCAGCAGGTTCGCCTGGCGAATGCCAGCGAAGGTTCGCTACGGGGCTTCGCCTGGCGAATGTCAGCGAACGTAGCAGAACCAGAATGTGAGTGTTGTGATATTTTGGCCTTGAGCTCTGGACTTGTGTGATTCCTTTGGCCTTGATGCCATGTATGAATGATAACTGTGGGAATTAACTTGTGTACTCGGTGATAGTACATGTTTCCCGTAATAATTACTGGTGGGCAATTAGTTGATATATATGTGGGTAGTGATCAGTGGGATCGTGTATTCCCCGAGTGTTGAGATGTGTTTATATATGGTGTTAGAGTGTGAACTCGTTTAATATCTAATTTAATTAAAATGAATGATGGGTGTATCATGTATATGATTATGGTGCAGTGATCAGTAGGATCGTGTATTCCCCGAGTGTTGGGATGTGTTTATACTTGGTGTTAGAATGTGAGATTGCTCACTGTGTGAATTGATTTATATGGTGTTGGTGTATGTTATATCTGTACATATATGCGTTGATGTACGATGATATGATCAGGAGGATCGTGTGCACGTTGAGTGCCTAAATATATTAGTTATGCATTGGTGTGTGCATATCATGGTGTTTTGGTGGGATGAATCATGTCTCAGGAGGAGCGTAAGTGATTCATCCGTACTCCTTTGTGGAGAATGGTGGGGGATAGATCATGTCTCAGGAGGAGCGTAAGTGGTCTATCCAGGTTCGATTGAATGAACCAATGAGTCGGTACCGCATGCATGGTGTTGAGTTGCATATTTGCATTATAATATGTTATATTGTAATTTGAACAGTAGGTTCGTCATATGGAGTTGTTGGGGGTGAATATTGGTGTGTTGGTGTGTTTTACTACCTTATTTACATGTATTACATTACCATTATATTCTGATCATTATTTCTCACCCCTTTGTTGTTGTTGTGGTCTGTGCTTCTTCGGAAGTACAGATAATCCAGGTGTTTAGCTAGCTTGGATATTGGTGTGACCGTCGAGTCTAGGATGCTCTGATACGTAACACGGGATATGGGTGTTGTAATTGTTTTATGTCAAACGTGTTGAAATCCTGTGACGTATCATGTTTTGATGTATTTTACTTTATGAAACAAATTCCGCTGTATTATTTTGAAAAGAATGAATAAAGTATTTTTATAAAATTTGGAGATGTGATATCCCACTTTTTGGTGAAAACTCTGATTATTATTATAATATGTATATTTTATTTAATACGGGAAGTGGGGTGTTACAATTGGTATCAGAGCAGGTCGGTCCGTCCGGCCAGTGTTGTTGAGTTGAGTTGAGTCTGTCCTTTGGGATGGAGACTGTGTGTTGTTTAACCTGGTGTTGTGGTTTAAATCCCTAGTATACGGCATGTGCGTGAAAACACTGTCGGTACGTGTTTATTTCCTAACCTTGTCTGCAGAAGCAGGAATGATTCCAGTGGGGGAGAAGTTTGTAATTCTCCGGAATGCTACGGTGTGGTGGCTTAATGTGTTGAGGAATGCTATCATAGTTTGGTAAAGATGGTTTGTACCCCATCATGATTTCGGCTGTCTATTAACAAATTGAGGAACTGATCACCCTTAATCTCTTGTTAATAGTAGACGGGATTGTGTTGGATGGGATAGACGTGTCTTGCAAGCTTGTGTGGCGTGAGCAATGAATTGTCCTGAGTTAAGCTAAGTGCTTAAGGGATTATTTTGAGGAGTTGGCGTAATACGGTGTTGAGACGTTTATTTTGACGGAACCTTCGAATGAGAAGGAAAGTGAGAAAATTGGGATTTGTCAATTTGTTGAAATTGCCGGAGGTTCCCTGAGGAAGTAAGCGATTTACTATCGGAGTGTGAAGTAAAGCTTACACGTTTATTTTGTTTTTGGGACGAGTCTGATATTGATGACTCCATATTGTATGTTTACGTTGGGATTGGAGAAGTTGAAGAGTCAACTTGAAGACCCGCTGGGGGAGAGGTCCTTTTGTTTGAGTGTGTTACCGTAAGGTGCACCAATTTTTGTTGGTTAGATAGACAGAAGGTTTTGTGAAGCTTTGGGTGAACTATAGATAAGTGAACAAGGTGACTGTCAAGGATAAGTGTTCGCTTCCAAGAGTTAATGATTTGATGGATCAATTGATTGAAGGACGTGAGTTTCCGTGTTTGTGAGATCGCGAGTAGAATTATTGTGTTGTGGTGTCGAAGGTCGAAGTGGTATCGTAATAGGAGGCTCCACGATCTGCTGTTGAGATTGGAAGTAATCGGGTTTTAAAATATTTAAAGATTGAAAGTGTGTTGGACGGCCTCCTAAGTATGAAATTGTGGTTATACGTTGAATTCCGAGATCGCAGCTTTTTACGGAATCGAAATCGGACACTCGGAAGTCAGGTAACGGTCAAAAATAGAATTTCGAGACTGTCATGTTCGCCGAGATTCGCCTGGCGAAGTGCCTTGAGCAGAAAAATGTTGTTGTGGTATTTTTGTCGTAACGGGAGAACCGTAACTCGGAATGACGCCCGGTTCGAAGCGTTGGAAAGCTATTGAAATTATCTATGAGATGGTTAAGTATTGACATATATTTAATCTATTTATTGATGAAGTGTGTTTGAATGTTGTGGTAAGGACGGGCGGTACGGTATGTGTTCCCGCTATAACTCACAACTTGTTTGTCCACTTGGCATGGGATCTTCTTTAATTATTTATATAAGGCAATGGTTGTGTTGATAAATGATATTTTAAGGTATTCGAAGAGTATAGAGGATTATGTTGAGCATAAGGAACTGGAGTTATCAGTGTTAGAAAAAGAGCGGTGATATACTTCCGTAAGGAAAGTTCTGCCGAATCCGATAGAACTAATTGTGGTGTTTGTGATGCTTGTTGATATAATTAGGGAATTTTCTAAAGACAACTTCAGCGAGTTTCAGTTATGCAAAAGGCAACTCGAAGCGTGTAAGAGAAACTAAGTTATTTAATCAGGCTCAATATTGTATATATTCATCGTATTCACATTGACTTATGATATGTTGCATCTAAAAATATTCAATATTTTTCTTCACCATCCCAAAGTTTTAGCTTTTTTTATTACTAAGCTAAAAATATAATTTACTATAGTAGATGTAAAGAATTAATTATATTTTATTTTTCTATTCCATCACAAAATTTTAAGTTTTCCCCCACTAAAAAACCAAGTTAAAAGACTATAATCCACGACATATATTTTAAATAACATAGGTCAAAATTAAAATAAATAATCAAGCTAAAGTTTGTTGTTATTTACTATTTTCACATTGAATTATAATAAATTACATGTAAATATATTCAATATGTTTCTTCTCCATCATCAAATTTCATATTTATTTGTCACTAAGTCACGTAGTTTAAAGAATATAAATGAATGACAAATAACTAATATTTACATGGGTAATCACTAAAATTAAATATTTAAGCTGAATTTTATTTGTATTCACTATAATCACATTGTATCATGGTGTAATACATGTAAACGATTTCTATATTTTTCTTCTTCTCCATCACCAAAATCTTGGTTTCTTCACCTCTATGAAACAAAGTTAAGAGACAACGAATGAATGACCCATAATTTATACATATGCATAACAATTAAAAATAAATAATCAAGCTCAATATTGTCTATATTTATCGTATTCACATTGATTTATAATATATTAAATATAAAAATATTCAATATTTTTATTCTCCATCCCAAAGTTTTAGCTTTTTTTATCACTAAGCTAAAAATATAATAGACTATAGTAGAGATAAAAAATTAACTGTATTTTATTTTTCTACTCCATCAGAAAATTTTAGGTTTTCCCCACTAAAAACCCAAATTAAAAGACTAATCCACGACATATATTTTATATAATATAGGTCTAAATTAAAATAAATAATCAAGCTAAAGTTTATTGTTATTTATCATTTTCACATTGAATTGTAAGATATTATCTCTAAATATATTCAATATGTTTCTTTTCCATCATCAAATTTCATGTTTCTTCGTCACTAACCCACATAGTTAAAAGACTATAAATTGATGACAAATAACTTATATCTACATGGGTAATTACTAAAATCAAATATTTAAGCTGAATGTTATTTGTATTCACTATAATCACATTGTATTTTTGTGTAATAGATGTAAAATATTTCTTAATTTTTCATCTTCTCCATTACCAAAATTTTGGTTTCTTCACCTCTATGAAACTAAGTTAAGAGACTACAAATGAATGACCCATAATTTATACATATGCATAACAATTAAAATTAAATAATCAAGCACAATATTATTTATATTCATTGTATTCATATTGACTTATGATATATTACATCTAAAAATATTCAATATTTTTCTTCACCATCCCAAAGTTTTAGCTTTTTTTAATCACGAAGCTAAAAACACAATAGACTATAGTAGATGTAAAAAATTAATTATAATTTATATTTCTACTCCATCACAAAATTTTAGGTTTTTCCCCACTAAAAAACAAAGTTAAAAGACTATAATCCACGACATATCATTTATATAACATAGGTCAAAATTAAAATAAATAATCAAGATAAAGTTTATTGTTATTTACCATTTTCACATTTAGTTATGGTAAATTGGATGTAAATATATTCAATATGTTTCTTCTCCATCATCAAATTTCATGTTTCTTCGTCACTAAGCCACATAGTTAATAGACTATAAATGAATGACAAATAATGTATATCTACAAGGGTAATCACTAAAGTCAAATATTTAAGCTGAAAGTTATTTGTATTCACTATAATCACATTGTATTATGGTGGAATAGATGTAAAATATTTCTATATTTTTCTTCTTCTCCATCACCAAAATCTTGGTTTCTTCACCTCTATGAAACTAAGTTAAGAGACTACAAATGAATGTCCCATAATGTATACATATGCATGACAATTAAAAATAAATAATCAAGCTCAATATTGTTTATATTCATCGTATTCACATTAACTTTTGATATATTTCATTTAAAAATATTCAATATTTTTCTTCACCATCCCAAAGTTTTAGCTTTTTTTTTTATCACTAAGCTAAAAATATAATAGACTATAGTAGATGTAAAAAGTTAATTATATTTTATTTTTCTACCCTATCACAAAATTTTAGGTTTTCCCCACAAAAAAACCAAGTTAAAAGACTATAATCCACGACATATATTTTATATAATATAGGTCAAAATAAAAATAAATAATCAAGCTAAATTTTATTGTTATTTACCATTTTCACATTGAATTATAATAAATTAGACGTAACTATATTCAATATGTTTCTTCTCCATCATCAAATTTCATGTTTCTTCGTAACTAAGCCACATAGTTAAAAGACTATAAATTAATGACAAATAATTTATATCTACATGGATAATCACAAAAATCAAATATTTAAGCTGAATGTTATTTGTATTCACTATATTCACATTGTATTTTGGTGTAATAGATGAAAAACATTTCTATATTTCTCTTCTTCTCCATCAACAAAATTTTGGTTTCTTCACCTCTATGAAACTAAGTTAAGAGACTACAAATGAATGATCCATAATTTATACATATGCATCACAATTAAAATTATTTAATCAAGCTCAATATTATATATATTCATCGTATTCACATTGACTTATGATATGTTGCATCCAAAGTTTTAGCTTTTTTTATCACTAAGCTAAAAATATAATTGACTATAGTAGATGTAAAAAATTAATTATATTTTATTTTTCTATTCCATCACAAAATTTTAAGTTTTTCCCCACTAAAAAACCAAGTTAAAAGACTATAATCCACGACATATATTTTATATAACATAGGTCAAAATTAAAATAAATAATCAAGCTAAAGCTTATTGTTATTTACTATTTTCACATTGAATTATAATAAATTACATGTAAATATATTCTATATGTTTCTTCTCCATCATCAAATTTCATATTTATTTGTCACTAAGTCACGTAGTTAAAAGAATATAAATGAATGACAAATAACTAATATTTACATGGGTAATCACTTATATCAAATATTTAAGCTGAAAGTTATTTGTATTCACTACAATCACATTGTATTATGGTGTAGTAGATGTAAAACATTTCTATATTTTTCTTCTTCTCCATCACCAAAATCTTGGTTTCTTCACCTCTATGAAACTAAGTTAAGAGACTACAAATGAATGACCCATAATTTATACATATGCGTGACAATTAAAAATAAATAACCAAGCTCAATATTGTTGATATTCCTCATATTCACATTGACTTATAATATATTAAATATAAAAATGTTCAATATTTTTATTCTCCATCCCAAAGTTTTAGCTTTTTATCACTAAGCTAAAAATATAATAGACTATAGTAGATGTAAAAAATTAACTGTATTTTATTTTTCTACTCCATCACAAAATTTTAGGTTTTCCCCACTAAAAACCCAAATTAAAAGACTAATCCACGACATATATTTTATATTACATAGGTCAAAATTAAAATAAATAATCAAGCTAAAGTTTATTTTTATTTACTATTTTCACATTGAATTATAATAAATTACATGTAAATATATTCAATATGTTTCTTCTCCATCATCAAATTTCAAATTTCTTTGTCACTAAGTCACGTAGTTAAAAGACTATAAATGAATGACAAATAACTTATATTTACATGGGTATTCACTAAAATTAAATATTTAAGCTGAATGTTATTTGTATTCACTATAATCACATTGTATTATGGTGTAATACATGTAAAAGATTTTTATTTTTTTCTTCTTTTCCATCACCAAAATCTTGGTTTCTTCACCTCTATGAAACTAAGTTAAGAGACTACAAATGAATGACCCATAATTTATACATATGCATAACAATTAAAAATAAATAATCAAGCTCAATATTGTCTATATTTATTGTATTCACATTTACTTATAATATATTAAATATAAAAATATTCAATATTTTTATTCTCCATCCCAAAGTTTTAGCTTTTTTTATCACTAAGCTAAAAATATAATAGACTATAGTAGATGTAAAAAATTAACTGTATTTTATTTTTCTATTCCATCACAAAATTTTTGGTGTTCCCCACTAAAAACCCAAATTAAAAGACTAATCCACGACATATATTTTATATAATATAGGTCAAAATTAAAATAAATAATCAAGCTAAAGTTTATTGTTATTTATCATTTTCACATTGAATTGTAAGATATTATATGTAAATATATTCAATATGTTTCTTCTCCATCATCAAATTTCATGTTTCTTCGTCACTAAGCCACATAGTTAAAAGACTATAAATGAATGACAAATAACTTATATCTACATGGGTAATCACTAAAATCAAATATTTAAGCTGAATGTTATTTGTATTCATTATAATCACATTGTATTTTGGTTTAATAGATGTAAAATATTTCTTAATTTTTCATCTTCTCCATTACCAAAATTTTGGTTTCTTCACCTCTATTAAACTAAGTTAAGAGACTACAAATGAATGACCCATAATTTATACATATGCATAACAATTTAAATTAAATAATCAAGCACAATATTATTTATATTCATTGTATTCACATTGACTTATGATATATTACCTCTAAAAATATTCAATATTTTTCTTCACCGTCCCAAAGTTTTAGCTTTTTTTTATCACGAAGCTAAAAACACAATAGACTATAGTAGATGTAAAAAACTTAATTATAATTTTAATTTTTACTCCATCACAAATTTTTTGGTTTTTCCCCACTATAAAACAAAGTTAAAAGACTATAATCCGTGACATCTCATTTATATAATATAGGTAAAAATTAAAATAAATAATCAAGCTAAAGTTTATTGTTATTTACCATTTTCACATTTAGTTATGGTAAATTGGATGTAAATATATTCAATATGTTTCTTCTCCATCATCAAATTTCATATTTCTTCGTCACTAAGCCACATAGTTAATAGACTATAAATGAATGACAAATAACTTATATCTTCAAGGGTAATCACTAAAATCAAATATTTAAGCTGAAAGTTATTTGTATTCACTATAATCACATTGTATTATGGTGTAATAGATGTAAAACATTTCTATATTTTTCTTCTTCTCCATCACCAAAATCTTGGTTTCTTCACCTCTATGAAACTAAGTTAAGATACTACAAATGAATGACCCATAATTTATACATATGCCTGACAATTAAAAATAAGTAATCAAGCTCAATATTGTTTATATTTATCGTATTCACATTGACTTCTGATATATTACATTTAAAAATATTCAATATTTTTCTTCACCATCCCAAAGTTTTATCTTTTTTTATCACTAAGCTAAAAATATAATAGACTATAGTAGATGTAAAAATTAATTATATTTTATTTTTCTACCCTATCACAAAATTTTAGGTTTTCCCCACAAAAAAACCAAGTTAAAAGACTATAATCCACAACATATATTTTATATATTATAGGTCAAAATCAAAACAAAAAATCAAGCTCAAGTTTATTGTCAATTACCATTTTCACATTGAATTATAATAAATTAGATGTAAATATATTCAATATGTTTCTTCTCCATCATCAAATTTCATGTTTCTTCGTAACTAAGCCACATAGTTAAAAGACTATAAATTAATGACATATAATTTATATCTACATGGATAATCACTAAAATCAAATATTTAAGCTGAATGTTATTTGTATTCACTATATTCACATTGTATTTTGGTGTAATAGATGAAAAACATTTCTATATTTTTCTTCTTCTACATCAGCAAAATTTTGGTTTCTTCACCTCTATGAAACTAAGTTAAGAGACTACAAATGAATGATCCATAATTTATACATATGCATCTCAATTAAAATTATTCAATCAAGCTCAATATTGTATATATTCATCTTATTCACATTGACTTAATTATATTTTATTTTTCTATTCCATCACAAAATTTTAAGTTTTTCCCCACTAAAAAACCAAGTTAAAAGACTATATTGCACGACATATATTTTATATAACATAGGTCAACATTAAAATAAATAATCCAGCTGAAGTTTATTTTTATTTACTATTTTCACATTGAATTATAATAAATTACATGTAAATATATTCAATATGTTTCTTCTCCATCATCAAATTTCATATTTCTTTGTCACTAACTCACGTAGTTAAAAGAAAATAAATGAATGACAAATAACTAATATTTACATGGGTAATCACTAAAATTAAATATTTAAGCGGAATGTTATTTGTATTCACTCTAATCACATTCTATTATGGTGTAATACAGGTAAACGATTTCTATATTTTTCTTCTTCTCCATCACCAAAATCTTGGTTTCTTAACCTCTATGAAACTAAGTTAAGAGACTACAAATGAATGACCCATAATTTATACATACGCATAACCATTAAAAATAAATAATCAAGCTCAATGTTGTCTACATTTATCGTATTCACATTGACTTATAATATAATAAATATAAAAATATTCATTATTTTTATTCACCATCCCAAAGTTTTAGCTTTTTTTATCACTAAGCTAAAAATATAATAGACTATAGTAGATGTAAAAATTAACTGTATTTTATTTTTCTACTCCATCACAAAATTATATTCAATATGTTTCTTCTCCATCATCAAATTGCATGTTTCTTCGTAGCTAAGCCACATAGTTAAGAGACTATTAAATAATAACAAATAACTTATATCTACATGGGTAATCACTAAAATCAAATATTTAAGCTGAATGTTATTTGTATTCACTATAATCACATTGTATTTTTATGTAATAGATGAAAAACATTTCTATATTTTTCTTCTTCTCCATCAGCAAAATTTTGGTTTCTTCACCTCTATGAAACTAAGTTAAGAGACTACAAATGAATGACCCATAATTTATACATATGCATAACAATTAAAAATAAATAATCAAGCTCAATATTGTCTATATTTATCGTATTCACATTGACTTATAATATATTAAATCTAAAAATATTCAATATTTTTATTCTCCATCCCAAAGTTTTAGCTTTTTTTATCACTAAGCTAAAAATAAAATATACTATAGTAGATGTAAAAAATTAACTGTATTTTATTTTTCTACACCATCACAAAAGTTTAGGTTTTCCCCACTAAAAAACCAAATTAAAAGACTAATCCACGACATATATTTTATATAAATAGGTCAAAATAAAAATAAATAATCAAGCTAAAGTTTACTGTTATTTACCATTTTCACATTAAATTATAATAAATTAGATGTAAATATATTCAATATGTTTCTTCTCCATCTTCAAATTTCATATTTCTTTGTCACTAAGTCAGGTAGTTAAGAGACTATAAATGAATGACAAATAACTTATATTTACATGGGTAATCACTAAAATTAAATATTTAAGCTGAATGTTATTTGTATTCACTATAATCACATTGTATTATGGTGTAATACATGTAAAACATTTCTATATTTTTCTTCTTCTCCATCACTAAAATCTTGATTTCTTCACCTCTATGAAACTAAGTTAAGATACTACAAATAAATGACCCATAATTTATACATATGCATAACAATTAAAAATAAATAATCAAGCTCAATATTGTCTATATTTATCGTATTCACATTGACTTATAATATATTAAATCTAAAAATATTCGATATTTTTATTCTCCATCCCAAAGTTTTAGCTTTTTTTATCACTAAGCTAAAAATAAAATATACTATAGTAGATGTAAAAAATTAACTGTATTTTATTTTTCTATTCCATCACAAAATTTTAGGTGTTCCCCACTAAAAACCCAAATTAAAAGACTAATCCACGACATATATTTTATATAATATAGGTCAAAATTAAAATAAATAATCAAGCTAAAGGTTATTGTTATTTATCATGTTCACATTGAATTGTAAGATATTATATGTAAATATATTCAATATGTTTCTTCTCCATCATCAAATTTCGTGTTTCTTCGTCACTAAGCCACATAGTTAAAAGACTATAAATAAATGACAAATAACTTATATCTACATGGGTAATCACTAAAATCAAATAGTTAAGCTGAATGCTATTTGTATTCACTATAATCACATTGTATTTTGGTGTAATAGATGTAAAATATTTCTTAATTTTTCATCTTCTCCATTACCAAAATTTTGGTTTCTTCACCTCTATGAAACTAAGTTAAGAGACTACAAATGAATGACCCATAATTTATACATATGCATAACAATTTAAATTAAATAATCAAGCACAATATTATTTATATTCATTGTATTCACATTGACTTATGATATATTACATCTAAAAATATTCACCATTTTTCTTCACCATCCCAAAGTTTTAGCTTTTTTTATCACGAAGCTAAAAACACAATAGACTATAGTAGATGTAAAAAACTTAATTATAATTTTAATTTTTACTCCATCATAAAATTTTTGGTTTTTCCGCACTAAAAAACAAAGTTAAAAGACTATAATCCATGACATATCATTTATATAATATAAGTAAAAAATTAAAATAAACAATCAAGCTAAAGTTTATTGTTATTTACCATTTTCACATTTAGTTATGGTAAGTTTGATGTAAATATATTCAATATGTTTCTTCTCCATCATCAAATTTCATGTTTCTTCGTAACTAAGCCACATAGTTAAAAGACTATAAATTAATGACATATAATTTATATCTACATGGATAATCACTAAAATCAAATATTTAAGCTGAATGTTATTTGTATTCACTATATTCACATTGTATTTTGGTGTAATAGATGAAAAACATTTCTATATTTTTCTTCTTCTCCATCACCAAAATTTTGGTTTCTTCACCTCTATGAAACTAAGTTAAGAGACTACAAATGAATGATCCATAATTTATATATATGCATCACTATTAAAATTATTTAATCAAGCTCAATATTGTATATATTCATCGTATTCACATTGACTTATGATATGTTGCATCTAGAAGTATTCAATATTTTTCTTCACCATCCCAAAGTTTTAGCTTTTTTTTATCACTAAGCTAAAAATATAATTGACTATAGTAGATGTAAAAAATTAATTATATTTTATTTTTCTATTCCATCACAAAATTTTAAGTTTTTCCCCACTAAAAAACCAAGTTAAAAGACTATATTGCACGACATATATTTTATATAATATAGGTCAAAATAAAAATAAATAATCAAGCTAAAGTTTACTGTTATTTACCATTTTCACATTAAATTATAATAAAATAGATGTAAATATATTCAATATGTTTCTTCTCCATCTTTAAATTTCATATTTCTTTGTCACTAAGTCAGGTAGTTAAGAGACTATAAATGAATGACAAATAACTTATATTTACATGGGTAATCATTAAAATTAAATATTTAAGCTGAATGTTATTTGTATTCACTATAATCACATTGTATTATGGTGTAATACATGTAAAACATTTCTATATTTTTCTTCTTCTCCATCACTACAATCTTGATATCTTCACCTCTATGAAACTAAGTTAAGAGACTACAAATGAATGACCCATAATTTATACATATGCATAACAATTAAAAATAAATAATCAAGCTCAATATTGTCTATATTTATCGTATTCACATTGACTTATAATATATTAAATCTAAAAATATTCAATATTTTTATTCTCCATCCCAAAGTTTTAGCTTTTTTTATCACTAAGCTAAAAATAAAATAGACTATAGTAGATGTAAAAAATTAACTGTATTTTATTTTTCTACTCCATCACAAAAGTTTAGGTTTTCCCCACTAAAAAACCAAATTAAAAGACTAATCCACGATATATATTTTATATAATATAGGTCAAAATAAAAATAAATAATCAAGCTAAAGTTTATTGTTATTTATCATTTTCACATTGAATTGTAAGAAATTATATGTAAATATATTCAATATGTATCTTCTCCATCATCAAATTTCATGTTTCTTCGTCACTAAGCCACATAGTTAAAAGACTATAAATGAATGACAAATAACTGATATCTACATGGGTAATCAGTAAAATCAAATATTTAAGCTGAATGATATTTGTATTCACTATAATCACATTGTATTATGGTGTAATAGATGTAAAACATTTCTATATTTTTCTTCTTCTGCATCACCAAAATCTTGGTTTCTTCACCTCTATGAAACTAAGTTAAGAGACTACAAAGGAATGACCCATAATTTATACATATGCATGATAATTAAAAATAAATAGTCAAGCTCAATATTGTTTATATTCATCGTATTCACATTGACTTCTGATATATTACATTTAGAAATATTCAATATTTTTCTTCACCATCCCAAAGTTTAGCTTTTTTTATCACTAAGCTAAAAATATAATTGACTATAGTAGATGTAAAAAATTAATTATATTTTATTTTTCTATTCCATCACACAATTTTAGGTTTTTCTCCACTAAAAAACTACGTTAAAAGACTATAATCCACGCGATATATTTTATATAATATAGGTCAAAATTAAAATAAATAATCAAGCTAAAGTTTATTGTTATTTACCATTTTCACATTGAATTATATTAAATTACATGTAAATATATTCAATATGTTTCTTCTCCATCATCAAATTTTATATTTCTTTGTCACTAAGTCACGTAGTTAAGAGACTATAAATGAATGACAAATAACTTATATTTACATGGGTAATCACTAAAATTAAATATTTAAGCTGAATGTTATTTGTATTCACTATAATCACATTGTATTATGGTGTAATACACGTAAAACATTTCTATATTTTTCTTCTTCAGCATCACCAAAATCTTGGTTTCTTCACCTCTATGAAAATAAGTTAAAAGACTACAAATGAATGACATATAATTTATACATATGCATGACAATTAAAATTAAATAATCAAGCAAAATATTATTTATATTCATTGTATTCACTTTGACTTGTGATATGTTATATCTAAAAATATTCAATATTTTTCTTCACCATCCCAAAGTTTTAGCTTTTTTTTATCATAAAGCTAAAAACATAATAAACTATAGTAGATGTAAAAAATTAATTATAATATATATTTCTACTACATCACAAAATTTTAGGTTTTTCCCCACTAAAAAACAAAGTTAAAAGACTATAATCCATGACATATCATTCATATAATACAGGTCAAAATTAAAATAAATAATCAAGCTAAATTTTATTGTTCGTTACCATTTTCACATTTAATTATGGTAAATTGGATGTAAATATATTCAATATGTTTCTTCTCCATCGTCAAATTTTATGTTTCTTCGTCACTAAGCCACATAGTTAAAAGACTATAAATGAATGACAAATAACTTATATCTACAGGGGTAATCACTAAAATCCAATATTTAAGCTGAAAGTTATTTGTATTCACTATAATCAGACTGTATTATGGTGTAATAGATGTAAAACATTTTTGTATATTTCTTCTTCTCCATCACCAAAATCTTGGTTTCTTCACCTCTATGAAACTAAGTTAAGAGACTACAAATGAATGACCCATAATTTATACATATGCATGACAATTAAAAATAAATAATCAAGCTCAATATTGTTTATATTCATCGTATTCACATTGACTTCTGATATATTACATTTAAAAATATTCAATATTTTTCTTCACCATCCCAAACTTTTAGATTTTTTTATCACTAAGCTAAAAATATAATAGACTATAATAGATGTAAAAAATTAATTATATTTTATTTTTCTATTCTGTCACAAAATTTTAGGTTTTCCCCACTAAAAAACCAAGTTAAAAGACTATAATCCACGACAGATATTTTATATAATATAGGTCAAAATCAAAATAAATAATAAAGCTAAAGTTTATTGTTATTTACCATTTTCACATTGAATTATAATAAATTAGTTGTAAATATATTCAATATGTTTCTTCTCCATCATCAAATTTCATGCTTCTTCGTCACTAAGCCACATAGTTAAAAGACTATAAATGAATGACAAATAACTTATATCTACAAGGGTAATCAATAAAATCAAATATTTAAGCTGAATGTTATTTGTATTCACGATAATCACATTGTATTATGGTGTAATAGATGTAAAACATTTCTATATTTTTCTTCTTCTGCATCACCAAAATCTTGGTTTCTTCACCTCTATGAAACTAAGTTAAGAGACTACAAAGGAATGACCCATAATTTATACATATGCATGACAATTGAAAATAAATAATCAAGCTCAATATTGTTTATATTCATCGTATTCACATTGACTTCTGATATATTACATTTAGAAATATTCAATATTTTTCTTCACCATCCCAAAGTCTTAGCTTTTTTTATCACTAAACTAAAAATATAATTGACTATAGTAGATGTAAAAAATCAATTATATTTTATTTTTCTATTCCATCACAAAATTTTAGGTTTTTCTCCATTAAAAAACTAAGTTAAAAGGCTATAATCCACGACATATATTTTATATAACATAGGTCAAAATTAAAATAAATAATCAAGCTATAGTTTATTGTCATTTACCATTTTCACATTGAATTATAATAAATTACATGTAAATATATTCAATATGTTTCTTCCCCATCATCAAACTTCATATTTCTTTGTCACTAAGTCACGTAGTTAAAAGACTATAAATGAATGACAAATAACTTATATTTACATGGGTAATGACTAAAATTAAATATTTAAGTTGAATGTTATTTGTATTCACTATAATCACATTGTATTAGGGTGTAATACATCTAAAACATTTCTATATTTTTCTTCTTCTCCATCACGAAAATCTTGGTTTGTTCACCTCTATGAAACTATGTTAAGTGACTACAAATGAATGACCCATAATTTATACATATGCATGACAATTGAAAATAAATAATCAAGCTCAATATTGTTTATATTCATCGTATTCACATTGACTTCTGATATATTACATTTAAAAATATTCAATATTTTTCTTCACCATCCCAAAGTTTTAGCTTTTTTAATCACTAAGCTAAAAACATAATAGACTATAGTAGATGTAAAAAATTAATTATATTTTATTTTTCTACTCTATCACAAAATTTTAGGTTTTCCCCACTAAAAAACCAAGTTAAAAGACTATAATCCACGACAGATATTTTATATAATATAGGTCAAAATCAAAATAAATAATAAAGCTAAAGTTTATTGTTATTTACCATTTTCACATTGAATTATAATAAATTAGTTGTAAATATATTCAATATGTTTCTTCTCCATCATCAAATTTCATGCTTCTTCGTCACTAAGCCACATAGTTAAAAGACTATAAATGAATGACAATTAACTTATATCTACAAGGGTAATCACTAAAATCAAATATTTAAGCTGAATGTTATTTGTATTCACTATAATCACATTGTATTATGGTGTAATAGATGTAAGACATTTCTATATTTTTCTTCTTCTGCATCACCAAAATCTTGGTTTCTTCACCTCTATGAAACTAAGTTAAGAGACTACAAAGGAATGACCCATAATTTATACATATGCATGACAATTGAAAATAAATAATCAAGCTCAATATTGTTTATATTCATCGTATTCACATTGACTTATGATATATTACGTTTAAAAATATTCAATATTTTTCTTCACCATCCCAAGTTTAAGCTTTTTTTATCACTAAGCTAAAAATATAATTGACTATAGTAGATGTAAAAAATTAATTATATTTTATTTTTCTATTCCATCACAAAATTTTAGGTTTTTCTCCACTAAAAAACTAAGTTAAAAGACTATAATCCACGACATATATTTTATATAACATAGGTCAAAATTAAAATAAATAATCAAGCTAAAGTTTATTGTTATTTACCATTTTCACATTGAATTATAATAAATTACATGTAAATATATTCAATATGTTTCTTCTCCATCATTAAATTTCATATTTCTTTGTCATTAAGGCACGTAGTTAAAAGACTATAAATGAATGACAAATAAGTTATATTTACATGGGTAATGACTAAAATTAAAAATTTAAGCTTAATGTTATTTATATCACTATAATCACATTGTATTATGGTGTAATACATCTAAAACATTTCTATATTTTTCTTCTTCTCCATCACCAAAATCTTGGTTTCTTCACCTCTATGAAACTATGTTAAGAGACTACAAATGAATGACCCATAATTTATACATATGCATGATAATTAAAAATAAATAATCAAGCTCAATATTGTTTATATTCATCGTATTCACATTGACTTCTGATATATTACATTTAAAAATATTCAATATTTTTCTTCACCATCCCAAAGTTTTAGCTTTTTTTTATCACTAAGCTAAAAACATAATAGACTATAGTAGATGTAAAAAATTAATTATATTTTATTTTTCTACTCTATCACAAAATTTTAGGGTTTCCCCACTAAAAAACCAAGTTAAAAGACTATAATCCACGACATATATATTATATAATATAGGTCAAATCTAAATAAATAATCAAGCGAAAGTTTATTGTTATTTACCATTTTCACATTGAATTATAATAAATTAGTTGTAAATATATTCAATATGTTTCTTCTCCATCATCAAATTTCATGTTTTTTCGTCACTAAGCCACATAGTTAACAGACTATAAATGAATGACAAATAACTTATATCTACAAGGGTAATCACTAAAATCAAATATTTAAGCTGAATGTTATTTGTATTCACTATAATCACATTGTATTACGGTGTAATAGATGTAAGTAATTTCTATATTTTTCTTCTTCTGCATCACCAAAATCTTGGTTTCTTCACCTCTATGAAACTAAGTTAAGAGACTACAAAGGAATGACCCATAATTTATACATATGCATGACAATTAAAAATAAATAATCAAGCTCAATATTGTTTATATTCATCGTATTCACATTAACTTCTGATATATTACATTTAGAAATATTCAATATTTTTCTTCACCATCCCAAAGTTTTAGCTTTTTTTTATCACTAAGCTAAAAATATAATTGACTATAGTAGATGTAAAAAATTAATTATATTTTATTTTTCTATTCCATCACAAAATTTTAGGTTGTTCTCCACTAAAAAACTAAGGTAAAAGACTATAATCCACGACATATATTTTATATAACATAGGTCAAAATTAAAATAAATAATCAAGGTAAAGTTTATTGTTATTTACCATTTTCACATTGAATTATAATAAATTACATGTAAATATATTCAATATGTTTCTTCTCCATCATCAAATTTCATATTTCTTTGTCACTAAGTCACGTAGTTAAAAGACTATAAATGAATGACAAATAACTTATATTTACATGGGTAATCACTAAAATTAAAAATTTAAGCTTAATGTTATTTATATCACTATAATCACATTGTATTATGGTGTAATACATCTAAAACATTTCTATGTTTTTCTTCTTCTCCATCACCAAACTCTTGGTTTCTTCACCTCTATGAAACTAAGTTAAGAGACTACAAATGAATGACCCATAATTTATACATATGCATGACAATTAAAAATAAATAATCAAGCTCAATATTGTTTATATTCATCGTATTCACATTGACTTCTGATATATTACATTTAAAAATATTCAATATTTTTCTTCACCATCCCAAAGTTTTAGATTTTTTTATCACTAAGCTAAAAATATAATAGACTATAGTAGATGTAAAAAATTAATTATATTATATCTTTCTACCCTATCACAAAATTTTAGGTTTTCCCCACTAAAAAACCAAGTTAAAAGACTATTATCCATGACTTATATTTTATATAATATAGGTCAAAATCTAAATAAATAATCAAGCTAAAGTTTTTTGTTATTTACCATTTTCACATTGAATTATAATAAATTAGTTGTAAATATATTCAATATGTTTCTTCTCCATCATCAAATTTCATGTTTCTTCGTCACTAAGCCACGTAGTTAAAAGACTATAACTGAATGACAAATAACTTATATCTACAAGGGTAATCACTAAAATCAAATATTTAAGATGAATGTTATTTGTATTCACAATAATCACATTGTATTATGGTGTAATAGATGTAAATCATTTCTATATTTTTCTTCTTCTGCATCACCAAAATCTTGGTTTATTCACCTCACTGAAACTAAGTTAAGAGACTACAAAGGAATGAAGCATAATTTATACATATGCATGACAATTAAAAATAAATAATCAGGCTCAATATTGTTCATATTCATCGTATTCACATTGACTTCTGATATATTACATTTAGAAATATTCAATATTTTTCTTCACCATCCCAAGGCTTTACCTTTCTTTATGACTAGGCTAAAAATATAATTTACTATAGTAGATGTAAAAAATTAATTATATTTTATTTTTCTATTCCATCACAAAATTTTAGGTTTTTCTCCACTAAAAAACTAAGTTAAAAGACTATAATCCACGACATATATTTTATATAACATAGGTCAAAATTAAAATAAACAATCAAGCTAAAGTTTATTGTTATTTACCATTTTCACATTGAATTATAATAAATTACATGTAAATATATTCAACATGTTTCTTCTCCATCATCAAATTTCATATTTCTTTGTCACTAAGTCACGTAGTTAAAAGACTATAAATGAATGACAAATAACTTATATTTACATGGGTAATGAGTAAAATTAAAATTTTAAGCTTAATGTTATTTGTATTCACTATAATCACATTGTATTATGGTGTAATACATCTAAAACATTTCTATATTTTTCTTCTTCTCCATCACCAAAATCGTGGTTTCTTCACCTCTATGAAACTATGTTAAGAGACTACAAATGAATGACCCATAATTTATACATATGCATGACAATTAAAAATAAATAATCAAGCTCAATATTGTTTATATTCATCGTATTCACATTGACTTCTGATATATTACATTTAAAAATATTCAATATTTTTCTTCACCATCGCAAAGTTTTAGCTTTTTTTATCACTAAGCTGAAAACATAATAGACTATAGTAGATGTAAAAAATTAATTATATTTTATTATTCTACTCTATCACAAAATTTTAGGGTTTCCCCACTAAAAAACCAAGTTAAAAGACTATAATCCACGACATATATATTATATAGTATAGGTCAAAATCTAAATAAATAATCAAGTGAAAGTTTATTGTTATTTACCATTTTCACATTGAATTATAATAAATTAGTTGTAAATATATTCAATATGTTTCTTCTCCATCATCAAATTTCATGTTTTTTCGTCACTAAGCCACATAGTTAAAAGACTATACATGAATGACAAATAACTTATATCTACACGGGTAATCACTAAAATCAAATATTTAAGCTGAATGTTATTTGTATTCACTATAATCATATTGTATTACGGTGTAATAGATGTAAAACATTTCTATATTTTTCTTCTGCTCCATCACCAAAATCTTGGTTTTTTCACCTCTATGTAACTAAGTTAAGAGACTACAAATGAATGTCCCATAATGTCTACATATGCGTGACAATTAAAAATAAATAATCAAGCTCAATATTGTTTACATTCATCGTATTCACATTAACTTCTGATATATTTCATTTAAAAATATTCAATATTTTTCTTCACCATCCCAAAGTTTTAGCTTTTTTTTTATCACTAAGCTAAAAATATAATAGACTATAGTAGATGTAAAAAATTAATTATATTTTATTTTTCTACCCTATCACAAAATTTTAGGTTTTTCCCACAAAAAAACCAAGTTAAAAGACTATAATCCACGACATATATTTTATATAATATAGGTCAAAATCAAAATAAATAATCAACCTAAAGTTTATTGTTATTTACCATTTTCACATTGAATTATAATAAATTAGATGTAAATATATTCAATATGTTTCTTCTCCATCATCAAATTTCATGTTTCTTCGTAACTAAGCCACATAGTTAAAAGACTATAAATTAATGACAAATAATTCATATCTACATGTGTAATGACTAAAATAAAATATTTAAGTTGAAAGTTATTTGTATTCACTATATTCACATTGTATTTATAGATTAAAAACATTTCTATATTTCTCTTCTTCTCCATCAGCAAAATTTTGGTTTCTTCACCTCTATGAAACTAAGTTAAGAGACTACAAATGAATGATCCATAATTTATACATATGCATCACAATTTAAATTATTTAATCAAGCTCAATATTGTATATATTCATCGTATTCACATTGACTTATGATATGTTGCATCTAAAAATATTCAATATTTTTCTTCACCATCCCAAAGTTTTAGCTTTTTTTATCACTAAGCTAAAAATATAATTGACTATAGTAGATGTAAAAAATTAATTATATTTTATTTTTCTATTCCATCACAAAATGTTAAGTTTTTCCCCACTAAAAAACCAAGTTAAAAGACTATAATCCACGACATATATTTTATATAACATAGGTCAAAATTAAAATAAATAATCAAGCTAAAGCTTATTGTTATTTACTATTTTCACATTGAATTATAATAAATTACATGTAAATATATTCTATATGTTTCTTCTCCATCATCAAATTTCATATTTATTTGTCACTAAGTCACGTAGTTAAAAGAATATAAATGAATGACAAATAACTAATATTTACATGGGTAATCACTTATATCAAATATTTAAGCTGAAAGTTATTTGTATTCACTACAATCACATTGTATTATGGTGTAGTAGATGTAAAACATTTCTATATTTTTATTTTTCTCCATCACCAAAATCTTGGTTTCTTCACCTCTATGAAACTAAGTTAAGAGACTACAAATGAATGACCCATAATTTATACATATGCGTGACAATTAAAAATAAATAATCAAGCTCAATATTGTTGATATTCCTCATATTCACATTGACTTATAATATATTAAATATAAAAATGTTCAATATTTTTATTCTCCATCCCAAAGTTTTAGCTTTTTTATCACTAAGCTAAAAATATAATAGACTATAGTAGATGTAAAAAATTAACTGTATTTTATTTTTCTACTCCATCACAAAATTTTAGGTTTTCCCCACTAAAAACCCAAATTAAAAGACTAATCCACGACATATATTTCATATTACATAGGTCAAAATTAAAATAAATAATCAAGCTAAAGTTTATTTTTATTTACTATTTTCACATTGAATTATAATAAATTACATGTAAATATATTCAATATGTTTCTTCTCCATCATCGAATTTCAAATTTCTTTGTCACTAAGTCACGTAGTTAAAAGACTATAAATGAATGACAAATAACTTATATTTACATGGGTAATCACTAAAATTAAATATTTAAGCTGAATGTTATTTGTATTCACTATAATCACATTGTATTATGGTGTAATACATGTAAAAGATTTTTATTTTTTTCTTCTTCTCCATCACCAAAATCTTGGTTTCTTCACCTCTATGAAATTAAGTTAAGAGAATACAAATGAATGACCCATAATTTATACATATGCATAACCATTAAAAATAAATAATCAAGCTCAATATTGTCTACATTTATCGTATTCACATTTACTTATAATATACTAAATATAAAAATATTCAATATTTTTATTCTCCATCCCAAAGTTTTAGCTTTTTTTATCACTAAGCTAAAAATAAAAGAGACTATAGTAGATGTAAAAAATTAACTGTATTTTATTTTTCTACTCCATCACAAAAGTTTAGGTTTACCCCACTAAAAAACCAAATTAAAAGACTAATCCACGACATATATTTTATATAAATAGGTCAAAATATAAATAAATAATCAAGCTAAAGTTTACTGTTATTTACCATTTTCATATTAAATTATAATAAATTAGATGTAAATATATTCAATATGTTTCCTCTCCATCTTCAAATTTCATATTTCTTTGTCACTAAGTCAGGTAGTTAAGAGACTATAAATGAATGACAAATAACTTATATTTACATGGGTAATCACTAAAATTTAATATTTAAGCTGAATGTTATTTGTATTCACTATAATAACATTGTATTATGGTGTAATACATGTAAAACATTTCAATATTTTTCTTCTTCTCCATCACTAAAATCTTGATTTCTTCACCTCTATGAAACTAAGTTAAGATACTACAAATGAATGACCCATAATTTATACATATGCATAACAATTAAAAATAAATAATCAAGCTCAATATTGTCTATATTTATCGTATTCACATTGACTTATAATATATTAAATCTAAAAATATTCGATATTTTTATTCTCCATCCCAAAGTTTTAGCTTTTTTTATCACTAAGCTAAAAATAAAATATACTATAGTAGATGTAAGAAATTAACTGTATTTTATTTTTCTATTCCATCACAAAATTTTATGTATTCCCCACTAAAAACCCAAATTAAAAGACTAATCCACGACATATATTTTATATAATATAGGTCAAAATTAAAATAAATAATCAAGCTAATGGTTATTGTTATTTATCATGTTCACAGTGAATTGTAAGATATTATATGTAAATATATTCAATATGTTTCTTCTCCATCATCAAATTTCATGTTTCTTCATCACTAAGCCACATAGTTAAAAGACTATAAATAAATGACAAATAACTTATATCTACATGGGTAATCACTAAAATCAAATAGTTAAGCTAAATGTTATTTGTATTCACTATAATCACATTGTATTTTGGTGTAACAGATGTAAAATATTTCTTAATTTTTCATCTTCTCCATTACCAAAATTTTGGTTTCTTCACCTCTATGAAACTAAGTTAAGAGACTACAAATGAATGACCCATAATTTACACATATGCATAACAATTTAAATTAAATAATCAAGCACAATATTATTTATATTCATTGTATTCACATTGACTTATGATATATTACATCTAAAAATATTCACCATTTTTCTTCACCATCCCAAAGTTTTAGCTTTTTTTTATCACGAAGCTAAAAACACAATAGACTATAGTAGATGTAAAAAACTTAATTATAATTTTAATTTTTACTCCATCATAAAATTTTTGGTTTTTCCCCACTAAAAAACAAAGTTAAAAGACTATAATCCATGACATATCATTTATATAATATAGGTAAAAAATTAAAATAAATAATCAAGCTAAAGTTTATGGTTATTTACCATTTTCACATTTAGTTATGGTAAATTGGATGTAAATATATTCAATATGTTTTTTCTCCATCATCAAATTTCATATTTCTTCGTCACTAAGCCACATAGTTAATAGACTATAAATGAATGACAAATAACTTATATCTTCAAGGGTATTCACTAAAATCAAATATTTAAGCTGAAATTTATTTGTATTCACTATAATCACATTGTATTATGGTGTAATAGATGTAAAACATTTCTATATTTTTCTTCTTCTCCATCACCAAAATCTTTGTTTCTTCACCTCTATGAAACTAAGTTAAGAGACTACAAATGAATGACCCATAATTTATACATATGCGTGACAATTAAAAATAAGTAATCAAGCTCAATATTGTTTATATTTATCGTATTCACATTGACTTCTGATATATTACATTTAAAAAGATTCAATATTTTTCTTCACCATCCCAAAGTTTTATATTTTTTTATCACTAAGCATAAAATATAATAGACTATAGTAGATGTAAAAAATTAATTATATTTTATTTTTCTACCCTATCACAAAATTTTAGGTTGTCCCCACAAAAAAAAACCAAGTTAAAAGACTATAATCCACGACATATATTTTATATATTATAGGTCAAAATCAAAACAAATAATCAAGCTAAAGTTTATTGTCATTTACTATTTTCACATTGAATTATAATAAATTAGATGTAAATATATTCAATATGTTTCTTCTCCATCATCAAATTTCATGTTTCTTCGTAACTAAGCCACATAGTTAAAAGACTATAAATTAATGACATATAATTTATATCTACATGGATAATCACTAAAATCAAATATTTAAGCTGAATGTTATTTGTATTCACTATATTCACATTGTATTTTGGTGTAATAGATGAAAAACATTTCTATATTTTTCTTCTTCTCCATCAGCAAAATTTTGGTTTCTTCACCTCTATGAAACTAAGTTAAGAGACTACAAATCAATGATCCATAATTTATATATATGCATCACTATTAAAATTATTTAATCAAGCTCAATATTGTATATATTCATCGTATTCACATTGACTTATGATATGTTGCATCTAGAAGTATTCAATATTTTTCTTCACCATCCCAATGTTTTAGCTTTTTTTATCACTAAGCTAAAAATATAATTGACTATAGTAGATGTAAAAAATTAATTATATTTTATTTTTCTATTCCATCACAAAATTTTAAGTTTTTCCCCACTAAAAACCCAAGTTAAAAGACTATATTGCACGACATATATTTTATATAATATAGGTCAAAATAAAAATAAATAATCAAGCTAAAGTTTACTGTTATTTACCATTTTCATTTTAAAATATAATAAAATAGATGTAAATATATTCAATATGTTTCTTCTCCATCATCAAATTTCATATTTCTTTGTCACTAAGTCAAGTAGTTAAGAGACTATAAATGAATGACAAATAACTTATATATTTACATGGGTAATCATTAAAATTAAATATTTAAGCTGAATGTTATTTGTATTAACTATAATCACATTGTATTATGGTGTAATACATGTAAAACATTTCTATATTTTTCTTCTTCTCCATCACTAAAATCTTGATTTCTTCACCTCTATGAAACTAAGTTAAGAGACTACAAATGAATGACCCATAATTTATACATATGCATAACAATTAAAAATAAATAATCAAGCTCAATATTGTCTATATTTATCGTATTCACATTGACTTATAATATATTAAATCTAAAAATATTCAATATTTTTATTCTCCATCCCAAAGTTTTAGCTTTTTTATCACTAAGCTAAAAATAAAATAGACTATAGTAGATGTAAAAAATTAACTGTATTTTATTTTTCTACTCCATCACAAAAGTTTAGGTTTTCCCCACTAAAAAACTAAATTAAAAGACTAATCCACGATATATATTTTATATAATATAGGTCAAAATAAAAATAAATAATCAAGCTAAAGTTTATTGTTATTTATCATTTTCACATTGAATTGTAAGATATTATATGTAAATATATTCAATATGTATCTTCTCCATCATCAAATTTCATGTTTCTTCGTCACTAAGCCACATAGTTAAAAGACTATAAATGAATGACAAATAACTGATATCTACATGGGTAATCACTAAAATCAAATATTTAAGCTGAATGTTATTTGTATTCACTATAATCACATTGTATTATGGTGTAACAGATGTAAAACATTTCTATCTTTTTCTTCTTCTGCATCACTATAATCACATCGTATTCACTAAGTTAAGAGACTACAAAGGAATGACCCATAATTTATACATATGCATGATAATTAAAAATAAATAGTCAAGCTCAATATTGTTTATATTCATCGTATTCACATTGACTTCTGATATATTACATTTAGAAATATTAAATATTTTTCTTCACCATCCCAAAGTTTAGCTTTTTTTATCACTAAGCTAAAAATATAATTGACTATAGTAGATGTAAAAAATTAATTATATTTTATTTTTCTATTCCATCACACAATTTTAGGTTTTTCTCCACTAAAAAACTACGTTAAAAGACTATAATCCACGCGATATATTTTACATAATATAGGTCAAAATTAAAATAAATAATCAAGCTAAAGTTTATTGTTATTTACCATTTTCACATTGAATTACATTAAATTACATGTAAATATATTCAATATGTTTCTTCTCCATCATCAAATTTTATATTTCTTTGTCACTAAGTCACGTAGTTAAGAGACTATAAATGAATGACAAATAACTTATATTTACATGGGTAATCACTAAAATTAAATATTTAAGCTGAATATTATTTGTATTCACTATAATCACATTGTATTATGGTGTAATACACGTAAAACATTTCTATATTTTTCTTCTTCAGCATCACCAAAATCTTGGTTTCTTCACCTCTATGAAAATAAGTTAAAAGACTACAAATGAATGACCCATAATTTATACATATGCATGACAATTAAAATTAAATAATCAAGCAAAATATTATTTATATTCAATGTATTCACTTTGACTTGTGATATGTTATATCTAAAAATATTCAATATTTTTCTTCACCATCCCAAAGTTTTAGCTTTTTTTTTATCACAAAGCTAAAAACATAATAGACTATAGTAGATGTAAAAAATTAATTATAATATATATTTCTACTACATCACAAAATTTTAGGTTTTTCCCTACTAAAAAACAAAGTTAAAAGACTATAATCCACGACATATCATTTATATAATACAGGTCAAAATTAAAATAAAAAATCAAGCTAAAGTTTATTGTTATTTACCATTTTCACATTTAATTATGGTAAATTGGATGTAAATATATTCAATAAGCCACATAGTTAAAAGACTATAAATGAATGACAAATTACTTATATCTACAGGGGTAATCCCTAAAATCCAATATTTAAGCTGAAAGTTATTTGTATTCACTATAATCACACTGTATTATGGTGTAATAGATGTAAAACATTTTTGTATATTTCTTCTTCTCCATCACCAAAATCTTGGTTTCTTCACCTCTATGAAACTAAGTTAAGAGACTACAAATGAATGACCCATAATTTATACATATGCATGACAATTAAAAATAAATAATCAAGCTCAATATTTTTTATATTCATCGTATTCACATTGACTTCTGATATATTACATTTAAAAATATTCAATATTTTTCTACACCATCCCAAAGTTTTAGATTTTTTTATCACTAAGCTAAAAATATAATAGACTATAGTAGATGTAAAAAATTAATTATATTTTATTTTTCTATTCTGTCACAAAATTTTAGGTTTTCCCCACTAAAAAACCAAGTTAAAAGACTATAATCCACGACATATATTTTATATAATATAGGTCAAAATCAAAATAAATAATCAAGATAAAGTTTATTGTTATTTACCATTTTCACATTGAATTATAATAAATTAGTTGTAAATATATTAAATATGTTTCTTCTCCATCATCAAATTTCATGCTTCTTCGTCACTAAGCCACATAGTTAAAAGACTATAAATGAATGACAATTAACTTATATCTACAAGGGTAATCACTAAAATAAAATATTTAAGCTGAATGTTATTTGTATTCACTATAATCACATTGTATTTTGGTGTAATAGATGTAAAACATTTCTATATTTTTCTTCTTCTGCATCACCAAAATCTTGGTTTCTTCACCTCACTAAAACTAAATTAAGAGACTACAAAGGAATGACCCATAACTTATACATATGCATGACAATTAAAAATAAATAATCAAACTCAATATTGTTTATATTCATCGTATTCACATTGACTTCTGATATATTACATTTAGAAATATTCAATATTTTTCTTCACCATCCCAAAGTTTTAGCTTATTTTATCACTAAGCTAAAAATATAATTGACTATAGTAGATGTAAAAAATTAATTATATTTTATTTTTCTATTCCATCACAAAATTTTAGGTTTTTCTCCACTAAAAAACTAAGTTAAAAGACTATAATCCATGACATATATTTTATATAACATAGGTCAAAATTAAAATAAATAATCAAGCTAAAGTTTATTGTTATTTACCATTTTCACATTGAATTATAATAAATTACATGTAAATATATTCAATATGTTTCTTCTCCATCATCAAATTTCATATTTCTTTGTCACTAAGTCACGTAGATAAAAGACTATAAATTAATGACAAATAATTTATATCTACATGGGTAATCACTAAAATCAAATATTTAAGCTGAATGTTATTTGTATTCACTATAATCACATTGTATTTTAGTGTAATAAATGAAAAACATTTCTATATTTTTCTTCTTCTCCATCAGCAAAATTTTGTTTTCTTCACCTCTATGAAACTAAGTTAAGAGACTACAAATGAATGACCCATAATTTATACATATGCATGACAATTAAAAATAAATAATCAAGCTCAATATTTTATTTTTATATTCATCGTATTCACATTGACTTACGATATATTACATTTAATAATATTCAATATTTTTCTTCACCATCCCAAAGTTTTAGATTTTTTTATCACTAAGCTAAAAATATAATAGACTATAGTAGATGTAAAAAATTAATTATATTTTATCTTTCTACTCTATCATAAAATTTTAGGTTTTCCCCAATAAAAAACCAAGTTAAAAGATTATAATCCACGACAGATATTTTATATAATATAGGTCAAAATCAAAATAAATAATCAAGCTAAAGTTTATTGTTATTTACCATTTTCACATTTAATTATAATAAATTAGTTGTAAATATATTCAATATGTTTTTTCTCCATCATCAAATTTCATGTTTCTTCGTCACTAAGCCACGTAGTTAAAAGACTATAAATAAATGACAAATAACTTATATCTACACGGGTAATCACTAAAATCAAATATTTAAGCTGAAAGTTATTTGTATTCACTATAATCACACTGTATTATGGTGTAATAGATGTAAAACATTTTTGTATATTTCTTCTTCTCCATCACCAAAATCTTGGTTTCTTCACCTCTATGAAACTAAGTTAAGAGACTACAAATGAATGACCCATAATTTATACATATGCATGACAATTAAAAATAAATAATCACGCTCAATATTTTTTATATTCATCGTATTCACATTGACTTCTGATATATTACATTTAAAAATATTCAATATTTTTCTACACCATCCCAAAGTTTTAGATTTTTTTATCACTAAGCTAAAAATATAATAGACTATAGTAGATGTAAAAAATTAATTATATTTTATTTTTCTATTCTGTCACAAAATTTTAGGTTTTCCCCACTAAAAAACCAAGTTAAAAGACTATAATCCACGACATATATTTTATATAATATAGGTCAAAATCAAAATAAATAATCAAGATAAAGTTTATTGTTATTTACCATTTTCACATTGAATTATAATAAATTAGTTGTAAATATATTAAATATGTTTCTTCTCCATCATCAAATTTCATGCTTCTTCGTCACTAAGCCACATAGTTAAAAGACTATAAATGAATGACAATTAACTTATATCTACAAGGGTAATCACTAAAATAAAATATTTAAGCTGAATGTTATTTGTATTCACTATAATCACATTGTATTTTGGTGTAATAGATGTAAAACATTTCTATATTTTTCTTCTTCTGCATCACCAAAATCTTGGTTTCTTCACCTCACTAAAACTAAATTAAGAGACTACAAAGGAATGACCCATAACTTATACATATGCATGACAATTAAAAATAAATAATCAAACTCAATATTGTTTATATTCATCGTATTCACATTGACTTCTGATATATTACATTTAGAAATATTCAATATTTTTCTTCACCATCCCAAAGTTTTAGCTTATTTTATCACTAAGCTAAAAATATAATTGACTATAGTAGATGTAAAAAATTAATTATATTTTATTTTTCTATTCCATCACAAAATTTTAGGTTTTTCTCCACTAAAAAACTAAGTTAAAAGACTATAATCCATGACATATATTTTATATAACATAGGTCAAAATTAAAATAAATAATCAAGCTAAAGTTTATTGTTATTTACCATTTTCACATTGAATTATAATAAATTACATGTAAATATATTCAATATGTTTCTTCTCCATCATCAAATTTCATATTTCTTTGTCACTAAGTCACGTAGATAAAAGACTATAAATTAATGACAAATAATTTATATCTACATGGGTAATCACTAAAATCAAATATTTAAGCTGAATGTTATTTGTATTCACTATAATCACATTGAATTTTAGTGTAATAAATGAAAAACATTTCTATATTTTTCTTCTTCTCCATCAGCAAAATTTTGTTTTCTTCACCTCTATGAAACTAAGTTAAGAGACTACAAATGAATGACCCATAATTTATACATATGCATGACAATTAAAAATAAATAATCAAGCTCAATATTTTATTTTTATATTCATCGTATTCACATTGACTTACGATATATTACATTTAATAATATTCAATATTTTTCTTCACCATCCCAAAGTTTTAGATTTTTTTATCACTAAGCTAAAAATATAATAGACTATAGTAGATGTAAAAAATTAATTATATTTTATCTTTCTACTCTATCATAAAATTTTAGGTTTTCCCCAATAAAAAACCAAGTTAAAAGATTATAATCCACGACAGATATTTTATATAATATAGGTCAAAATCAAAATAAATAATCAAGCTAAAGTTTATTGTTATTTACCATTTTCACATTTAATTATAATAAATTAGTTGTAAATATATTCAATATGTTTTTTCTCCATCATCAAATTTCATGTTTCTTCGTCACTAAGCCCCGTAGTTAAAAGACTATAAATAAATGACAAATAACTTATATCTACACGGGTAATCACTAAAATCAAATATTTAAGCTGAATGTTATTTGTATTCACTATAATCACATTGTATTATGGTGTAATAGATGTAAAACATTTCTATATTTTTCTTCTTGTGCATCACCAAAATCTTGGTTTATTCACCTCACTGAAACTAAGTTAAGAGACTACAAAGGAATGACCATAATTTATACATATGCATGACAATTAAAAATAAATAATCAGGCTCAATATTGTTCATATTCATCGTATTCACATTAACTTCTGATATATTACATTTAGAAATATTCAATATTTTTCTTCACCATCCCAAAGTTTTAGATTTTTTTATCACTAAGCTAAAAATATAATTGACTATAGTAGATGTAAAAAATTAATTATATTTTATTTTTCTATTCCATCACAAAATTTTAGGTTTTTCTCCACTAAAAAACTAAGTTAAAAGACTATAATCCACGACAGATATTTTATATAATATAGGTCAAAATCAAAATAAATAATCAAGATAAAGTTTATTGTTATTTACCATTTTCACATTGAATTATAATAAATTAGTTGTAAATATATTCAATATGTTTCTTCTCCATCATCAAATTTCATGCTTCTTCGTCACTATGCCACATAGATAAAAGTCTATAAATGAATGACAATTAACTTATATCTACAAGGGTAATCACTAAAATCAAATATTTAAGCTGAATGTTATTTGTATTCACTATAATCACATTGTATTTTGGTGTAATAGATGTAAAACAGTTCTATATTTTTCTTCTTCTGCATCACCAAAATCTTGGTTTCTTCACCTCACTAAACTAAGTTAAGAGACTACAAAGGAATGACCCATAATTTATACATATGCATGACAATTATAAATAAATAATCAAGCTCAATATTGTTTATATTCATCGTATTCACATTGACTTGTGATATATTACATTTAGAAATATTCAATATTTTTCTTCACCATCCCAAAGTTTTAGCTTATTATATCACTAAGCTAAAAATATAATTGACTATAGTAGATGTAAAAAATTAATTATATTTTATTTTTCTATTCCATCACAAAATTTTACGTTTTTCTCCACTAAAAAACTAAGTTAAAAGACTATAATCCATGACATATATTTTATATAACATAGGTCAAAATTAAAATAAATAATCAAGCTAAAGTTTATTGTTATTTACCATTTTCACATTGAATTATAATAAATTACATGTAAATATATTCAATATGTTTCTTCTCCATCATCAAATTTCATATTTCTTTGTCACTAAGTCACGTAGATAAAAGACTATAAATTAATGACAAATAATTTATATTTACATGGGTAATCACTAAAATCAAATATTTAAGCTGAATGTTATTTGTATTCACTATAATCACATTGTATTTTAGTGTAATAAATGAAAAACATTTTTATATTTTTCTTCTTCTCCATCAGCAAAATTTTGTTTTCTTCACCTCTATGAAACTAAGTTAAGAGACTACAAAGGAATGACCCATAATTTATACATATGCATGACAATTAAAAATAAATAATCAAGCTCAATATTGTTTATATTCATCGTATTCACATTAACTTCTGATATATTACATTTAGAAATATTCAATATTTTTCTTCACCATACCAAAGTTTTAGCTTATTTTTATCACTAAGCTAAAAATATAATTGACTATAGTAGATGTAAAAAATTAATTATATTTTATTTTTCTATTCCATCACAAAATTTGAGGTTGTTCTCCTCTAAAAAACTAAGGTAAAAGACTATAATCCACGACATATATTTTATATAACATAGGTCAAAATTAAAATAAATAATCAAGGTAAAGTTTATTGTTATTTACCATTTTCACATTGAATTATAATAAATTACATGTAAATATATTCAATATGTTTCTTCTCCATCATCAAATTTCATATTTCTTTGTCACTAAGTCACGTAGTTAAAAGACTATAAATGAATGACAAATAACTTATATTTACATGGGTAATCACTAAAATTAAAAATTTAAGCTTAATGTTATTTATATCACTATAATCACATTGTATTATGGTGTAATACATCTAAAACATTTCTATGTTTTTCTTCTTCTCCATCACCAAACTCTTGGTTTCTTCACCTCTATGAAACTAAGTTAAGAGACTACAAATGAATGACCCATAATTTATACATATGCATGACAATTAAAAATAAATAATCAAGCTCAATATTGTTTATATTCATCGTATTCACATTGACTTCTGATATATTACATTTAAAAATATTCAATAATTTTTTTCACCATCCCAAAGTTTTAGATTTTTTTATCACTAAGCTAAAAATATAATAGACTATAGTAGATGTAAAAAATTAATTATATTTTATCTTTCTACCCTATCACAAAATTTTAGGTTTTCCCCACTAAAAAACCAAGTTAAAAGACTATTATCCACGACTTATATTTTATATAATATAGGTCAAAATCTAAATAAATAATAAAGCTAAAGTTTTTTGTTATTTACCATTTTCACATCGAATTATAATAAATTAGTTGTAAATATATTCAATATGTTTCTTCTCCATCATCAAATTTCATGTTTTTTCGTCACTAAGCCACGTAGTTAAAAGACTATAAATGAATGACAAATAAGTTATATTTACATGGGTAGTGACTAAAATTAAAAATTTAAGCTTAATGTTATTTGTATTCACTATAATCACATTGTATTATGGTGTAATACATCTAAAACATTTCTATATTTTTCTTCTTCTGCATCACAAAAATCTTGGTTTATTCACCTCACTGAAACTAAGTGAAGAGACTACAAAGGAATGACCCATAATTTATACATATGCATGACAATTAAAAATAAATAATCAAGCTCAATATTGTTTATATTCATCGTATTGACATTGACTTCTGATATATTACATTTAGAAATATTAAATATTTATCTTCACCATCCCAAAGTTTTAGCTTTTTTTTATCTCTAAGCTTAAAAAATATTTGACTATAGTAGATGTAAAAAATTAATTATATTTTATTTTTCTATTCCATCACAAAATTTTAGGGTTTCCCCACTAAAAAACCAAGTTAAAAGACTTTAATCCACGACATATATATTATATAATATAGATCAAAATCTAAATAAATAATCAAGCGAAAGTTTATTGTTATTTACCATTTTCACATTGAATTATAATAAATTAGTTGTAAATATATTCAATATGTTTCTTCTCCATCATCAAATTTCATGTTTTTTCGTCACTAAGCCACATAGTTAAAAGACTATAAATGAATGACAAATAACTTATATCTACAAGGGTAATCACTAAAATCAAATATTTAAGCTGAATGTTATTTGTATTCACTATAATCACATTGTATTACGGTGTAATAGATGTAAGTAATTTCTATATTTTTCTTCTTCTGCATCACCAAAATCTTGGTTTCTTCACCTCTATGAAACTAAGTTAAGAGACTACAAAGGAATGACCCATAATTTATACATATGCATGACAATTAAAAATAAATAATCAAGCTCAATATTGTTTATATTCATCGTATTCACATTAACTTCTGATATATTACATTTAGAAATATTCAATATTTTGCTTCACCATCCCAAAGTTTTAGCTTTTTTTTATCACTATGCTAAAAATATAATTGACTATAGTAGATGTAAAAAATTAATTATATTTTATTTTTCTATTCCATCACAAAATTTGAGGTTGTTCTCCTCTAAAAAACTAAGGTAAAAGACTATAATCCACGACATATATTTTATATAACATAGGTCAAAATTAAAATAAATAATCAAGGTAAAGTTTATTGTTATTTACCATTTTCACATTGAATTATAATAAATTACATGTAAATATATTCAATATGTTTCTTCTCCATCATCAAATTTCATATTTCTTTGTCACTAAGTCACGTAGTTAAAAGACTATAAATGAATGACAAATAACTTATATTTACATGGGTAATCACTAAAATTAAAAATTTAAGCTTAATGTTATTTATATCACTATAATCACATTGTATTATGGTGTAATACATCTAAAACATTTCTATGTTTTTCTTCTTCTCCATCACCAAACTCTTGGTTTCTTCACCTCTATGAAACTAAGTTAAGAGACTACAAATGAATGACCCATAATTTATACATATGCATGACAATTAAAAATAAATAATCAAGCTCAATATTGTTTATATTCATCGTATTCACATTGACTTCTGATATATTACATTTAAAAATATTCAATAATTTTTTTCACCATCCCAAAGTTTTAGATTTTTTTATCACTAAGCTAAAAATATAATAGACTATAGTAGATGTAAAAAATTAATTATATTTTATCTTTCTACCCTATCACAAAATTTTAGGTTTTCCCCACTAAAAAACCAAGTTAAAAGACTATTATCCACGACTTATATTTTATATAATATAGGTCAAAATCTAAATAAATAATCAAGCTAAAGTTTTTTGTTATTTACCATTTTCACATTGAATTATAATAAATTAGTTGTGAATATATTCAATATGTTTCTTCTCCATCATCAAATTTCATGTTTCTTCGTCACTAAGCCACGTAGTTAAAAGACTATAAATGAATGACAAATAAGTTATATTTACATGGGTAATGACTAAAATTAAAAATTTAAGCTTAATGTTATTTGTATTCACTATAATCACATTGTATTATGGTGTAATACATCTAAAACATTTCTATATTTTTCTTCTTCTGCATCACAAAAATCTTGGTTTATTCACCTCACTGAAACTAAGTTAAGAGACTACAAAGGAATGACCCATAATTTATACATATGCATGACAATTAAAAATAAATAATCAAGCTCAATATTGTTTATATTCATCGTATTCACATTGACTTCTGATATATTACATTTAGAAATATTAAATATTTATCTTCACCATCCCAAAGTTTTAGCTTTTTTATCTCTAAGCTTAAAAAATATTTGACTATAGTAGATCTAAAAAATTAATTATATTTTATTTTTCTACTCTATCACAAAATTTTAGGGTTTCCCCACTAAAAAACCAAGTTAAAAGACTATAATCCACGACATATATATTATATAATATAGATCAAAATCTAAATAAATAATCAAGCGAAAGTTTATTGTTATTTACCATTTTCACATTGAATTATAATAAATTAGTTGTAAATATATTCAATATGTTTCTTCTCCATCATCAAATTTCATGTTTTTTCGTCACTAAGCCACATAGTTAAAAGACTATAAATGAATGACAAATAACTTATATCTACAAGGGTAATCACTAAAATCAAATATTTAAGCTGAATGTTATTTGTATTCACTATAATCACATTGTATTACGGTGTAATAGATGTAAGTAATTTCTATATTTTTCTTCTTCTGCATCACCAAAATCTTGGTTTCATCACCTCTATGAAACTAAGTTAAGAGACTACAAAGGAATGACCCATAATTTATACATATGCATGACAATTAAAAATAAATAATCAAGCTCAATATTGTTTATATTCATCGTATTCACATTAACTTCTGATATATTACATTTAGAAATATTCAATATTTTTCTTCACCATCCCAAAGTTTTAGCTTTTTTTTATCACTAAGCCAAAAATATAATTGACTATAGTAGATGTAAAAAATTAATTATATTTTATTTTTCTATTCCATCACAAAATTTGAGGTTGTTCTCCTCTAAAAAACTAAGGTAAAAGACTATAATCCACGACATATATTTTATATAACATAGGTCAAAATTAAAATAAATAATCAAGGTAAAGTTTATTGTTATTTACCAGTTTCACATTGAATTATAATAAATTACATGTAAATATATTCAATATGTTTCTTCTCCATCATCAAATTTCATATTTCTTTGTCACTAAGTCACGTAGTTAAAAGACTATAAATGAATGACAAATAACTTATATTTACATGGGTAATCACTAAAATTAAAAATTTAAGCTTAATGTTATTTATATCACTATAATCACATTGTATTATGGTGTAATACATCTAAAACATTTCTATGTTTTTCTTCTTCTCCATCACCAAACTCTTGGTTTCTTCACCTCTATGAAACTAAGTTAAGAGACTACAAATGAATGACCCATAATTTATACATATGCATGACAATTAAAAATAAATAATCAAGCTCAATATTGTTTATATTCATCGTATTCACATTGACTTCTGATATATTAAATTTAAAAATATTCAATAAGTTTTTTCACCATCCCAAAGTTTTAGATTTTTTTATCACTAAGCTAAAAATATAATAGACTATAGTAGATGTAAAAAATTAATTATATTTTATCTTTCTACCCTATCACAAAATTTTAGGTTTTCCCCACTAAAAAACCAAGTTAAAAGACTATTATCCACGACTTATATTTTATATAATATAGGTCAAAATCTAAATAAATAATCAAGCTAAAGTTTTTTGTTATTTACCATTTTCACATTGAATTATAATAAATTAGTTGTAAATATATTCAATATGTTTCTTCTCCATCATCAAATTTCATGTTTCTTCGTCACTAAGCCACGCAGTTAAAAGACTATAAATGAATGACAAATAAGTTATATTTACATGGGTAATGACTAAAATTAAAAATTTAAGCTTAATGTTATTTGTATTCACTATAATCACATTGTATTATGGTGTAATACATCTAAAACATTTCTATATTTTTCTTCTTCTCCATCACCAAAATCTTGGTTTCTTCACCTCTATGAAACTATGTTAAGAGACTACAAAGGAATGACCCATAATTTATACATATGCATGACAATTAAAAATAAATAATTAAGCTCAATATTGTTTATATTCATCGTATTCACATTGACTTCTGATATATTACATTTAAAAATATTCAATATTTTTCTTCACCATCCCAAAGTTTTAGCTTTTTTTATCACTAAGCTAAAAACATAATAGACTATAGTAGATGTAAAAAATTAATTATATTTTATTTTTCTACTCTATCACAAAATTTTAGGGTTTCCCCACTAAAAAACCAAGTTAAAAGACTATAATCCACGACATATATATTATATAATATAGATCAAAATCTAAATAAATAATCAAGCGAAAGTTTATTGTTATTTACCATTTTCACATTGAATTATAATAAATTAGTTGTAAATATATTCAATATGTTTCTTCTCCATCATCAAATTTCATGTTTTTTCGTCACTAAGCCACATAGTTAAAAGACTATAAATGAATGACAAATAACTTATATCTACAAGGGTAATCACTAAAATCAAATATTTAAGCTGAATGTTATTTGTATTCACTATAATCACATTGTATTACGGTGTAATAGATGTAAGTAATTTCTATATTTTTCTTCTTCTGCATCACCAAAATCTTGGTTTCTTCACCTCTATGAAACTAAGTTAAGAGACTACAAAGGAATGACCCATAATTTATACATATGCATGACAATTAAAAATAAATAATCAAGCTCAATATTGTTTATATTCATCGTATTCACATTAACTTCTGATATATTACATTTAGAAATATTCAATATTTCTCTTCACCATCCCAAAGTTTTAGCTTTTTTTTATCACTAAGCTAAAAATATAATTGACTATAGTAGATGTAAAAAATTAATTATATTTTATTTTTCTATTCCATCACAAAATTTGAGGTTGTTCTCCTCTAAAAAACTAAGGTAAAAGACTATAATCCACGACATATATTTTATATAACATAGGTCAAAATTAAAATAAATAATCAAGCTAAAGTTTATTGTTATTTACCATTTTCACATTGAATTATAATAAATTACATGTAAATATATTCAATATGTTTCTTCTCCATCATCAAATTTCATATTTCTTTGTCACTAAGTCACGTAGTTAAAAGACTATAAATGAATGACAAATAACTTATATTTACATGGGTAATCACTAAAATTAAAAATTTAAGCTTAATGTTATTTATATCACTATAATCACATTGTATTATGGTGTAATACATCTAAAACATTTCTATGTTTTTCTTCTTCTCCATCACCAAACTCTTGGTTTCTTCACCTCTATGAAACTAAGTTAAGAGACTACAAATGAATGACCCATAATTTATACATATGCATGACAATTAAAAATAAATAATCAAGCTCAATATTGTTTATATTCATCGTATTCACATTGACTTCTGATATATTAAATTTAAAAATATTCAATAAGTTTTTTCACCATCCCAAAGTTTTAGATTTTTTTATCACTAAGCTAAAAATATAATAGACTATAGTAGATGTAAAAAATTAATTATATTTTATCTTTCTACCCTATCACAAAATTTTAGGTTTTCCCCACTAAAAAACCAAGTTAAAAGACTATTATCCACGACTTATATTTTATATAATATAGGTCAAAATCTAAATAAATAATCAAGCTAAAGTTTTTTGTTATTTACCATTTTCACATTGAATTATAATAAATTAGTTGTAAATATATTCAATATGTTTCTTCTCCATCATCAAATTTCATGTTTCTTCGTCACTAAGCCACGTAGTTAAAAGACTATAAATGAATGACAAATAAGTTATATTTACATGGGTAATGACTAAAATTAAAAATTTAAGCTTAATGTTATTTGTATTCACTATAATCACATTGTATTATGGTGTAATACATCTAAAACATTTCTATATTTTTCTTCTTCTCCATCACCAAAATCTTGGTTTCTTCACCTCTATGAAACTATGTTAAGAGACTACAAAGGAATGACCCATAATTTATACATATGCATGACAATTAAAAATAAATAATTAAGCTCAATATTGTTTATATTCATCGTATTCACATTGACTTCTGATATATTACATTTAAAAATATTCAATATTTTTCTTCACCATCCCAAAGTTTTAGCTTTTTTTATCACTAAGCTAAAAACATAATAGACTATAGTAGATGTAAAAAATTAATTATATTTTATTTTTCTACTCTATCACAAAATTTTAGGGTTTCCCCACTAAAAAACCAAGTTAAAAGACTATAATCCACGACATATATATTATATAATATAGATCAAAATCTAAATAAATAATCAAGCGAAAGTTTATTGTTATTTACCATTTTCACATTGAATTATAATAAATTAGTTGTAAATATATTCAATATGTTTCTTCTCCATCATCAAATTTCATGTTTTTTCGTCACTAAGCCACATAGTTAAAAGACTATAAATGAATGACAAATAACTTATATCTACAAGGGTAATCACTAAAATCAAATATTTAAGCTGAATGTTATTTGTATTCACTATAATCACATTGTATTACGGTGTAATAGATGTAAGTAATTTCTATATTTTTCTTCTTCTGCATCACCAAAATCTTGGTTTCTTCACCTCTATTAAACTAAGTTAAGAGACTACAAAGGAATGACCCATAATTTATACATATGCATGACAATTAAAAATAAATAATCAAGCTCAATATTGTTTATATTCATCGTATTCACATTAACTTCTGATATATTACATTTAGAAATATTCAATATTTCTCTTCACCATCCCAAAGTTTTAGCTTTTTTTTATCACTAAGCTAAAAATATAATTGACTATAGTAGATGTAAAAAATTAATTATATTTTATTTTTCTATTCCATCACAAAATTTGAGGTTGTTCTCCACTAAAAAACTAAGGTAAAAGACTATAATCCACGACATATATTTTATATAACATAGGTCAAAATTAAAATAAATAATCAAGCTAAAGTTTATTGTTATTTACCATTTTCACATTGAATTATAATAAATTACATGTAAATATATTCAATATGTTTCTTCTCCATCATCAAATTTCATATTTCTTTGTCACTAAGTCACGTAGTTAAAAGACTATAAATGAATGACAAATAACTTATATTTACATGGTTAATCACTAAAATTAAAAATTTAAGCTTAATGTTATTTATATCACTATAATCACATTGTATTATGGTGTAATACATCTAAAACATTTCTATGTTTTTCTTCTTCTCCATCACCAAACTCTTGGTTTCTTCACCTCTATGAAACTAAGTTAAGAGACTACAAATGAATGACCCATAATTTATACATATGCATGACAATTAAAAATAAATAATCAAGTTCAATATTGTTTATATTCATCGTATTCACATTGCCTTCTGATATATTATATTTAAAAATATTCAATATTTTTCTTCACCATCCCAAAGTTTTAGCTTTTTTTATCACTAAGCTGAAAACATAATAGACTATAGTAGATGTAAAAAATTAATTATATTTTATTATTCTACTCTATCACAAAATATTAGGGTTTCCCCACTAAAAAACCAAGTTAAAAGACTATAATCCACGACATATATATTATATAGTATAGGTCAAAATCTAAATAAATAATCAAGCGAAAGTTTATTGTTATTTACCATTTTCACATTGAATTATAATAAATTAGTTGTAAATATATTCAGTATGTTTCTTCTCCATCATCAAATTTCATGTTTTTTCGTCACTAAGCCACATAGTTAAAAGACTATAAATGAATGACAAATAACTTATATCTACACGGGTAATCACTAAAATCAAATATTTAAGCTGAATTTTATTTGTATTCACTATAATCACATTGTATTATGGTGTAATAGATGTAAGACATTTCTATATTTTTCTTCTTCTGCATCACCAAAATCTTGGTTTATTCACCTCTATGAAACTAAGTTAAGAGACTACAAAGGAATGACCCATAATTTATACATATGCATGACAATTAAAAATAAATAATCAGGCTCAATATTGTTCATATTCATTGTATTCACATTGACTTATGATATGTTACATTTAGAAATATTCAATATTTTTCTTCACCATCCCAAAGTTTAAGCTTTTTTTATGACTAAGCTAAAAATATAATTGACTATAGTAGATGTAAAAAATTAATTATATTTTATTTTTCTATTCCATCACAAAATTTTAGGTTTTTCTCCACTAAAAAACTAAGTTAAAAGATTATAATCCACGACATATATTTTATATAACATAGGTCAAAATTAAAATAAATAATCAAGCTAAAGTTTATTGTTATTTACCATTTTCAAATTGAACTATAATAAATTACATGTAAATATATTCAATATGTTTCTTCTCCATCATCAAATTTCATATTTCTTTCTCACTAAGTCACGTAGTTAAAAGACTATAAATGAATGACAAATAACTTATATTTACATGGGTAATCACTAAAATTAAATATTTAAGCTGAATGTTATTTGTATTCACTATAATCACATTGTATTATGGTGTAATACATCTAAAACATTTCTATATTTTTTTTCTTCTCCTTCACCAAAATCTTGGTTTCTTCACCTCTATGAAACTAAGTTAAGAGACTACAAATGAATGACCATAATTTATACATATGCATGACAATTAAAAATAAATAATCAAGCTCAATATTGTTTATATTCATCGTATTCACATTGACTTCTGATATATTACATTTAAAAATATTCAATATTTTTCTTCACCATCCCAAAGTTTTAGCTTTTTTTATCACTAAGCTAGAAACATAATAGACTATAGTAGATGTAAAAAATTAATTTTATTTTATTTTTCTACTCTATCACAAAATTTTAGGTTTTCCCCACTAAAAAACCAAGTTAAAAGACTATAATCCACGACATATATATTATATAATATAGGTCAGAATCTAAATAAATAATCAAGCGAAAGTTTATTGTTATTTACCATTTTCACATTGAATTATAATAAATTAGTTGTAAATATATTCAATATGTTTCTTCTCCGTCATCAAATTTCATGTTTCTTCGTCACTAAGCCACATAGTTAAAAGACTATAAATGAATGACAAATAACTTATATCTACAAGGGTAATCACTAAAATCAAATATTTAAGCTGAATGTTATTTGTATTCACTATAATCACATTGTATTATGGTGTAATAGATGTAAGACATTTCTATATTTTTCTTCTTCTGCATCACCAAAATCTTGGTTTCTTCACCTCTATGAAACTAAGTTAAGAGACTACAAAGGAATGACCCATAATTTATACATATGCATGACAATTAAAAATAAATAATCAAGCTCAATATTGTTTATATTCATCGTATTCACATTGACTTCTGATATATTACATTTAGAAATATTCAATATTTTTCTTCACCATCCCAAAGTTTTAGCTTTTTTTATCACTAAGCTAAAAATATAATAGACTATAGTAGATGTAAAAAATTAATTATATTTTATTTTTCTATTCCAACACAAAATTTTAGGTTTTTCTCCACTAAAAAACTAAGTTAAAAGACTATAATCCACGACATATACTTTATATAACATAGGTCAAAATTAAAATAAATAATCAAGTTAAAGTTTATTGTTATTTCCCATTTTCATATTGACTTATAATAAATTACATGTAAATATATTCAATATGTTTCTTCTCCATCATCAAATTTCATATTTCCTTGTCACTAAGTCACGTAGTTAAAAAACTATAAATGAATGACAAATAACTTATATTTACATGGGTAATCACTAAAATTAAATATTTAAGCTGAATGTTATTTGTATTCACTATAATCACATTGTATTATGGTGTAATACATCTAAAACATTTCTATATTTTTTTTCTTCTCCATCACCAAAATCTTGGTTTCTCCACCTCTATGAAACTAAGTTAAGAGACTACAAATGAATGACCATAATTTATACATATGCATGACAATTAAAAATAAATAATCAAGCTCAATATTGTTTATATTCATCGTATTCACATTGACTTCTGATATATTACATTTAAAAATATTCAATATTTTTCTTCACCATCCCAAAGTTTTAGCTTTTTTTATCACTAAGCTAGAAACATAATAGACTATAGTAGATGTAAAAAATTAATTTTATTTTATTTTTCTACTCTATCACAAAATTTTAGGTTTTCCCCACTAAAAAACCAAGTTAAAAGACTATAATCCACGACATATATATTATATAATATAGGTCAGAATCTAAATAAATAATCAAGCGAAAGTTTATTGTTATTTACAATTTTCACATTGAATTATAATAAATTAGTTGTAAATATATTCAATATGTTTCTTCTCCGTCATCAAATTTCATGTTTCTTCGTCACTAAGCCACATAGTTAAAAGACTATAAATGAATGACAAATAACTTATATCTACAAGGGTAATCACTAAAATCAAATATTTAAGCTGAATGTTATTTGTATTCACTATAATCACATTGTATTATGGTGTAATAGATGTAAGACATTTCTATATTTTTCTTCTTCTGCGTCACCAAAATCTTGGTTTCTTCACCTCTATGAAACTAAGTTAAGAGACTACAAAGAAATGACCCATAATTTATACATATGCATGACAATTAAAAATAAATAATCAAGCTCAATATTGTTTATATTCATCGTATTCACATTGACTTCTGATATATTACATTTAGAAATATTCAATATTTTTCTTCACCATCCCAAAGTTTTAGCTTTTTTTATCACTAAGCTAAAAATATAATAGACTATAGTAGATGTAAAAAATTAATTATATTTTATTTTTCTATTCCAACACAAAATTTTAGGTTTTTCTCCACTAAAAAACTAAGTTAAAAGACTATAATCCACGACATATATTTTATATAACCTAGGTCAAAATTAAAATAAATAATCAAGCAAAAGTTTATTTTTATTTACCATTTTCACATTGAATTATAATAAATTACATGTAAATATATTCAATATGTTTCTTCTCCATCATCAAATTTCATATTTCTTTCTCGCTAAGTCACGTAGTTAAAAGACTATAAATGAATGACAAATAACTTATATTTAAATGGGTAATCACTAAAATTAAATATTTAAGCTGAATGTTATTTGTATTCACTATAATCACATTGTATTATGGTGTAATACATCTAAAACATTTCTATATTTTTCTTCTTCTTCATCACCAAAATCTTGGTTTCTTCACCTCTATGAAACTAAGTTAAGAGACTACAAATGAATGACCCATAATTTATACATATGCATGACAATTAAAAATAAATAATCAAGCTCAATATTGTTTATATTCATCGTATTCACATTGACTTCTGATATATTACATTTAAAAATATTCAATATTTTTCTTCACCATCCCAAAGTTTTTGCTTTTTTTATCACTAAGCTAAAAATATAATAGACTATAGTAGTTGTAAAAAATTAATTATATTTTATTTTTCTACTCCATCACAAAACTTTAGGTTTTTCTCCACTAAAAAACTAAGTTAAAAGACTGTAATCCACGACATATATTTTATATAATATAGGTCAAAAACAAAATAAATAATCAAGCTAAAGTTTATTGTTATTTACCATTTTCACATTGAATTATTATAAATTAGTTGTAAATATATTCAATATGTTTCTTCTCCATCATCAAATTTCATGTTTCTTCGTCACTAAGCCACATAGTTAAAAGACTATAAATGACTGACAAATAACTTATATCTACAAGGGTAAATACTAAAATCAAATATTTAAGCTGAATGTTATTTGTATTCACTATAATCACATTGTATTATGGTGTAATAGATGTAAAACATTTCTATATTTTTCTTCTTCTGCATCACCAAAATCTTGGTTTCTTCACCTCTATGAAACTAAGTTAAGAGACTACAAAGGAATGACCCATAATTTATACATATGCATGACAATTAAAAATAAATAATCAAGCTCAATATTGTTTATATTCATCGTATTCACATTGACTTCTGATATATTACATTTAGAAATATTCAATATTTTTCTTCACCATCCCAAAGTTTTAGCTTTTTTTATCACTAAGCGAAAAATATAATTGACTATAGTAGATGTAAAAAATTAATTATATTTTATTTTTCTATTCCATCACAAAATTTTAGGTTTTTCTCCACTAAAAAACTAAGTTAAAAGACTATAATCCACGACATATATTTTATATAACATAGGTCAAAATTAAAATAAATAATCAAGCTAAAGTTTATTGTTATTTACCATTTTCAAATTGAACTATAATAAATTACATGTAAATATATTCAATATGTTTCTTCTCCATCATCAAATTTCATATTTCTTTCTCACTAAGTCACGTAGTTAAAAGACTATAAATGAATGACAAATAACTTATATTTACATGGGTAATCACTAAAATTAAATATTTAAGCTGAATGTTATTTGTATTCACTATAATCACATTGTATTATGGTGTAATACATCTAAAACATTTCTATATTTTTCTTCTTCTTCATCACCAAAATCTTGGTTTCTTCACCTCTATGAAACTAAGTTAAGAGACTACAAATGAATGACCCATAATTTATACATATGCATGACAGTTGAAAATAAATAATCAAACTCAATATTGTTTATATTCATCGTATTCACATTGACTTCTGATATATTACATTTAAAAATATTCAATATTTTTCCTCACCATCCCAAAGTTTTAGCTTTTTTTATCACTAAGCGAAAAATATAATTGACTATAGTAGATGTAAAAAATTAATTATATTTTATTTTTCTATTCCATCACAAAATTTTAGGTTTTTCTCCACTAAAAAACTAAGTTAAAAGACTATAATCCACGACATATATTTTATATAATATAGGTCAAAATCAAAATAAATAATCAAGCTAAAGTTTATTGTTATTTACCATTTTCACATTGAATTATTATAAATTAGTTGTAAATATATTCAATATGTTTCTTCTCCATCATCAAATTTCATGTTTCTTCGTCACTAAGCCACGTAGTTAAAAGACTATAAATGACTGACAAATAACTTATATCTACAAGGGTAAATACTAAAATCAAATATTTAAGCTGAATGTTATTTGTATTCACTATAATCACATTGTATTATGGTGTAATAGATGTAAAACATTTCTATATTTTTCTTCTTCTGCATCACCAAAATCTTGGTTTCTTCACCTCTATGAAACTAAGTTAAGAGACTACAAAGGAATGACCCATAATTTATACATATGCATGACAATTAAAAATAAATAATCAAGCTCAATATTGTTTATATTCATCGTATTCACATTGACTTCTGATATATTACATTTAAAAATATTCAATATTTTTCTTCACCATCCCAAAGTTTTAGCTTTTTTTATCACTAAGCGAAAAATATAATTGACTATAGTAGATGTAAAAAATTAATTATATTTTATTTTTCTATTCCATCACAAAATTTTAGGTTTTTCTCCACTAAAAAACTAAGTTAAAAGACTATAATCCACGACATATATTTTATATAATATAGGTCAAAATCAAAATAAATAATCAAGCTAAAGTTTATTGTTATTTACCATTTTCACATTGAATTATTATAAATTAGTTGTAAATATATTCAATATGTTTCTTCTCCATCATCAAATTTCATGTTTCTTCGTCACTAAGCCACATAGTTAAAAGACTATAAATGACTGACAAATAACTTATATCTACAAGGGTAAATACTAAAATCAAATATTTAAGCTGAATGTTATTTGTATTCACTATAATCACATTGTATTATGGTGTAATAGATGTAAAACATTTCTATATTTTTCTTCTTCTGCATCACCAAAATCTTGGTTTCTTCACCTCTATGAAACTAAGTTAAGAGACTACAAAGGAATGACCCATAATTTATACATATGCATGACAATTAAAAATAAATAATCAAGCTCAATATTGTTTATATTCATCGTATTCACATTGACTTCTGATATATTACATTTAGAAATATTCAATATTTTTCTTCACCATCCCAAAGTTTTAGCTTTTTTTTATCACTAAGCGAAAAATATAATTGACTATAGTAGATGTAAAAAATTAATTATATTTTATTTTTCTATTCCATCACAAAATTTTAGGTTTTTCTCCACTAAAAAACTAAGTTAAAAGACTATAATCCACGACATATATTTTATATAACATAGGTCAAAATTAAAATAAATAATCAAGCTAAAGTTTATTGTTATTTACCATTTTCAAATTGAACTATAATAAATTACATGTAAATATATTCAATATGTTTCTTCTCCATCATCAAATTTCATATTTCTTTCTCACTAAGTCACGTAGTTAAAAGACTATAAATGAATGACAAATAACTTATATTTACATGGGTAAACACTAAAATTAAATATTTAAGCTGAATGTTATTTATATTCACTATAATCACATTGTATTATGGTGTAATACATCTAAAACATTTCTATATTTTTCTTCTTCTTCATCACCAAAATCTTGGTTTCTTCACCTCTATGAAACTAAGTTAAGAGACTACAAATGAATGACCCATAATTTATACATATGCATGACAGTTAAAAATAAATAATCAAACTCAATATTGTTTATATTCATCGTATTCACATTGACTTCTGATATATTACATTTAAAAATATTCAATATTTTTCCTCACCATCCCAAAGTTTTAGCTTTTTTTATCACTAAGCGAAAAATATAATTGACTATAGTAGATGTAAAAAATTAATTATATTTTATTTTTCTATTCCATCACAAAATTTTAGGTTTTTCTCCACTAAAAAACTAAGTTAAAAGACTATAATCCACGACATATATTTTATATAATATAGGTCAAAATCAAAATAAATAATCAAGCTAAAGTTTATTGTTATTTACCATTTTCACATTGAATTATTATAAATTAGTTGTAAATATATTCAATATGTTTCTTCTCCATCATCAAATTTCATGTTTCTTCGTCACTAAGCCACGTAGTTAAAAGACTATAAATGACTGACAAATAACTTATATCTACAAGGGTAAATACTAAAATCAAATATTTAAGCTGAATGTTATTTGTATTCACTATAATCACATTGTATTATGGTGTAATAGATGTAAAACATTTCTATATTTTTCTTCTTCTGCATCACCAAAATCTTGGTTTCTTCACCTCTATGAAACTAAGTTAAGAGACTACAAAGGAATGACCCATAATTTATACATATGCATGACAATTAAAAATAAATAATCAAGCTCAATATTGTTTATATTCATCGTATTCACATTGACTTCTGATATATTACATTTAAAAATATTCAATATTTTTCTTCACCATCCCAAAGTTTTAGCTTTTTTTATCACTAAGCGAAAAATATAATTGACTATAGTAGATGTAAAAAATTAATTATATTTTATTTTTCTATTCCATCACAAAATTTTAGGTTTTTCTCCACTAAAAAACTAAGTTAAAAGACTATAATCCACGACATATATTTTATATAATATAGGTCAAAATCAAAATAAATAATCAAGCTAAAGTTTATTGTTATTTACCATTTTCACATTGAATTATTATAAATTAGTTGTAAATATATTCAATATGTTTCTTCTCCATCATCAAATTTCATGTTTCTTCGTCACTAAGCCACATAGTTAAAAGACTATAAATGACTGACAAATAACTTATATCTACAAGGGTAAATACTAAAATCAAATATTTAAGCTGAATGTTATTTGTATTCACTATAATCACATTGTATTATGGTGTAATAGATGTAAAACATTTCTATATTTTTCTTCTTCTGCATCACCAAAATCTTGGTTTCTTCACCTCTATGAAACTAAGTTAAGAGACTACAAAGGAATGACCCATAATTTATACATATGCATGACAATTAAAAATAAATAATCAAGCTCAATATTGTTTATATTCATCGTATTCACATTGACTTCTGATATATTACATTTAAAAATATTCAATATTTTTCTTCACCATCCCAAAGTTTTAGCTTTTTTTATCACTAAGCGAAAAATATAATTGACTATAGTAGATGTAAAAAATTAATTATATTTTATTTTTCTATTCCATCACAAAATTTTAGGTTTTTCTCCACTAAAAAACTAAGTTAAAAGACTATAATCCACGACATATATTTTATATAATATAGGTCAAAATCAAAATAAATAATCAAGCTAAAGTTTATTGTTATTTACCATTTTCACATTGAATTATTATAAATTAGTTGTAAATATATTCAATATGTTTCTTCTCCATCATCAAATTTCATGTTTCTTCGTCACTAAGCCACATAGTTAAAAGACTATAAATGACTGACAAATAACTTATATCTACAAGGGTAAATACTAAAATCAAATATTTAAGCTGAATGTTATTTGTATTCACTATAATCACATTGTATTATGGTGTAATAGATGTAAAACATTTCTATATTTTTCTTCTTCTGCATCACCAAAATCTTGGTTTCTTCACCTCTATGAAACTAAGTTAAGAGACTACAAAGGAATGACCCATAATTTATACATATGCATGACAATTAAAAATAAATAATCAAGCTCAATATTGTTTATATTCATCGTATTCACATTGACTTCTGATATATTACATTTAGAAATATTCAATATTTTTCTTCACCATCCCAAAGTTTTAGCTTTTTTTTATCACTAAGCGAAAAATATAATTGACTATAGTAGATGTAAAAAATTAATTATATTTTATTTTTCTATTCCATCACAAAATTTTAGGTTTTTCTCCACTAAAAAACTAAGTTAAAAGACTATAATCCACGACATATATTTTATATAACATAGGTCAAAATTAAAATAAATAATCAAGCTAAAGTTTATTGTTATTTACCATTTTCAAATTGAACTATAATAAATTACATGTAAATATATTCAATATGTTTCTTCTCCATCATCAAATTTCATATTTCTTTCTCACTAAGTCACGTAGTTAAAAGACTATAAATGAATGACAAATAACTTATATTTACATGGGTAATCACTAAAATTAAATATTTAAGCTGAATGTTATTTATATTCACTATAATCACATTGTATTATGGTGTAATACATCTAAAACATTTCTATATTTTTCTTCTTCTTCATCACCAAAATCTTGGTTTCTTCACCTCTATGAAACTAAGTTAAGAGACTACAAATGAATGACCCATAATTTATACATATGCATGACAGTTAAAAATAAATAATCAAACTCAATATTGTTTATATTCATCGTATTCACATTGACTTCTGATATATTACATTTAAAAATATTCAATATTTTTCCTCACCATCCCAAAGTTTTAGCTTTTTTTATCACTAAGCGAAAAATATAATTGACTATAGTAGATGTAAAAAATTAATTATATTTTATTTTTCTATTCCATCACAAAATTTTAGGTTTTTCTCCACTAAAAAACTAAGTTAAAAGACTATAATCCACGACATATATTTTATATAATATAGGTCAAAATCAAAATAAATAATCAAGCTAAAGTTTATTGTTATTTACCATTTTCACATTGAATTATTATAAATTAGTTGTAAATATATTCAATATGTTTCTTCTCCATCATCAAATTTCATGTTTCTTCGTCACTAAGCCACGTAGTTAAAAGACTATAAATGACTGACAAATAACTTATATCTACAAGGGTAAATACTAAAATCAAATATTTAAGCTGAATGTTATTTGTATTCACTATAATCACATTGTATTATGGTGTAATAGATGTAAAACATTTCTATATTTTTCTTCTTCTGCATCACCAAAATCTTGGTTTCTTCACCTCTATGAAACTAAGTTAAGAGACTACAAAGGAATGACCCATAATTTATACATATGCATGACAATTAAAAATAAATAATCAAGCTCAATATTGTTTATATTCATCGTATTCACATTGACTTCTGATATATTACATTTAGAAATATTCAATATTTTTCTTCACCATCCCAAAGTTTTAGCTTTTTTTATCACTAAGCGAAAAATATAATTGACTATAGTAGATGTAAAAAATTAATTATATTTTATTTTTCTATTCCATCACAAAATTTTAGGTTTTTCTCCACTAAAAAACTAAGTTAAAAGACTATAATCCACGACATATATTTTATATAACATAGGTCAAAATTAAAATAAATAATCAAGCTAAAGTTTATTGTTATTTACCATTTTTAAATTGAACTATAATAAATTACATGTAAATATATTCAATATGTTTCTTCTCCATCATCAAATTTCATATTTCTTTCTCACTAAGTCACGTAGTTAAAAGACTATAAATGAATGACAAATAACTTATATTTACATGGGTAATCACTAAAATTAAATATTTAAGCTGAATGTTATTTATATTCACTATAATCACATTGTATTATGGTGTAATACATCTAAAACATTTCTATATTTTTCTTCTTCTTCATCACCAAAATCTTGGTTTCTTCACCTCTATGAAACTAAGTTAAGAGACTACAAATGAATGACCCATAATTTATACATATGCATGACAATTAAAAATAAATAATCAAGCTCAATATTGTTTATATTCATCGTATTCACATTGACTTCTGATATATTACATTTAAAAATATTCAATATTTTTCCTCACCATCCCAAAGTTTTAGCTTTTTTTATCACTAAGCGAAAAATA
>OZ012741.1:9732728-9982136 GCA_963859935.3 Lathyrus sativus | reverse complement strand
TTTAGAAGTAAGATACAATAAGTCAATATGAATATTATGAATATGAACAATATTGAGCTTGATTATTTAATTTTAATTGTTATGCATATGTATAAATTATGGGTCATTCATTTAAGTCTCTTAACTTAGTTTCTTAGAGGTGAAGAAACCAAAATTTCGGTGATGGAAAACAAGAAAAATATAGAAATTGTTTACATCTATTATACCATAATACAATTTGATTATGGTGAGTACAAATAACATTGTGATTAAATATTTATTATTAGTGATTACCCGAGTAGATATAATTTATTTGTCATTCATTTATAGTCCTTTAAATCTGTGGCTTACTGACGAAGAAACATGAAATTTGGTGATGGAGAAGAAACATATTGAATATATTTACATCAAATTTACCATAAATCAATGTGAAAATGGTAAATATAAATAAATTTGAGCTTGATTATTTGATTTTAATTGTCACCTATATTATATTAAATATAAGTCATGGATTATAGTCTTTTAACATTGTTTTTTAGTGTGGATAAACCTAAAATTTTGTGATAGAGTAGAAAAATAAAATATAATACTTTTTTTACATCTACTATAGACTATTATGTTTGTTGCTTAATGATAATAAAACCTAAGACTTTGGGATGGTGAAGAAAAATATTGAATACTTTTAGAAGTAATAAACAATAAGTCAATGTGAATATTATGAATATGAATAATATTTAGTTTGATTATTTAATTTTAATTGTTATGCATATGTATAAATTATGGGTCATTCATTTGTAGTCTCTTTAGTTTCTTAGAGGTGAAGAAACCAAAATTTTAGTGATGGAGAAGAAGAAAAATATAGAAATTTTTTACATCTATTATACCATAATACATTTCGATTATGGTGAATACAAATAACATTGAGATTAAATATTTAATTTTAGTGATTACCCGAGTAGATATAATTTATTTGTCATTCATTAACAGTTCTTTAACTTTGTGGCTTACTGACGAAGAAACGTGAAATTTGGTGATGGAGAAGAAACATATTTAATATCTTTACATCAAATCTACCATAATTCAATGTGAAAATGGTAAATATAAATAAATTTGAGCTTGATTGTTTAATTTTTAATTTTCACCTATATTGTATAAAACAAAAGTCATGTATTATAGTCTTTTAACTTTGTTTTTTAGTGGGGATAAACCTATGATTTTGTGATGGAGTTGAAAAATAAAATATAATTAATTTTTTACGTCTACTATAGTCTATTATGTTTGTTGCTTAGTGATAAAAAATGCTAAGACTTTGGGATGGTGAAGAAAAATATTGAATATTTTTAGAAGTAATATACAATAAGTCAATGTGAATATTATAAATATGAACAATATTGAGCTTGATTATTTAATTTTACTTGTTATGCATATGTATAAATTATGGGTCTTTAATTTGTAGTCTCTTAATTTAGTTTCTCAGAGGTGATGAAACCAAAATTTTGGTGATGGAGAAGAAGAAAAACATAGAAATTGTTTACATCTATTATACCGTAATACATTATGATTATGGTGAATACAAATAACATTGAGGTTGAATATTTAATTTGAGTGATTACCCGAGTAGATATAATTTATTTGTCATTCATTAATAGTCCTTTAAATCTGTGGCTTACTGACGAAGAAACGTGAAATTTGGTGATGGAGACGAAACATAATGAATATATTTACGTCAAATTTACCATAATTCAATGTGAAAACAGTAAATATAAATAAATTTGAGCTTGATTGTTTAATTTTAATTTTTATCTATATTGTATAAAATATAAGTCATGTATTATAGTCTTTTAACTTCGTTTTTTATTGGGGATAAACCTAAAATTTTGTGATGGAGTTTAAAAATAAAATATAATTAATTTTTAACATCTACTATAGTCTATTATATTTGTTGCTTATAGATAAAAAAAACCTAAGACTTTGGGATGGTGAAGAAAATTATTGAATATTTTTAGAAGTAAGATACAATAAGTCAATATGAATATTATGAATATGAACAATATTGAGCTTGATTATTTAATTTTAATTGTTACGCCTATGTATAAATTATGGGTCATTCATTTAAGTCTCTTAACTTAGTTTCTTAGAGGTGAAGAAACCAAAATTTCGGTGATGGAAAACAAGAAAAATATAGAAATTGTTTACATCTATTATACCATAATACAATTTGATTATGGTGAGTACAAATAACATTGTGATTAAATATTTATTATTAGTGATTACCCGAGTAGATATAATTTATTTGTCATTCATTTATAGTCCTTTAAATCTGTGGCTTACTGACGAAGAAACATGAAATTTGGTGATGGAGAAGAAACATATTGAATATATTTACATCAAATTTACCATAAATCAATGTGAAAATGGTAAATATAAATAAATTTGAGCTTGATTATTTGATTTTAATTGTCACCTATATTATATTAAATATAAGTCATGGATTATAGTCTTTTAACATTGTTTTTTAGTGTGGATAAACCTAAAATTTTGTGATAGAGTAGAAAAATAAAATATAATACTTTTTTTACATCTACTATAGACTATTATGTTTGTTGCTTAATGATAATAAAACCTAAGACTTTGGGATGGTGAAGAAAAATATTGAATACTTTTAGCAGTAATAAACAATAAGTCAATGTGAATATTATGAATATGAATAATATTTAGTTTGATTATTTAATTTTAATTGTTATGCATATGTATAAATTATGGGCCATTCATTTGTAGTCTCTTTAGTTTCTTAGAGGTGAAGAAACCAAAATTTTAGTGATGGAGAAGAAGAAAAATATAGAAATTTTTTACATCTATTGTACCATAATACATTTCGATTATGGTGAATACAAATAACATTGAGATTAAATATTTAATTTTAGTGATTACTCGAGTAGATATAATTTATTTGTCATTCATTAATAGTTCTTTAACTTTGTGGCTTACTGACGAAGAAACGTGAAATTTGGTGATGGAGAAGAAACATATTTAATATCTTTACATCAAATCTACCATAATTCAATCTGAAAATGGTAAATATAAATAAATTTGAGCTTGATTGTTTAATTTTTAATTTTCACCTATATTGTATAAAATAAAAGTCATGTATTATAGTCTTTTAACTTTGTTTTTTAGTGGGTATAAACCTAAAATTTTGTGATGGAGTTGAAAAATAAAATATAAATAATTTTTTACATCTGCTATAATCTATTATGTTTGTATCTTAGTGATAAAAAATTCTAAGACTTTGGGATGGTGAAGAAAAATATTGAATATTTTTAGAAGTAATATACAATAAGTCAATGTGAATATTATAAATATGAACAATATTGAGCTTGATTATTTAATTTTACTTGTTATGCATATGTATAAATTATGGGTCATTAACTTGTAGTCTCTTAATTTAGTTTCTTAGAGGTGATGAAACCAAAATTTTGGTGATGGAGAAGAAGAAAAACATAGAAATTATTTACATTTATTATACCGTAATACATTGTGATTATGGTGAATACAAATAACATTGAGGTTGAATATTTAATTTGAGTGATTACCCGAGTAGATACAATTTATTTGTCATTCATTAATAGTCCTTTAAATCTGTGGCTTACTGACAAAGAAACGTGAAATTTGGTGATGGAGAAGAAACATATTGAATATATTTACATCAAATTTACCATAATTTAATGTGAAAACGGTAAATATAAATAAATTTGAGCTTGATTGTTTAATTTTAATTTTTACCTATATTGTATAAAATATAAGTCATGTATTATAGTCTTTTAACTTTGTTTTTTATTGGGGATAAACCTAAAATTTTGTGATGGAGTTTAAAAATAAAATATAATTAATTTTTAACATCTACTATAGTATATTATGTTTGTTGCTTATAGATAAAAAACCTAAGACTTTGGGATGGTGAAGAAAATTATTGAATATTTTTGGAAGTAAGATACAATAAGTAAATATGAATATTATAAATATGAAAAATATTGAACTTGATTATTTAATTTTAATTGTTATGCATATGTATAAATTATGGGTCATTCATTTAAGCCTCTTAACTTAGTTTCTTTGAGGTGAAGAAACCAAAATTTCGGTGATGGAGAAGAAGAAAAATATAGAAATTGTATACATCTATTATACCATAATACAATTTGATTATGGTGAGTAAAAATAACATTGTGATTAAATATTTATTATTAGTGATTACCCGATTAGATATAATTTATTTGTCATTCATTTATAGTCCTTTAAATCTGTGGCTTACTGACGAAGAAACATGAAATTTGGTGATGGAGAAGAAACATATTGAATATATTTACATCAAATTTACCATAATTCAATGTGAAAATGGTAAATATAAATAAATTTGAGCTTGATTATTTAATTTTAATTGTCACCTATATTGTATTAAATATAAGTCATAGATTATAGTCTTTTAACATTGTTTTTTAGTGTGGATAAACCTTAAATTTTGTGATAGAGTAGAAAAATAATATATAATACTTTTTTTACATCTACTATAGTCTATTATGTTGGTTGCTTAATGATAATAAAACCTAAGACTTTGGGATGGTGAAGAAAAATATTGAATATTTTTAGAAGTAATATACAATAAGTCAATGTGAATATTATGAATATGAATAATATTTAGTTTGATTATTTAATTTTAATTGTTATGCATATGTATAAATTATGGGTCATTCATTTGTAGTCTCATTAGTTTCTTAGAGGTGAAGAAACCAAAATTTTGGTGATGGAGAAGAAGAAAAATATAGAAATTTTTTACATCTATTAGACCATAATACAATTCGATTATGGTGGATACAAATAACATTGAGATTAAATATTTAATTTTAGTGATTACCCGAGTAGATATAATTTATTTGTCATTCATTAATAATTCTTTAACTTTGTGGCTTACTGACGAAGAAACGTGAAATTTGGTGATGGAGAAGAAACATATTTCATATCTTCACATCAAATCTACCATAATTCAATGTGAAAATGTTAAATATAAATAAATTTGAGCTTGATTGTTTAATTTTTAATTTTCACTTATATTGTATAAAATAAAAGTCATGTATGATAGTCTTTTAACTTTGTTTTTTAGTGGGTATAAACCTAAAATTTTGTGATGGAGTTGAAAAATAAAATATAAATAATTTTTTACATCTGCTATAATCTATTATGTTTGTATCTTAGTGATAAAAAATTCTAAGACTTTGGGATGGTGAAGAAAAATATTGAATATTTTTAGAAGTAATATACAATAAGTCAATGTGAATATTATAAATATGAACAATATTGAGCTTGATTATTTAATTTTACTTGTTATGCATATGTATAAATTATGGGTCATTAACTTGTAGTCTCTTAATTTAGTTTCTTAGAGGTGATGAAACCAAAATTTTGGTGATAGAGAAGAAGAAAAACATAGAAATTATTTACATTTATTATACCGTAATACATTGTGATTATGGTGAATACAAATAACATTGACGTTGAATATTTAATTTGATTGATTACCCGAGTAGATATAATTTATTTGTCATTCATTAATAGTCCTTTAAATCTGTGGCTTACTGACGAAGAAACGTGAAATATGGTGATGGAGAAGAAACATATTGAATATATTTACATCAAATTTACCATAATTTAATGTGAAAACGGTAAATATAAATAAATTTGAGCTTGATTGTTTAATTTTAATTTTTACCTATATTGTATAAAATATAAGTCATGTATTATAGTCTTTTAACTTTGTTTTTTATTGGGGATAAACCTAAAATTTTGTGATGGAGTTTAAAAATAAAATATAATTAATTTTTAACATCTACTATAGTATATTATGTTTGTTGCTTATAGATAAAAAAACCTAAGACTTTGGGATGGTGAAGAAAATTATTGAATATTTTTAGAAGTAAGATACAATAAGTCAATATGAATATTATAAATATGAAAAATATTGAACTTGATTATTTAATTTTAATTGTTATGCATATGTATAAATTATGGGTCATTCATTTAAGCCTCTTAACTTAGTTTCTTAGAGGTGAAGATACCAAAATTTCGGTGATGGAGAAGAAGAAAAATATAGAAATTGTATACATCTATTATACCATAATACAATTTGATTATGGTGAGTAAAAATAACATTGTGATTAAATATTTATTATTAGTGATTACCCGATTAGATATAATTTATTTGTCATTCATTTATAGTCCTTTAAATCTGTGGCTTACTGACAAAGAAACATGAAATTTGGTGATGGAGAAGAAACATATTGAATATATTTACATGAAATTTACCATAATTCAATGTGAAAATGGTAAATATAAATAAATTTGAGCTTGATTATTTAATTTTAATTGCCACCTATATTGTATTAAATATAAGTTATAGATTATAGTCTTTTAACATTGTTTTTTAGTGTGGATAAACCTAAAATTTTGTGATAGAGTAGAAAAATAAACTATAATACTTTTTTTACATCTACTATAGTCTATTATGTTTGTTGCTTAATGATAATAAAACCTAAGACTTTGGGATGGTGAAGAAAAATATTGAATATTTTTAGAAGTAATATACAATAAGTCAATGTGAATATTATGAATATGAATAATATTTAGTTTGATTATTTAATTTTAATTGTTATGCATATGTATAAATTATGGGTCATTCATTTGTAGTCTCTTTAATTTCTTAGAGGTGAAGAAACCAAAATTTTGGTGATGGAGAAGAAGTAAAATATAGAAATTTTTTACATCTATTATACCATAATACAATTCGATTATGGAGGATACAAATAACATTGAGATTAAATATTTAATTTTAGTGATTACCCGAGTAGATATAATTTATTTGTCATTCATTAATAATTCTTTAACTTTGTGGCTTACTGACGAAGAAACGTGAAATTTGGTGATGGAGAAGAAACATATTTCATATCTTCACATCAAATCTACCATAATTCAATGTGAAAATGTTAAATATAAATAAATTTGAGCTTGATTGTTTAATTTTTAATTTTAACCTATATTGTATAAAATAAAAGTCATGTATGATAGTCTTTTAACTGTGTTTTTTAGTGGGTATAAACCTAAAATTTTGTGATGGAGTTGAAAAATAAAATATAAATAATTTTTTACATCTGCTATAATCTATTATGTTTGTATCTTAGTGATAAAAAATTCTAAGACTTTGGGATGGTGAAGAAAAATATTGAATATTTTTAGAAGTAATATACAATAAGTCAATGTGAATATTATAAATATGAACAATATTGAGCTTGATTATTTAATTTTACTTGTTATGCATATGTATAAATTATGGGTCATTAACTTGTAGTCTCTTAATTTAGTTTCTTAGAGGTGATGAAACCAAAATTTTGGTGATGGAGAAGAAGAAAAACATAGAAATTATTTACATTTATTATACCGTAATACATTGTGATTATGGTGAATACAAATAACATTGACGTTGAATATTTAATTTGATTGATTACCCGAGTAGATATAATTTATTTGTCATTCATTAATAGTCCTTTAAATCTGTGGCTTACTGACGAAGAAACGTGAAATATGGTGATGGAGAAGAAACATATTGAATATATTTACATCAAATTTACCATAATTTAATGTGAAAACGGTAAATATAAATAAATTTGAGCTTGATTGTTTAATTTTAATTTTTACCTATATTGTATAAAATATAAGTCATGTATTATAGTCTTTTAACTTTGTTTTTTATTGGGGATAAACCTAAAATTTTGTGATGGAGTTTAAAAATAAAATATAATTAATTTTTAACATCTACTATAGTATATTATGTTTGTTGCTTATAGATAAAAAAACCTAAGACTTTGGGATGGTGAAGAAAATTATTGAATATTTTTGGAAGTAAGATACAATAAGTAAATATGAATATTATAAATATGAAAAATATTGAACTTGATTATTTAATTTTAATTGTTATGCATATGTATAAATTATGGGTCATTCATTTAAGTCTCTTAACTTAGTTTCTTTGAGGTGAAGAAACCAAAATTTCGGTGATGGAGAAGAAGAAAAATATAGAAATTGTATACATCTATTATACCATAATACAATTTGATTATGGTGAGTAAAAATAACATTGTGATTAAATATTTATTATTAGTGATTACCCGATTAGATATAATTTATTTGTCATTCATTTATAGTCCTTTAAATCTGTGGCTTACTGACGAAGAAACATGAAATTTAGTGATGGAGAAGAAACATATTGAATATATTTACATCAAATTTACCATAATTCAATGTGAAAATGGTAAATATAAATAAATTTGAGCTTGATTATTTAATTTTAATTGTCACCTATATTGTATTAAATATAAGTCATAGATTATAGTCTTTTAACATTGTTTTTTAGTGTGGATAAATCTTAAATTTTGTGATAGAGTAGAAAAATAATATATAATACTTTTTTTTACATCTACTATAGTCTATTATGTTGGTTGCTTAATGATAATAAAACCTAAGACTTTGGGATGGTGAAGAAAAATATTGAATATTTTTAGAAGTAATATACAATAAGTCAATGTGAATATTATGAATATGAATAATATTTAGTTTGATTATTTAATTTTAATTGTTATGCATATGTATAAATTATGGGTCATTCATTTGTAGTCTCTTTAGTTTCTTAGAGGTGAAGAAACCAAAATTTTGGTGATGGAGAAGAAGAAAAATATAGAAATTTTTTACATCTATTATACCATAATACATATCGATTATGGTGAATACAAATAACATTGAGATTAAATATTTAATTTTAGTGATTACCCGAGTAGATATAATTTATTTGTCATTCATTAATAGTTCTTTAACTTTGTGGCTTACTGACGAAGAAACGTGAAATTTGGTGATGGAGAAGAAACATATTTAATATCTTTACATCAAATCTACCATAATTCAATGTGAAAATGGTAAATATAAATAAATTTGAGCTTGATTGTTTAATTTTTAATTTTCACCTGTATTGTATAAAATAAAAGTCATGTATTATAGTCTTTTAACTTTGTTTTTTAGTGGGTATAAACCTAAAATTTTGTGATGGAGTTGAAAAATAAAATATAATTAATTTTTTACATCTACTATAGTCTATTATGTTTGTTGCTTAGTGATAAAAAATGATAAGACTTTGGGATGGTGAAGAAAAATATTGAATATTTTTAGAAGTAATATACAATAAGTCAATGTGAATATTATAAATATGAACAATATTGAGCTTGATTATTTAATTTTACTTGTTATGCATATGTATAAATTATGGGTCATTAATTTGTAGTCTCTTAATTTAGTTTCTTAGAGGTGATGAAACCAAAATTTTGGTGATGGAGAAGAAGAAAAACATAGAAATTGTTTACATCTATTATACCGTAATACATTGTGATTACCGTGAATACAAATAATATTGAGGTTGAATATTTAATTTGAGTGATTACCCGAGTAGATATAATTTATTTGTCATTCATTAATAGTCCTTTAAATATGTGGCTTACTGACAAAGAAACGTGAAATTTAGTGATGGAGAAGAAACATATTGAATTTATTTACATCAAATTTACCATAATTCAATGTGAAAACGGTGAATATAAATAAATTTGAGCTTGATTGTTTAATTTTAATTTTTACCTATATTGTATAAAATATAAGTCATGTATTATAGTCTTTTAACTTTGTTTTTTATTGGGGATAAACCTAAAATTTTGTGATGGAGTTTAAAAATAAAATATAATTAATTTTTAAAATCTACTATAGTCTATTATGTTTGTTGCTTATAGATAAAAAAAACCTAAGACTTTGGGATGGTGAAGAAAATTATTGAATATTTTTAGAAGTAAGATACAATAAGTCAATATGAATATTATGAATATGAACAATATTGAGCTTGATTATTTAATTTGAATTGTTATGCACATGTATAAATTATGGGTCATTCATTTAAGTCTCTTAACTTAGTTTCTTAGAGGTGAAAAAACCAAAATTTCGGTGATGGAAAACAAGAAAAATATAGAAATTGTTTACATCTATTATACCATAATACAATTTGATTATGGTGAGTACAAATAACATTGTGATTAAATATTTATTATTAGTGATTACCCGAGTAGATATAATTTATTTGTCATTCATTTATAGTCCTTTAAATCTGTGGCTTACTGACGAAGAAACATGAAATTTGGTGATGGAGAAGAAACATATTGAATATATTTACATCAAATTTACCATAAATCAATGTGAAAATGGTAAATATAAATAAATTTGAGCTTGATTATTTGATTTTAATTGTCACCTATATTATATTAAATATAAGTCATGGATTATAGTCTTTTAACATTGTTTTTTAGTGTGGATAAACCTAAAATTTTGTGATAGAGTAGAAAAATAAAATATAATACTTTTTTTACATCTACTATAGACTATTATGTTTGTTGCTTAATGATAATAAAACCTAAGACTTTGGGATGGTGAAGAAAAATATTGAATACTTTTAGAAGTAATAAACAATAAGTCAATGTGAATATTATGAATATGAATAATATTTAGTTTGATTATTTAATTTTAATTGTTATGCATATGTATAAATTATGGGTCATTCATTTGTAGTCTCTTTAGTTTCTTAGAGGTGAAGAAAACAAATTTTTAGTGATGGAGAAGAAGAAAAATATAGAAATTTTTTACATCTATTATACCATAATACATTTCGATTATGGTGAATACAAATAACATTGAGATTAAATATTTAATTTTAGTGATTACCCGAGTAGATATAATTTATTTGTCATTCATTAATAGTTCTTTAACTTTGTGGCTTACTGACGAAGAAATGTGAAATTTGGTGATGGAGAAGAAACATATTTAATATCTTTACATCAAATCTACCATAATTCAATGTGAAAATGGTAAATATAAATAAATTTGAGCTTGATTGTTTAATTTTTAATTTTCACCTATATTGTATAAAATAAAAGTCATGTATTATAGTCTTTTAACTTAGTTTTTTAGTGGGTATAAACCTAAAATTTTGTGATGGAGTTGAAAAATAAAATATAATTAATTTTTTACATCTACTATAGTCTATTATGTTTGTTGCTTAGTGATAAAAAATGCTAATACTTTGGGATGGTGAAGAAAAATATTGAATATTTTTAGAAGTAATATACAATAAGTCAATTTGAATATTATAAATATGAACAATATTGAGCTTGATTATTTAATTTTACTTGTTATGCATATGTATAAATTATGGGTCATTAATTTGTAGTCTCTTAATTTAGATTCTTAGAGGTGATGAAACCAAAATTTTGGTGATGGAGAAGAAGAAAAACATAGAAATTGTTTACATCTATTATACCGTAATACATTGTGATTACCGTGAATACAAATAATATTGAGGTTGAATATTTAATTTGAGTGATTACCCGAGTAGATATAATTTATTTGTCATTCATTAATAGTCCTTTAAATATGTGGCTTACTGACAAAGAAACGTGAAATTTAGTGATGGAGAAGAAACATATTGAATTTATTTACATCAAATTTACCATAATTCAATGTGAAAACGGTGAATATAAATAAATTTGAGCTTGATTGTTTAATTTTAATTTTTACCTATATTGTAGAAAATATAAGTCATGTATTATAGTCTTTTAACTTTGTTTTTTATTGGGGATAAACCTAAAATTTTGTGATGGAGTTTAAAAATAAAATATAATTAATTTTTAAAATCTACTATAGTCTATTATGTTTGTTGCTTATAGATAAAAAAAACCTAAGACTTTGGGATGGTGAAGAAAATTATTGAATATTTTTAGAAGTAAGATACAATAAGTCAATATGAATATTATGAATATGAACAATATTGAGCTTGATTATTTAATTTGAATTGTTATGCACATGTATAAATTATGGGTCATTCATTTAAGTCTCTTAACTTAGTTTCTTAGAGGTGAAAAAACCAAAATTTCGGTGATGGAAAACAAGAAAAATATAGAAATTGTTTACATCTATTATACCATAATACAATTTGATTATGGTGAGTACAAATAACATTGTGATTAAATATTTATTATTAGTGATTACCCGAGTAGATATAATTTATTTGTCATTCATTTATAGTCCTTTAAATCTGTGGCTTACTGACGAAGAAACATGAAATTTGGTGATGGAGAAGAAACATATTGAATATATTTACATCAAATTTACCATAAATCAATGTGAAAATGGTAAATATAAATAAATTTGAGCTTGATTATTTGATTTTAATTGTCACCTATATTATATTAAATATAAGTCATGGATTATAGTCTTTTAACATTGTTTTTTAGTGTGGATAAACCTAAAATTTTGTGATAGAGTAGAAAAATAAAATATAATACTTTTTTTACATCTACTATAGACTATTATGTTTGTTGCTTAATGATAATAAAACCTAAGACTTTGGGATGGTGAAGAAAAATATTGAATACTTTTAGAAGTAATAAACAATAAGTCAATGTGAATATTATGAATATGAATAATATTTAGTTTGATTATTTAATTTTAATTGTTATGCATATGTATAAATTATGGGTCATTCATTTGTAGTCTCTTTAGTTTCTTAGAGGTGAAGAAAACAAAATTTTAGTGATGGAGAAGAAGAAAAATATAGAAATTTTTTACATCTATTATACCATAATACATTTCGATTATGGTGAATACAAATAACATTGAGATTAAATATTTAATTTTAGTGATTACCCGAGTAGATATAATTTATTTTTCATTCATTAATAGTTCTTTAACTTTGTGGCTTACTGACGAAGAAATGTGAAATTTGGTGATGGAGAAGAAACATATTTAATATCTTTACATCAAATCTACCATAATTCAATGTGAAAATGGTAAATATAAATAAATTTGAGCTTGATTGTTTAATTTTTAATTTTCACCTAATTTGTATAAAATAAAAGTCATGTATTATAGTCTTTTAACTTTGTTTTTTAGTGGGTATAAACCTAAAATTTTGTGATGGAGTTGAAAAATAAAATATAATTAATTTTTTACATCTACTATAGTCTATTATGTTTGTTGCTTAGTGATAAAAAATGCTAATACTTTGGGATGGTGAAGAAAAATATTGAATATTTTTAGAAGTAATATACAATAAGTCAATTTGAATATTATAAATATGAACAATATTGAGCTTGATTATTTAATTTTACTTGTTATGCATATGTATAAATTATGGGTCATTAATTTGTAGTCTCTTAATTTAGTTTCTTAGAGGTGATGAAACCAAAATTTTGGTGATGGAGAAGAAGAAAAACATAGAAATTGTTTACATCTATTATACTGTAATACATTGTGATTACGGTGAATACAAATAATATTGAGGTTGAATATTTAATTTGAGTGATTACCCGAGTAGATATGATTTATTTGTCATTCATTAATAGTCCTTTAAATCTGTGGCTTACTGACAAAGAAACGTGAAATTTAGTGATGGAGAAGAAACATATTGAATATATTTACATCAAATTTACCATAATTCAATGTGAAAACGGTAAATATAAATAAATTTGAGCTTGTTTGTTTAATTTTAATTTTTACCTATATTGTATAAAATATAAGTCATGTATTATAGTCTTTTAACTTTGTTTTTTATTGGGGATAAACCTAAAATTTTGTGATGGAGTTTAAAAATAAAATATAATTAATTTTTAACATCTACTATAGTCTATTATGTTTGTTGCTTATAGATAAAAAAAACCTAAGACTTTGGGATGGTGAAGAAAATTATTGAATATTTTTAGAAGTAAGATACAATAAGTCAATATGAATATTATGAATATGAACAATATTGAGCTTGATTATTTAATTTGAATTGTTATGCATATGTATAAATTATGGGTCATTCATTTAAGTCTCTTAACTTAGTTTCTTAGAGGTGAAAAAACCAAAATTTCGGTGATGGATAACAAGAAAAATATAGAAATTGTTTACATCTATTATACCATAATACAATTTGATTATGGTGAGTACAAATAACATTGTGATTAAATATTTATTATTAGTGATTACCCGAGTAGATATAATTTATTTGTCATTCATTTATAGTCCTTTAAATCTGTGGCTTACTGACGAAGAAACATGAAATTTGGTGATGCAGAAGAAACATATTGAATATATTTACATCAAATTTACCATAATTCAATGTAAAAATGGTAAATATAAAAATAAATTTGAGCTTGATTATTTAATTTTAATTGTCACCTATATTGTATTAAATATAAGTCATGGATTATAGTCTTTTAACATTGTTTTTTAGTATGGATAAACCTAAAATTTTGTGATAGAGTAGAAAAATAAAATATAATACTTTTTTTACATCTACTATAGTCTATTATGTTTGTTGCTTAATGATAATAAAACCTAAGACTTTGGGATAGTGAAGAAAAATATTGAATACTTTTAGAAGTAATAAACAACAAGTCAATGTGAATATTCTGAATATGAATAATATTTAGTTTGATTATTTAATTTTAATTGTTATGCATATGTATAAATTATGGGTCATTCATTTGTAGTCTCTTTATTTTCTTAGAGGTGAAGAACCCAAAATTTTAGTGATGGAGAAGAAGAAAAATATAGAAATTTTTTACATCTATTATACCATAATACATTTCGATTATGGTGAATACAAATAACATTGAGATTAAATATTTAATTTTAGTGATTACCCGAGTAGATATAATTTATTTGTCATTCATTAATAGTTCTTTAACTTTGTGGCTTACTGACGAAGAAACGTGAAATTTGGTGATGGAGAAGAAACATATTTAATATCTTTACATCAAATCTACCATAATTCAATGTGAAAATGGTAAATATAAATAAATTTGAGCTTGATTGTTTAATTTTTAATTTTCACCTATATTGTATAAAATAAAAGTCATGTTTTATAGTCTTTTAACTTTGTTTTTTAGTGGGTATAAACCTAAAATTTTGTGATGGAGTTGAAAAATAACATATAATTAATTTTTTACATCTACTATAGTCTATTATGTTTGTTGCTTAGTGATAAAAAATGCTAATACTTTGGGATGGTGAAGAAAAATATTGAATATTTTTAGAAGTAATATACAATAAGTCAATGTGAATATTATAAATATGAACAATATTGAGCTTGATTATTTAATTTTACTTGTTATGCATATGTATAAATTATGGGTCATTAATTTGTAGTCTCTTAATTTAGTTTCTTAGAGGTGATGAAACCAAAATTTTGGTGATGGAGAAGAAGAAAAACATAGAAATTGTTTACATCTATTATACCGTAATACATTGTGATTACGGTGAATACAAATAATATTGAGGTTGAATATTTAATTTGAGTGATTACCCGAGTAGATATAATTTATTTGTCATTCATTAATAGTCCTTTAAATCTGTGGCTTACTGACAAAGAAACGTGAAATTTAGTGATGGAGAAGAAACATATTGAATATATTTACATCAAATTTACCATAATTCAATGTGAAAACGGTAAATATAAATAAATTTGAGCTTGATTGTTTAATTTTAATTTTTACCTATGTTGTATAAAATATAAGTCATGTATTATAGTCTTTTAACTTTGTTTTTTATTAGGGATAAACCTAAAATTTTGTGATGGAGTTTAAAAATAAAATATAATTAATTTTTAACATCTACTATAGTCTATTATGTTTGTTGCTTATAGATAAAAAAACCTAAGACTTTGGGATGGTGAAGAAAATTATTGAATATTTTTAGAAGTAAGATACAATAAGTCAATATGAATATTATGAATATGAACAACATTGAGCTTGATTATTTAATTTTAATTGTTATGCATATGTATAAATTATGGGTCATTCATTTAAGTCTCTTAATTTAGTTTCTTAGAGGTGAAGAAACCAAAATTTCGGTGATGAAAAACAAGAAAAATATAGAAATTGTTTACATCTATTATACCATAATACAATTTGATTATGGTGAGTACAAATAACATTGTGATTAAATATTTATTATTAGTAATTACCCGAGTAGATATAATTTATTTGTCATTCGTTTATAGTCCTATAAATCTATGGCTTACTGACGAAGAAACATGAAATTTGGTGATGGAGAAGAAACATATTGAATATATTTACATCAAATTTACCATAAATCAATGTGAAAATGGTAAATATAAATAAATTTGAGCTTGATTATTTGATTTTAATTGTCACCTATATTATATTAAATATAAGTCATGGATTATAGTCTTTTAATATTGTTTTTTAGTGTGGATAAACCTAAAATTTTGTGATAGAGTAGAAAAATAAAATATAATACTTTTTTTACATCTACTATAGTCTATTATGTTTGTTTCTTAATGATAATAAAACCTAAGACTTTGGGATGGTGAAGAAAAATGTTGAATATTTTTAGAAGTAATATACAATAAGTCAATGTGAATATTATGAATATGAATAATATTTAGTTTGATTATTTACTTTTAATTGTTATGCATATGTATAAATTATGGGTCATTCATTTGTAGTCTCTTTAGTTTCTTAGAGGTGAAGAAACCAAAATTTTAGTGATGGAGAAGAAGAAAAATGTAGAAATTTTTTACATCTATTATACCATAATACATTTCGATTATGGTGAATACAAATAACATTGAGATTAAATATTTAATTTTAGTGATTACCTGAGTAGATATAATTTATTTGTCATTCATTAATAGTTCTTTAACTTTGTGGCTTACTGACGAAGAAACGTGAAATTTGGTGATGGAGAAGAAACATATTTAATATCTTTACATCAAATCTACCATAATTAAATGTGAAAATGGTAAATATAAATAAATTTGAGCTTGATTGTTTAATTTTTAATTTTCACCTATATTGTATAAAACAAAAGTCATGTATTATAGTTTTTTAACTTTGTTTTTTAGTGGGGATAAACCTAAAATTTTGTGATGGAGTTGAAAAATAAAATATAATTAATTTTTTACGTCTACTATAGTCTATTATGTTTGTTGCTTAGTGATAAAAAATGCTAAGACTTTGGGATGGTGAAGAAAAATATTGAATGTTTTTAGAAGTAATATACAATAAGTCAATGTGAATATTATAAATATGAACAATATTGAGCTTGATTATTTAATTTTACTTGTTATGCATATGTATAAATTATGGGTCTTTAATTTGTAGTCTCTTAATTTAGTTTCTCAGAGGTGATGAAACCAAAATTTTGGTGATGGAGAAGAAGAAAAACATAGAAATTGTTTACATCTATTATACCGTAATACATTATGATTATGGTGAATACAAATAACATTGAGGTTGAATATTTAATTTGAGTGATTACCCGAGTAGATATAATTTATTTGTCATTCATTAATAGTCCTTTAAATCTGTGGCTTACTGACGAAGAAAAGTGAAATTTGGTGATGGAGACGAAACATAATGAATATATTTACGTCAAATTTATTATAATTCAATGTGAAAACAGTAAATATAAATAAATTTGAGCTTGATTGTTTAATTTTAATTTTTATCTATATTGTATAAAATATAAGTCATGTATTATAGTCTTTTAACTTTGTTTTTTATTGGGGATAAACCTAAAATTTTGTGATGGAGTTTAAAAATAAAATATAATTAATTTTTAACATCTACTATAGTCTATTATGTTTGTTGCTTATAGATAAAAAAAACCTAAGACTTTGGGATGGTGAAGAAAATTATTGAATATTTTTAGAAGTAAGATACAATAAGTCAATATGAATATTATGAATATGAACAATATTGAGCTTGATTATTTAATTTTAATTGTTATGCATATGTATAAATTATGGGTCATTCATTTAAGTCTCTTAACTTAGTTTCTTAGAGGTGAAGAAACCAAAATTTTGGTGATGGAAAACAAGAAAAATATAGAAATTGTTTACATCTATTATACCATAATACAATTTGATTATGGTGAGTAAAAATAACATTGTGATTAAATATTTATTATTAGTGATTACCCGAGTAGATATAATTTATTTGTCATTCATTTATAGTCCTTTAAATCTGTGGCTTACTGACGAAGAAACATGAAATTTGGTGATGGAGAAGAAACATATTGAATATATTTACATCAAATTTACCATAAATCAATGTGAAAATGGTAAATATAAATAAATTTGAGCTTGATTATTTGATTTTAATTGTCACCTATATTATATTAAATATAAGTCATGGATTATAGTCTTTTAACATTGTTTTTTAGTGTGGATAAACCTAAAATTTTGTGATAGAGTAGAAAAATAAAATATAATACTTTTTTTACATCTACTATAGACTATTATGTTTGTTGCTTAATGATAATAAAACCTAAGACTTTGGGATGGTGAAGAAAAATATTGAATACTTTTAGCAGTAATAAACAATAAGTCAATGTGAATATTATGAATATGAATAATATTTAGTTTGATTATTTAATTTTAATTGTTATGCATATGTATAAATTATGGACCATTCATTTGTAGTCTCTTTAGTTTCTTAGAGGTGAAGAAACCAAAATTTTAGTGATGGAGAAGAAGAAAAATATAGAAATTTTTTACATCTATTGTACCATAATACATTTCGATTATGGTGAATACAAATAACATTGAGATTAAATATTTACTTTTAGTGATTACCCGAGTAGATATAATTTATTTGTCATTCATTAATAGTTCTTTAACTTTGTGGCTTACTGACGAAGAAACGTGAAATTTGGTGATGGAGAAGAAACATATTTAATATCTTTACATCAAATCTACCATAATTCAATGTGAAAATGGTAAATATAAATAAATTTGAGCTTGATTGTTTAATTTTTAATTTTCACCTATATTGTATAAAATAAAAGTCATGTTTTATAGTCTTTTAACTTTGTTTTTTAGTGGGTATAAACCTAAAATTTTATGATGGAGTTGAAAAATAACATATAATTAATTTTTTACATCTACTATAGTCTATTATGTTTGTTGCTTAGTGATAAAAAATGCTAATACTTTGGGATGGTGAAGAAAAATATTGAATATTTTTAGAAGTAATATACAATAAGTCAATGTGAATATTATAAATATGAACAATATTGAGCTTGATTATTTAATTTTACTTGTTATGCATATGTATAAATTATGGGTCATTAATTTGTAGTCTCTTAATTTAGTTTCTTAGAGGTGATGAAACCAAAATTTGGTGATGGAGAAGAAGAAAAACATAGAAATTGTTTACATCTATTATACCGTAATACATTGTGATTACCGTGAATACAAATAATATTGAGGTTGAATATTTAATTTGAGTGATTACCCGAGTAGATATAATTTATTTGTCATTCATTAATAGTCCTTTAAATATGTGGCTTACTGACAAAGAAACGTGAAATTTAGTGATGGAGAAGAAACATATTGAATTTATTTACATCAAATTTACCATAATTCAATGTGAAAACGGTAAATATAAATAAATTTGAGCTTGATTGTTTAATTTTAATTTTTACCTATATTGTATAAAATATAAGTCATGTATTATAGTCTTTTAACTTTGTTTTTTATTGGGGATAAACCTAAAATTTTGTGATGGAGTTTAAAAATAAAATATAATTAATTTTTAACATCTACTATAGTCTATTATGTTTGTTGCTTATAGATAAAAAAAACCTAAGACTTTGGGATGGTGAAGAAAATTATTGAATATTTTTAGAAGTAAGATACAATAAGTCAATATGAATATTATGAATATGAACAATATTGAGCTTGATTATTTAATTTGAATTGTTATGCACATGTATAAATTATGGGTCATTCATTTAAGTCTCTTAACTTAGTTTCTTAGAGGTGAAAAAACCAAAATTTCGGTGATGGAAAACAAGAAAAATATAGAAATTGTTTACATCTATTATACCATAATACAATTTGATTATGGTGAGTACAAATAACATTGTGATTAAATATTTATTATTAGTGATTACCCGAGTAGATATAATTTATTTGTCATTCATTTATAGTCCTTTAAATCTGTGGCTTACTGACGAAGAAACATGAAATTTGGTGATGGAGAAGAAACATATTGAATATATTTACATCAAATTTACCATAAATCAATGTGAAAATGGTAAATATAAATAAATTTGAGCTTGATTATTTGATTTTAATTGTCACCTATATTATATTAAATATAAGTCATGGATTATAGTCTTTTAACATTGTTTTTTAGTGTGGATAAACCTAAAATTTTGTGATAGTGTAGAAAAATAAAATATAATACTTTTTTTACATCTACTATAGACTATTATGTTTGTTGCTTAATGATAATAAAACCTAAGACTTTGGGATGGTGAAGAAAAATATTGAATACTTTTAGAAGTAATAAACAATAAGTCAATGTGAATATTATGAATATGAATAATATTTAGTTTGATTATTTAATTTTAATTGTTATGCATATGTATAAATTATGGGTCATTCATTTGTAGTCTCTTTAGTTTCTTAGAGGTGAAGAAACCAAAATTTTAGTGATGGAGAAGAAGAAAAATATAGAAATTTATTACATCTATTATACCATAATACATTTCGATTATGGTGAATACAAATAACATTGAGATTAAATATTTAATTTTAGTGATTACCCGAGTAGATATAATTTATTTGTCATTCATTAATAGTTCTTTAACTTTGTGGCTTACTGACGAAGAAATGTGAAATTTGGTGATGGAGAAGAAACATATTTAATATCTTTACATCAAATCTACCATAATTCAATGTGAAAATGGTAAATATAAATAAATTTGAGCTTGATTGTTTAATTTTTAATTTTCACCTATATTGTATAAAATAAATGTCATGTATTATAGTCTTTTAACTTTGTTTTTTAGTGGGTATAAACCTAAAATTTTGTGATGGAGTTGAAAAATAAAATATAATTAATTTTTTACATCTACTATAGTCTATTATGTTTGTTGCTTAGTGATAAAAAATGCTAATACTTTGGGATGGAAAAGAAAAATATTGAATATTTTTAGAAGTAATATACAATAAGTCAATGTGAATATTATAAATATGAACAATATTGAGCTTGATTATTTAATTTTACTTGTTATGCATATGTATAAATTATGGGTCATTAATTTGTAGTCTCTTAATTTAGTTTCTTAGAGGTGATGAAACCAAAATTTTGGTGATGGAGAAGAAGAAAAACATAGAAATTGTTTACATCTATTATACCGTAATACATTGTGATTACGGTGAATACAAATAATATTGAGGTTGAATATTTAATTTGAGTGATTACCCGAGTAGATATAATTTATTTGTCATTCATTAATAGTCCTTTAAATCTGTGGCTTACTGACAAAGAAACGTGAAATTTAGTGATGGAGAAGAAACATATTGAATATATTTACATCAAATTTACCATAATTCAATGTGAAAACGGTAAATATAAATAAATTTGAGCTTGATTGTTTAATTTTAATTTTTACCTATATTGTATAAAATATAAGTCATGTATTATAGTCTTTTAACTTTGTTTTTTATTAGGGATAAACCTAAAATTTTGTGATGGAGTTTAAAAATAAAATATAATTAATTTTTAACATCTACTATAGTCTATTATGTTTGTTGCTTATAGATAAAAAAACCTAAGACTTTGGGATGGTGAAGAAAATTATTGAATATTTTTAGAAGTAAGATACAATAAGTCAATATGAATATTATGAATATGAACAACATTGAGCTTGATTATTTAATTTTAATTGTTATGCATATGTATAAATTATGGGTCATTCATTTCAGTCTCTTAATTTAGTTTCTTAGAGGTGAAGAAACCAAAATTTCGGTGATGAAAAACAAGAAAAATATAGAAATTGTTTACATCTATTATACCATAATACAATTTGATTATGGTGAGTACAAATAACATTGTGATTAAATATTTATTATTAGTAATTACCCGAGTAGATATAATTTATTTGTCATTCGTTTATAGTCCTATAAATCTATGGCTTACTGACGAAGAAACATGAAATTTGGTGATGGAGAAGAAACATATTGAATATATTTACATCAAATTTACCATAAATCAATGTGAAAATGGTAAATATAAATAAATTTGAGCTTGATTATTTGATTTTAATTGTCACCTATATTATATTAAATATAAGTCATGGATTATAGTCTTTTAATATTGTTTTTTAGTGTGGATAAACCTAAAATTTTGTGATAGAGTAGAAAAATAAAATATAATACTTTTTTTACATCTACTATAGTCTATTATGTTTGTTTCTTAATGATAATAAAACCTAAGACTTTGGGATGGTGAAGAAAAATGTTGAATATTTTTAGAAGTAATATACAATAAGTCAATGTGAATATTATGAATATGAATAATATTTAGTTTGATTATTTACTTTTAATTGTTATGCATATGTATAAATTATGGGTCATTCATTTGTAGTCTCTTTAGTTTCTTAGAGGTGAAGAAACCAAAATTTTAGTGATGGAGAAGAAGAAAAATGTAGAAATTTTTTACATCTATTATACCATAATACATTTCGATTATGGTGAATACAAATAACATTGAGATTAAATATTTAATTTTAGTGATTACCTGAGTAGATATAATTTATTTGTCATTCATTAATAGTTCTTTAACTTTGTGGCTTACTGACGAAGAAACGTGAAATTTGGTGATGGAGAAGAAACATATTTAATATCTTTACATCAAATCTACCATAATTAAATGTGAAAATGGTAAATATAAATAAATTTGAGCTTGATTGTTTAATTTTTAATTTTCACCTATATTGTATAAAACAAAAGTCATGTATTATAGTTTTTTAACTTTGTTTTTTAGTGGGGATAAACCTAAAATTTTGTGATGGAGTTGAAAAATAAAATATAATTAATGTTTTACGTCTACTATAGTCTATTATGTTTGTTGCTTAGTGATAAAAAATGCTAAGACTTTGGGATGGTGAAGAAAAATATTGAATGTTTTTAGAAGTAATATACAATAAGTCAATGTGAATATTATAAATATGAACAATATTGAGCTTGATTATTTAATTTTACTTGTTATGCATATGTATAAATTATGGGTCTTTAATTTGTAGTCTCTTAATTTAGTTTCTCAGAGGTGATGAAACCAAAATTTTGGTGATGGAGAAGAAGAAAAACATAGAAATTGTTTACATCTATTATACCGTAATACATTATGATTATGGTGAATACAAATAACATTGAGGTTGAATATTTAATTTGAGTGATTACCCGAGTAGATATAATTTATTTGTCATTCATTAATAGTCCTTTAAATCTGTGGCTTACTGACGAAGAAACGTGAAATTTGGTGATGGAGACGAAACATAATGAATATATTTATGTCAAATTTATTATAATTCAATGTGAAAACAGTAAATATAAATAAATTTGAGCTTGATTGTTTAATTTTAATTTTTATCTATATTGTATAAAATATAAGTCATGTATTATAGTCTTTTAACTTTGTTTTTTATTGGGGATAAACCTAAAATTTTGTGATGGAGTTTAAAAATAAAATATAATTAATTTTTAACATCTACTATAGTCTATTATGTTTGTTGCTTATAGATAAAAAAAACCTAAGACTTTGGGATGGTGAAGAAAATTATTGAATATTTTTAGAAGTAAGATACAATAAGTCAATATGAATATTATGAATATGAACAATATTGAGCTTGATTATTTAATTTTAATTGTTATGCATATGTATAAATTATGGGTCATTCATTTAAGTCTCTTAACTTAGTTTCTTAGAGGTGAAGAAACCAAAATTTTGGTGATGGAAAACAAGAAAAATATAGAAATTGTTTACATCTATTATACCATAATACAATTTGATTATGGTGAGTAAAAATAACATTGTGATTAAATATTTATTATTAGTGATTACCCGAGTAGATATAATTTATTTGTCATTCATTTATAGTCCTTTAAATCTGTGGCTTACTGACGAAGAAACATGAAATTTGGTGATGGAGAAGAAACATATTGAATATATTTACATCAAATTTACCATAAATCAATGTGAAAATGGTAAATATAAATAAATTTGAGCTTGATTATTTGATTTTAATTGTCACCTATATTATATTAAATATAAGTCATGGATTATAGTCTTTTAACATTGTTTTTTACTGTGGATAAACCTAAAATTTTGTGATAGAGTAGAAAAATAAAATATAATACTTTTTTTACATCTACTATAGACTATTATGTTTGTTGCTTAATGATAATAAAACCTAAGACTTTGGGATGGTGAAGAAAAATATTGAATACTTTTAGCAGTAATAAACAATAAGTCAATGTGAATATTATGAATATGAATAATATTTAGTTTGATTATTTAATTTTAATTGTTATGCATATGTATAAATTATGGGCCATTCATTTGTAGTCTCTTTAGTTTCTTAGAGGTGAAGAAACCAAAATTTTAGTGATGGAGAAGAAGAAAAATATAGAAATTTTTTACATCTATTGTACCATAATACATTTCGATTATGGTGAATACAAATAACATTGAGATTAAATATTTACTTTTAGTGATTACCCGAGTAGATATAATTTATTTGTCATTCATTAATAGTTCTTTAACTTTGTGGCTTACTGACGAAGAAACGTGAAATTTGGTGATGGAGAAGAAACATATTTAATATCTTTACATCAAATCTACCATAATTCAATGTGAAAATGGTAAATATAAATAAATTTGAGCTTGATTGTTTAATTTTTAATTTTCACCTATATTGTATAAAACAAAAGTCATGTATTATAGTCTTTTAACTTTGTTTTTTAGTGGGGATAAACCTAAAATTTTGTGATGGAGTTGAATAATAAAATATAATTAATTTTTTACGTCTACTATAGTCTATTATGTTTGTTGCTTAGTGATAAAAAATGCTAAGACTTTGGGATGATGAAGAAAAATATTGAATATTTTTAGAAGTAATATACAATAAGTCAATGTGAATATTATAAATATGAACAATATTGAGCTTGATTATTTAATTTTACTTGTTATGCATATGTATAAATTATGGGTCTTTAATTTGTAGTCTCTTAATTTAGTTTCTCAGAGGTGATGAAACCAAAATTTTGGTGATGGAGAAGAAGAAAAACATAGAAATTGTTTACATCTATTATACCGTAATACATTATGATTATGGTGAATACAAATAACATTGAGGTTGAATATTTAATTTGAGTGATTACCCGAGTAGATATAATTTATTTGTCATTCATTAATAGTCCTTTAAATCTGTGGCTTACTGACGAAGAAACGTGAAATTTGGTGATGGAGACGAAACATAATGAATATATTTACGTCAAATTTATTATAATTCAATGTGAAAACAGTAAATATAAATAAATTTGAGCTTGATTGTTTAATTTCAATTTTTATCTATATTGTATAAAATATAAGTCATGTATTATAGTCTTTTAACTTTGTTTTTTATTGGGGATAAACCTAAAATTTTGTGATGGAGTTTAAAAATAAAATATAATTAATTTTTAACATCTACTATAGTCAATTATGTTTGTTGCTTATAGATAAAAAAAACCTAAGACTTTGGGATGGTGAAGAAAATTATTGAATATTTTTAGAAGTAAGATACAATAAGTCAATATGAATATTATGAATATGAATAATATTGAGCTTGATTATTTAATTTTAATTGTTATGCATATGTATAAATTATGGGTCATTCATTTAAGTCTCTTAACTTAGTTTCTTAGAGGTGAAGAAACCAAAATTTTGGTGATGGAAAACAAGAAAAATATAGAAATTGTTTACATCTATTATACCATAATACAATTTGATTATGGTGAGTAAAAATAACATTGTGATTATATATTTATTATTAGTGATTACCCGAGTAGATATAATTTATTTGTCATTCATTTATAGTCCTTTAAATCTGTGGCTTACTGACGAAGAAACATGAAATTTGGTGATGGAGAAGAAACATATTGAATATATTTACATCAAATTTACCATAAATCAATGTGAAAATGGTAAATATAAATAAATTTGAGCTTGATTATTTGATTTTAATTGTCACCTATATTATATTAAATATAAGTCATGGATTATAGTCTTTTAATATTGTTTTTTAGTGTGGATAAACCTAAAATTTTGTGATAGAGTAGAAAAATAAAATATAATACTTTTTTTACATCTACTATAGTCTATTATGTTTGTTTCTTAATGATAATAAAACCTAAGACTTTGGGATGGTGAAGAAAAATGTTGAATATTTTTAGAAGTAATATACAATAAGTCAATGTGAATATTATGAATATGAATAATATTTAGTTTGATTATTTACTTTTAATTGTTATGCATATGTATAAATTATGGGTCATTCATTTGTAGTCTCTTTAGTTTCTTAGAGGTGAAGAAACCAAAATTTTAGTGATGGAGAAGAAGAAAAATGTAGAAATTTTTTACATCTATTATACCATAATACATTTCGATTATGGTGAATACAAATAACATTGAGATTAAATATTTAATTTTAGTGATTACCTGAGTAGATATAATTTATTTGTCATTCATTAATAGTTCTTTAACTTTGTGGCTTACTGACGAAGAAACGTGAAATTTGGTGATGGAGAAGAAACATATTTAATATCTTTACATCAAATCTACCATAATTAAATGTGAAAATGGTAAATATAAATAAATTTGAGCTTGATTGTTTAATTTTTAATTTTCACCTATATTGTATAAAACAAAAGTCATGTATTATAGTTTTTTAACTTTGTTTTTTAGTGGGGATAAACCTAAAATTTTGTGATGGAGTTGAAAAATAAAATATAATTAATGTTTTACGTCTACTATAGTCTATTATGTTTGTTGCTTAGTGATAAAAAATGCTAAGACTTTGGGATGGTGAAGAAAAATATTGAATGTTTTTAGAAGTAATATACAATAAGTCAATGTGAATATTATAAATATGAACAATATTGAGCTTGATTATTTAATTTTACTTGTTATGCATATGTATAAATTATGGGTCATTCATTTGTAGTCTCTTAATTTAGTTTCTCAGAGGTGATGAAACCAAAATTTTGGTGATGGAGAAGAAGAAAAACATAGAAATTGTTTACATCTATTATACCGTAATACATTATGATTATGGTGAATACAAATAACATTGAGGTTGAATATTTAATTTGAGTGATTACCCGAGTAGATATAATTTATTTGTCATTCATTAATAGTCCTTTAAATCTGTGGCTTACTGACGAAGAAACGTGAAATTTGGTGATGGAGACGAAACATAATGAATATATTTATGTCAAATTTATTATAATTCAATGTGAAAACAGTAAATATAAATAAATTTGAGCTTGATTGTTTAATTTTAATTTTTATCTATATTGTATAAAATATAAGTCATGTATTATAGTCTTTTAACTTTGTTTTTTATTGGGGATAAACCTAAAATTTTGTGATGGAGTTTAAAAATAAAATATAATTAATTTTTAACATCTACTATAGTCTATTATGTTTGTTGCTTATAGATAAAAAAAACCTAAGACTTTGGGATGGTGAAGAAAATTATTGAATATTTTTAGAAGTAAGATACAATAAGTCAATATGAATATTATGAATATGAACAATATTGAGCTTGATTATTTAATTTTAATTGTTATGCATATGTATAAATTATGGGTCATTCATTTAAGTCTCTTAACTTAGTTTCTTAGAGGTGAAGAAACCAAAATTTTGGTGATGGAAAACAAGAAAAATATAGAAATTGTTTACATCTATTATACCATAATACAATTTGATTATGGTGAGTAAAAATAACATTGTGATTAAATATTTATTATTAGTGATTACCCGAGTAGATATAATTTATTTGTCATTCATTTATAGTCCTTTAAATCTGTGGCTTACTGACGAAGAAACATGAAATTTGGTGATGGAGAAGAAACATATTGAATATATTTACATCAAATTTACCATAAATCAATGTGAAAATGGTAAATATAAATAAATTTGAGCTTGATTATTTGATTTTAATTGTCACCTATATTATATTAAATATAAGTCATGGATTATAGTCTTTTAACATTGTTTTTTAGTGTGGATAAACCTAAAATTTTGTGATAGAGTAGAAAAATAAAATATAATACTTTTTTTACATCTACTATAGACTATTATGTTTGTTGCTTAATGATAATAAAACCTAAGACTTTGGGATGGTGAAGAAAAATATTGAATACTTTTAGCAGTAATAAACAATAAGTCAATGTGAATATTATGAATATGAATAATATTTAGTTTGATTATTTAATTTTAATTGTTATGCATATGTATAAATTATGGGCCATTCATTTGTAGTCTCTTTAGTTTCTTAGAGGTGAAGAAACCAAAATTTTAGTGATGGAGAAGAAGAAAAATATAGAAATTTTTTACATCTATTGTACCATAATACATTTCGATTATGGTGAATACAAATAACATTGAGATTAAATATTTACTTTTAGTGATTACCCGAGTAGATATAATTTATTTGTCATTCATTAATAGTTCTTTAACTTTGTGGCTTACTGACGAAGAAACGTGAAATTTGGTGATGGAGAAGAAACATATTTAATATCTTTACATCAAATCTACCATAATTCAATGTGAAAATGGTAAATATAAATAAATTTGAGCTTGATTGTTTAATTTTTAATTTTCACCTATATTGTATAAAACAAAAGTCATGTATTATAGTCTTTTAACTTTGTTTTTTAGTGGGGATAAACCTAAAATTTTGTGATGGAGTTGAATAATAAAATATAATTAATTTTTTACGTCTACTATAGTCTATTATGTTTGTTGCTTAGTGATAAAAAATGCTAAGACTTTGGGATGATGAAGAAAAATATTGAATATTTTTAGAAGTAATATACAATAAGTCAATGTGAATATTATAAATATGAACAATATTGAGCTTGATTATTTAATTTTACTTGTTATGCATATGTATAAATTATGGGTCTTTAATTTGTAGTCTCTTAATTTAGTTTCTCAGAGGTGATGAAACCAAAATTTTGGTGATGGAGAAGAAGAAAAACATAGAAATTGTTTACATCTATTATACCGTAATACATTATGATTATGGTGAATACAAATAACATTGAGGTTGAATATTTAATTTGAGTGATTACCCGAGTAGATATAATTTATTTGTCATTCATTAATAGTCCTTTAAATCTGTGGCTTACTGACGAAGAAACGTGAAATTTGGTGATGGAGACGAAACATAATGAATATATTTACGTCAAATTTATTATAATTCAATGTGAAAACAGTAAATATAAATAAATTTGAGCTTGATTGTTTAATTTCAATTTTTATCTATATTGTATAAAATATAAGTCATGTATTATAGTCTTTTAACTTTGTTTTTTATTGGGGATAAACCTAAAATTTTGTGATGGAGTTTAAAAATAAAATATAATTAATTTTTAACATCTACTATAGTCAATTATGTTTGTTGCTTATAGATAAAAAAAACCTAAGACTTTGGGATGGTGAAGAAAATTATTGAATATTTTTAGAAGTAAGATACAATAAGTCAATATGAATATTATGAATATGAATAATATTGAGCTTGATTATTTAATTTTAATTGTTATGCATATGTATAAATTATGGGTCATTCATTTAAGTCTCTTAACTTAGTTTCTTAGAGGTGAAGAAACCAAAATTTTGGTGATGGAAAACAAGAAAAATATAGAAATTGTTTACATCTATTATACCATAATACAATTTGATTATGGTGAGTAAAAATAACATTGTGATTAAATATTTATTATTAGTGATTACCCGAGTAGATATAATTTATTTGTCATTCATTTATAGTCCTTTAAATCTGTGGCTTACTGACGAAGAAACATGAAATTTGGTGATGGAGAAGAAACATATTGAATATATTTACATCAAATTTACCATAAATCAATGTGAAAATGGTAAATATAAATAAATTTGAGCTTGATTATTTGATTTTAATTGTCACCTATATTATATTAAATATAAGTCATGGATTATAGTCTTTTAACATTGTTTTTTAGTGTGGATAAACCTAAAATTTTGTGATAGAGTAGAAAAATAAAATATAATACTTTTTTTACATCTACTATAGACTATTATGTTTGTTGCTTAATGATAATAAAACCTAAGACTTTGGGATGGTGAAGAAAAATATTGAATACTTTTAGCAGTAATAAACAATAAGTCAATGTGAATATTATGAATATGAATAATATTTAGTTTGATTATTTAATTTTAATTGTTATGCATATGTATAAATTATGGGCCATTCATTTGTAGTCTCTTTAGTTTCTTAGAGGTGAAGAAACCAAAATTTTAGTGATGGAGAAGAAGAAAAATATAGAAATTTTTTACATCTATTGTACCATAATACATTTCGATTATGGTGAATACAAATAACATTGAGATTAAATATTTACTTTTAGTGATTACCCGAGTAGATATAATTTATTTGTCATTCATTAATAGTTCTTTAACTTTGTGGCTTACTGACGAAGAAACGTGAAATTTGGTGATGGAGAAGAAACATATTTAATATCTTTACATCAAATCTACCATAATTCAATGTGAAAATGGTAAATATAAATAAATTTGAGCTTGATTGTTTAATTTTTAATTTTCACCTATATTGTATAAAACAAAAGTCATGTATTATAGTCTTTTAACTTTGTTTTTTAGTGGGGATAAACCTAAAATTTTGTGATGGAGTTGAATAATAAAATATAATTAATTTTTTACGTCTACTATAGTCTATTATGTTTGTTGCTTAGTGATAAAAAATGCTAAGACTTTGGGATGATGAAGAAAAATATTGAATATTTTTAGAAGTAATATACAATAAGTCAATGTGAATATTATAAATATGAACAATATTGAGCTTGATTATTTAATTTTACTTGTTATGCATATGTATAAATTATGGGTCTTTAATTTGTAGTCTCTTAATTTAGTTTCTCAGAGGTGATGAAACCAAAATTTTGGTGATGGAGAAGAAGAAAAACATAGAAATTGTTTACATCTATTATACCGTAATACATTATGATTATGGTGAATACAAATAACATTGAGGTTGAATATTTAATTTGAGTGATTACCCGAGTAGATATAATTTATTTGTCATTCATTAATAGTCCTTTAAATCTGTGGCTTACTGACGAAGAAACGTGAAATTTGGTGATGGAGACGAAACATAATGAATATATTTACGTCAAATTTATTATAATTCAATGTGAAAACAGTAAATATAAATAAATTTGAGCTTGATTGTTTAATTTCAATTTTTATCTATATTGTATAAAATATAAGTCATGTATTATAGTCTTTTAACTTTGTTTTTTATTGGGGATAAACCTAAAATTTTGTGATGGAGTTTAAAAATAAAATATAATTAATTTTTAACATCTACTATAGTCTATTATGTTTGTTGCTTATAGATAAAAAAAACCTAAGACTTTGGGATGGTGAAGAAAATTATTGAATATTTTTAGAAGTAAGATACAATAAGTCAATATGAATATTATGAATATGAACAATATTGAGCTTGATTATTTAATTTTAATTGTTATGCATATGTATAAATTATGGGTCATTCATTTAAGTCTCTTAACTTAGTTTCTTAGAGGTGAAGAAACCAAAATTTTGGTGATGGAAAACAAGAAAAATATAGAAATTGTTTACATCTATTATACCATAATACAATTTGATTATGGTGAGTAAAAATAACATTGTGATTAAATATTTATTATTAGTGATTACCCGAGTAGATATAATTTATTTGTCATTCATTTATAGTCCTTTAAATTTGTGGCTTACTGACGAAGAAACATGAAATTTGGTGATGGAGAAGAAACATATTGAATATATTTACATCAAATTTACCATAAATCAATGTGAAAATGGTAAATATAAATAAATTTGAGCTTGATTATTTGATTTTAATTGTCACCTATATTATATTAAATATAAGTCATGGATTATAGTCTTTTAACATTGTTTTTTAGTGTGGATAAACCTAAAATTTTATGATAGAGTAGAAAAATAAAATATAATACTTTTTTTACATCTACTATAGACTATTATGTTTGTTGCTTAATGATAATAAAACCTAAGACTTTGGGATGGTGAAGAAAAATATTGAATACTTTTAGAAGTAATAAACAATAAGTCAATGTGAATATTATGAATATGAATAATATTTAGTTTGATTATTTAATTTTAATTGTTATGCATATGTATAAATTATGGGTCATTCATTTGTAGTCTCTTTAGTTTCTTAGAGGTGAAGAAACCAAAATTTTAGTGATGGAGAAGAAGAAAAATATAGAAATTTTTTACATCTATTATACCATAATACATTTCGATTATGGTGAATACAAATAACATTGAGATTAAATATTTACTTTTAGTGATTACCCGAGTAGATATAATTTATTTGTCATTCATTAATAGTTCTTTAACTTTGTGGCTTACTGACGAAGAAACGTGAAATTTGGTGATGGAGAAGAAACATATTTAATATCTTTACATCAAATCTACCATAATTCAATGTGAAAATGGTAAATATAAATAAATTTGAGCTTGATTGTTTAATTTTTAATTTTCACCTATATTGTATAAAACAAAAGTCATGTATTATAGTCTTTTAACTTTGTTTTTTAGTGGGGGTAAACCTAAAATTTTGTGATGGAGTTGAATAATAAAATATAATTAATTTTTTACGTCTACTATAGTCTATTATGTTTGTTGCTTAGTGATAAAAAATGCTAAGACTTTGGGATGATGAAGAAAAATATTGAATATTTTTAGAAGTAATATACAATAAGTCAATGTGAATATTATAAATATGAACAATATTGAGCTTGATTATTTAATTTTACTTGTTATGCATATGTATAAATTATGGGTCTTTAATTTGTAGTCTCTTAATTTAGTTTCTCAGAGGTGATGAAACCAAAATTTTGGTGATGGAGAAGAAGAAAAACATAGAAATTGTTTACATCTATTATACCGTAATACATTATGATTATGGTGAATACAAATAACATTGAGGTTGAATATTTAATTTGAGTGATTACCCGAGTAGATATAATTTATTTGTCATTCATTAATAGTCCTTTAAATCTGTGGCTTACTGACGAAGAAACGTGAAATTTGGTGATGGAGACGAAACATAATGAATATATTTACGTCAAATTTATTATAATTCAATGTGAAAACAGTAAATATAAATAAATTTGAGCTTGATTGTTTAATTTAAATTTTTATCTATATTGTATAAAATATAAGTCATGTATTATAGTCTTTTAACTTTGTTTTTTATTGGGGATAAACCTAAAATTTTGTGATGGAGTTTAAAAATAAAATATAATTAATTTTTAACATCTACTATAGTCTATTATGTTTGTTGCTTATAGATAAAAAAAACCTAAGACTTTGGGATGGTGAAGAAAATTATTGAATATTTTTAGAAGTAAGATACAATAAGTCAATATGAATATTATGAATATGAAAAATATTGAGCTTGATTATTTAATTTTAATTGTTATGCATATGTATAAATTATGGGTCATTCATTTAAGTCTCTTAACTTAGTTTCTTAGAGGTGAAGAAACCAAAATTTTGGTGATGGAAAACAAGAAAAATATAGAAATTGTTTACATCTATTATACCATAATACAATTTGATTATGGTGAGTAAAAATAACATTGTGATTAAATATTTATTATTAGTGATTACCCGAGTAGATATAATTTATTTGTCATTCATTTATAGTCCTTTAAATCTGTGGCTTACTGACGAAGAAACATGAAATTTGGTGATGTAGAAGAAACATATTGAATATATTTACATCAAATTTACCATAAATCAATGTGAAAATGGTAAATATAAATAAATTTGAGCTTGATTATTTGATTTTAATTGTCACCTATATTATATTAAATATAAGTCATGGATTATAGTCTTTTAACATTGTTTTTTAGTGTGGATAAACCTAAAATTTTATGATAGAGTAGAAAAATAAAATATAATACTTTTTTTACATCTACTATAGACTATTATGTTTGTTGCTTAATGATAATAAAACCTAAGACTTTGGGATGGTGAAGAAAAATATTGAATACTTTTAGAAGTAATAAACAATAAGTCAATGTGAATATTATGAATATGAATAATATTTAGTTTGATTATTTAATTTTAATTGTTATGCATATGTATAAATTATGGGTCATTCATTTGTAGTCTCTTTAGTTTCTTAGAGGTGAAGAAACCAAAATTTTAGTGATGGAGAAGAAGAAAAATATAGAAATTTTTTACATCTATTATACCATAATACATTTCGATTATGGTGAATACAAATAACATTGAGATTAAATATTTACTTTTAGTGATTACCCGAGTAGATATAATTTATTTGTCATTCATTAATAGTTCTTTAACTTTGTGGCTTACTGACGAAGAAACGTGAAATTTGGTGATGGAGAAGAAACATATTTAATATCTTTACATCAAATCTACCATAATTCAATGTGAAAATGGTAAATATAAATAAATTTGAGCTTGATTGTTTAATTTTTAATTTTCACCTATATTGTATAAAACAAAAGTCATGTATTATAGTCTTTTAACTTTGTTTTTTAGTGGGGGTAAACCTAAAATTTTGTGATGGAGTTGAATAATAAAATATAATTAATTTTTTACGTCTACTATAGTCTATTATGTTTGTTGCTTAGTGATAAAAAATGCTAAGACTTTGGGATGATGAAGAAAAATATTGAATATTTTTAGAAGTAATATACAATAAGTCAATGTGAATATTATAAATATGAACAATATTGAGCTTGATTATTTAATTTTACTTGTTATGCATATGTATAAATTATGGGTCTTTAATTTGTAGTCTCTTAATTTAGTTTCTCAGAGGTGATGAAACCAAAATTTTGGTGATGGAGAAGAAGAAAAACATAGAAATTGTTTACATCTATTATACCGTAATACATTATGATTATGGTGAATACAAATAACATTGAGGTTGAATATTTAATTTGAGTGATTACCCGAGTAGATATAATTTATTTGTCATTCATTAATAGTCCTTTAAATCTGTGGCTTACTGACGAAGAAACGTGAAATTTGGTGATGGAGACGAAACATAATGAATATATTTACGTCAAATTTATTATAATTCAATGTGAAAACAGTAAATATAAATAAATTTGAGCTTGATTGTTTAATTTAAATTTTTATCTATATTGTATAAAATATAAGTCATGTATTATAGTCTTTTAACTTTGTTTTTTATTGGGGATAAACCTAAAATTTTGTGATGGAGTTTAAAAATAAAATATAATTAATTTTTAACATCTACTATAGTCTATTATGTTTGTTGCTTATAGATAAAAAAAACCTAAGACTTTGGGATGGTGAAGAAAATTATTGAATATTTTTAGAAGTAAGATACAATAAGTCAATATGAATATTATGAATATGAAAAATATTGAGCTTGATTATTTAATTTTAATTGTTATGCATATGTATAAATTATGGGTCATTCATTTAAGTCTCTTAACTTAGTTTCTTAGAGGTGAAGAAACCAAAATTTTGGTGATGGAAAACAAGAAAAATATAGAAATTGTTTACATCTATTATACCATAATACAATTTGATTATGGTGAGTAAAAATAACATTGTGATTAAATATTTATTATTAGTGATTACCCGAGTAGATATAATTTATTTGTCATTCATTTATAGTCCTTTAAATCTGTGGCTTACTGACGAAGAAACATGAAATTTGGTGATGTAGAAGAAACATATTGAATATATTTACATCAAATTTACCATAAATCAATGTGAAAATGGTAAATATAAATAAATTTGAGCTTGATTATTTGATTTTAATTGTCACCTATATTATATTAAATATAAGTCATGGATTATAGTCTTTTAACATTGTTTTTTAGTGTGGATAAACCTAAAATTTTATGATAGAGTAGAAAAATAAAATATAATACTTTTTTTACATCTACTATAGACTATTATGTTTGTTGCTTAATGATAATAAAACCTAAGACTTTGGGATGGTGAAGAAAAATATTGAATACTTTTAGAAGTAATAAACAATAAGTCAATGTGAATATTATGAATATGAATAATATTTAGTTTGATTATTTAATTTTAATTGTTATGCATATGTATAAATTATGGGTCATTCATTTGTAGTCTCTTTAGTTTCTTAGAGGTGAAGAAACCAAAATTTTAGTGATGGAGAAGAAGAAAAATATAGAAATTTTTTACATCTATTATACCATAATACATTTCGATTATGGTGAATACAAATAACATTGAGATTAAATATTTACTTTTAGTGATTACCCGAGTAGATATAATTTATTTGTCATTCATTAATAGTTCTTTACCTTTGTGGCTTACTGACGAAGAAACGTGAAATTTGGTGATGGAGAAGAAACATATTTAATATCTTTACATCAAATCTACCATAATTCAATGTGAAAATGGTAAATATAAATAAATTTGAGCTTGATTGTTTAATTTTTAATTTTCACCTATATTGTATAAAACAAAAGTCATGTATTATAGTCTTTTAACTTTGTTTTTTAGTGGGGATAAACCTAAAATTTTGTGATGGAGTTGAATAATAAAATATAGTTAATTTTTTACGTCTACTATAGTCTATTATGTTTGTTGCTTAGTGATAAAAAATGCTAAGACTTTGGGATGGTGAAGAAAAATATTTAATATTTTTAGAAGTAATATACAATAAGTCAATGTGAATATTATAAATATGAACAATATTGAGCTTGATTATTTAATTTTACTTGTTATGCATATGTATAAATTATGGGTCTTTAATTTGTAGTCTCTTAATTTAGTTTCTCAGAGGTGATGAAACCAAAATTTTGGTGATGGAGAAGAAGAAAAACATAGAAATTGTTTACATCTATTATACCGTAATACATTATGATTATGGTGAATACAAATAACATTGAGGTTGAATATTTAATTTGAGTGATTACCCGAGTAGATATAATTTATTTGTCATTCATTAATAGTCCTTTAAATCTGTGGCTTACTGACGAAGAAACGTGAAATTTGGTGATGGAGACGAAACATAATGAATATATTTACGTCAAATTTATTATAATTCAATGTGAAAACAGTAAATATAAATAAATTTGAGCTTGATTGTTTAATTTCAATTTTTATCTATATTGTATAAAATATAAGTCATGTATTATAGTCTTTTAACTTTGTTTTTTATTGGGGATAAACCTAAAATTTTGTGATGGAGTTTAAAAATAAAATATAATTAATTTTTAACATCTACTATAGTCTATTATGTTTGTTGCTTATAGATAAAAAAAACCTAAGACTTTGGGATGGTGAAGAAAATTATTGAATATTTTTAGAAGTAAGATACAATAAGTCAATATGAATATTATGAATATGAACAATATTGAGCTTGATTATTTAATTTTAATTGTTATGCATATGTATAAATTATGGGTCATTCATTTAAGTCTCTTAATTTAGTTTCTTAGAGGTGAAGAAACCAAAATTTCGGTGATGAAAAACAAGAAAAATATAGAAATTGTTTACATCTATTATACCATAATACAATTTGATTATGGTGAGTACAAATAACATTGTGATTAAATATTTATTATTAGTGATTACCCGAGTAGATATAATTTATTTGTCATTCATTTATAGTCCTTTAAATATGTGGCTTACTGACGAAGAAACATGAAATTTGGTGATGGAGAAGAAACATATTGAATATATTTACATCAAATTTACCATAAATCAATGTGAAAATGGTAAATATAAATAAATTTGAGCTTGATTATTTGATTTTAATTGTCACCTATATTATATTAAATATAAGTCATGGATTATAGTCTTTTAAAATTGTTTTTTAGTGTGGATAAACCTAAAATTTTGTGATAGAGTAGAAAAATAAAATATAATACGTTTTTTACATCTACTATAGACTATTATGTTTGTTGCTTAATGATAATAAAACCTAAGACTTTGGGATGGTGAAGAAAAATATTGAATACTTTTAGAAGTAATAAACAATAAGTCAATGTGAATATTATGAATATGAATAATATTTAGTTTGATTATTTAATTTTAATTGTTATGCATATGTATAAATTATGGGTCATTCATTTGTAGTCTCTTTAGTTTCTTAGAGGTGAAGAAACCAAAATTTTAGTGATGGAGAAGAAGAAAAATATAGAAATTTTTTACATCTATTATACCATAATACATTTCGATTATGGTGAATACAAATAACATTGAGATTAAATATTTAATTTTAGTGATTACCCGAGTAGATATAATTTATTTGTCATTCATTAATAGTTCTTTAACTTTGTGGCTTACTGACGAAGAAACGTGAAATTTGGTGATGGAGAAGAAACATATTTAATATCTTTACATCAAATCTACCATAATTCAATGTGAAAATGGTAAATATAAATAAATTTGTGCTTGATTGTTTAATTTTTAATTTTCACCTATATTGTATAAAACAAAAGTCATGTATTATAGTCTTTTAACTTTGTTTTTTAGTGGGGGTAAACCTAAAATTTTGTGATGGAGTTGAAAAATAAAATATAATTAATTTTTTATGTCTACTATAGTCTATTATGTTTGTTGCTTAGTGATAAAAAATGCTAAGACTTTGGGATGGTGAAGAAAAATATTAAATATTTTTAGAAGTAATATACAATAAGTCAATGTGAATATTATAAATATGAATAATATTGAGCTTGATTATTTAATTTTACTTGTTATGCATATGTATAAATTATGGGTCTTTAATTTGTAGTCTCTTAATTTAGTTTCTTAGAGGTGATGAAACCAAAATTTTGGTGATGGAGAAGAAGAAAAACATAGAAATTGTTTACATCTATTATACCGTAATACATTATGATTATGGTGAATACAAATAACATTGAGGTTGAATATTTAATTTGAGTGATTACCTGAGTAGATATAATTTATTTGTCATTCATTAATAGTCCTTTAAATCTGTGGCGTACTGACGAAGAAACGTGAAATTTGGTGATGGAGAAGAAACATATTGAATATATTTACATCAAATTTACCATAATTCAATGTGAAAAGAGTAAATATAAATAAATTTGAGCTTGATTGTTTAATTTTAATTTTTATCTATATTGTTTAAAATATAAGTCATGTATTATAGTCTTTTAACTTTGTTTTTTATTGGGGATAAACCTAAAATTTTTTGATGGAGTTTAAAAATAAAATATAATTAATTTTTAACATCTACTATAGTCTATTATGTTTGTTGCTTATAGATAAAAAAAACCTAAGACTTTGGGATGGTGAAGAAAATTATTGAATATTTTTAGAAGTAAGATACAATAAGTCAATATGAATATTATGAATATGAACAATATTGAGCTTGATTATTTAATTTTAATTGTTATGCATATGTATAAATTATGGGTCATTCATTTAAGTCTCTTAACTTAGTTTCTTAGAGGTGAAGAAACCAAAATTTCGGTGATGGAAAACAAGAAAAATATAAAAATTGTTTACATCTATTATACCATAATATAATTTGATTATGGTTAGTACAAATAACATTGTGATTAAATATTTATTATTAGTGATTACCCGAGTAGATATAATTTATTTGTCATTCATTTATAGTCCTTTAAATCTGTGGCTTACTGACGAAGAAACATGAAATTTGGTGGTGGAGAAGAAACATATTGAATATATTTACATCAAATTTACCATAATTTAATGTGAAAATGGTAAATATTAATAAATTTGAGCTTGATTATTTGATTTTAATTTTCACCCTTATTGTATTAAATATAAGTCATGGATTATAGTCTTTTAACATTGTTTTTTAGTGTGGATAAACCTAAAATTTTGTGATAGAGTAGAAAAATAAAATATAATACTTTTTTTACATCTAATATAGTCTATTATGTTTGTTGCTTAATGATAATAAAACCTAAGACTTTGGGATGGTGAAGAAAAATATTGAATATTTTTAGAAGTAATATACAATAAGTCAATGTGAATATTATGAATATGAATAATATTTAGTTTGATTATTTAATTTTAATTGTTATGCATATGTATAAATTATGGGTCATTCATTTGTAGTCTCTTTAGTTTCTTAGAGGTGAAGAAACCAAAATTTTAGGGATGGAGAAGAAGAAAAATATAGAAATTTTTTACATCTATTATACCATAATACATTTCGATTATGGTGAATACAAATAACATTGATATTAAATATTTAATTTTAGTGATTACCCGAGTAGATATAATTTATTTGTCATTCATTAATAGTTCTTTAACTTTGTGGCTTACTGACGAAGAAACGTGAAATTTGGTGATGGAGAAGAAACATATTTAATATCTTTACATCAAATCTACCATAATTCAATGTGAAAATGGTAAATATAAATAAATTTGAGCTTGATTGTTTAATTTTTAATTTTCACCTATATTGTATAAAACAAAAGTCATGTATTATAGTCTTTTAACTTTGTTTTTTAGTGGGGGTAAACCTAAAATTTTGTGATGGAGTTGAAAAATAAAATATAATTAATTTTTTACGTCTACTATAGTCTATTATGTTTGTTGCTTAGTGATAAAAAATGCTAAGTCTTTGGGATGGTGAAGAAAAATATTAAATATTTTTAGAAGTAATATACAATAAGTCAATGTGAATATTATAAATATGAACAATATTGAGCTTGATTATTTAATTTTACTTGTTATGCATATGTATAAATTATGGGTCTTTAATTTGTAGTCTCTTAATTTAGTTTCTTAGAGGTGATGAAACCAAAATTTTGGTGATGGAGAAGAAGAAAAACATAGAAATTGTTTACATCTATTATACCGTAATACATTATGATTATGGTGAATACAAATAACATTGAGGTTGAATATTTAATTTGAGTGATTACCCGAGTAGATATAATTTATTTGTCATTCATTAATAGTCCTTTAAATTTGTGGCGTACTGACGAAGAAACGTGAAATTTGGTGATGGAGAAGAAACATATTGAATATATTTACATCAAATTTACCATAATTCAATGTGAAAAAGGTAAATATAAATAAATTTGAGCTTGATTGTTTAATTTTAATTTTTACCTATATTGTATAAAATATAAGTCATGTATTATAGTCTTTTAACTTTGTTTTTTATTGGGGATAAACCTAAAATTTTGTAATGGAGTTTAAAAATAAAATATAATTAATTTTTAACATCTACTATAGTCTATTATGTTTGTTGCTTATAGATAAAAAAAACCTAAGACTTTGGGATGGTGAAGAAAATTATTGAATATTTTTAGAAGTAAGATACAATAAGTCAATATGAATATTATGAATATGAACAATATTGAGTTTGATTATTTAATTTTAATTGTTATGCATATGTATAAATTATGGGTCATTCATTTAAGTCTCTTAACTTAGTTTCTTAGAGGTGAAGAAACCAAAATTTCGGTGATGGAAAACAAGAAAAATATAAAAATTGTTTACATCTATTATACCATAATATAATTTGATTATGGTGAGTACAAATAACATTGTGATTAAATATTTATTATTAGTGATTACCCGAGTAGATATAATTTATTTGTCATTCATTTATAGTCCTTTAAATCTGTGGCTTACTGACGAAGAAACATGAAATTTGGTGGTGGAGAAGAAACATATTGAATATATTTACATCAAATTTACCATAATTTAATGTGAAAATTGTAAATATTAATAAATTTGAGCTTGATTATTTGATTTTAATTTTCACCTATATTGTATTAAATATAAGTCATGGATTATAGTCTTTTAACATTGTTTTTTAGTGTGGATAAACCTAAAATTTTGTGATAGAGTAGAAAAATAAAATATAATACTTTTTTTACATCTAATATAGTCTATTATGTTTGTTGCTTAATGATAATAAAACCTAAGACTTTGGGATGGTGAAGAAAAATATTGAATATTTTTAGAAGTAATATACAATAAGTCAATGTGAATATTATGAATATGAATAATATTTAGTTTGATTATTTAATTTTAATTGTTATGCATATGTATAAATTATGGGTCATTCATTTGTAGTCTCTTTAGTATCTTAGAGGTGAAGAAACCAAAATTTTAGGGATGGAGAAGAAGAAAAATATAGAAATTTTTTACATCTATTATACCATAATACATTTCGATTATGGTGAATACAAATAACATTGAGATTAAATATTTAATTTTAGTGATTACCCGAGTAGATATAATTTATTTGTCATTCATTAATAGTTCTTTAACTTTGTGGCTTACTGACGAAGAAATGTGAAATTTGGTGATGGAGAAGAAACATATTTAATATCTTTACATCAAATCTACCATAATTCAATGTGAAAATGGTAAATATAAATAAATTTGAGCTTGATTGTTTAATTTTTAATTTTCACCTATATTGTATAAAACAAAAGTCATGTATTATAGTCTTTTAACTTTGTTTTTTAGTGGGGGTAAACCTAAAATTTTGTGATGGAGTTGAAAAATAAAATATAATTAATTTTTTACGTCTACTATAGTCTATTATGTTTGTTGCTTAGTGATAAAAAATGCTAAGACTTTGGGATGGTGAAGAAAAATATTAAATATTTTTAGAAGTAATATACAATAAGTCAATGTGAATATTATAAATATGAACAATATTGAGCTTGATTATTTAATTTTACTTGTTATGCATATGTATAAATTATGGGTCTTTAATTTGTAGTCTCTTAATTTAGTTTCTTAGAGGTGATGAAACCAAAATTTTGGTGATGGAGAAGAAGAAAAACATAGAAATTGTTTACATCTATTATACCGTAATACATTATGATTATGGTGAATACAAATAACATTGAGGTTGAATATTTAATTTGAGTGATTACCCGAGTAGATATAATTTATTTGTCATTCATTAATAGTCCTTTAAATCTGTGGCGTACTGACGAAGAAACGTGAAATTTGGTGATGGAGAAGAAACATATTGAATATATTTACATCAAATTTACCATAATTCAATGTGAAAACGGTAAATATAAATAAATTTGAGCTTGATTGTTTAATTTTAATTTTTACCTGTATTGTATAAAATATAAGTCATGTATTGTAGTCTTTTAACTTTGTTTTTTATTGGGGATAAACCTAAAATTTTGTGATGGAGTTTAAAAATAAAATATAATTATATTTTAACATCTACTATAGTCTATTATGTTTGTTGCTTATAGATAAAAAAAACCTAAGACTTTGGGATGGTGAAGAAAATTATTGAATATTTTTAGAAGTAAGATACAATAAGTCAATATGAATATTATGAATATGAACAATATTAAGCTTGATTATTTAATTTTAATTGTTATGCATATGTATAAATTATGGGTCATTCATTTAAGTCTCTTAACTTAGTTTCTTAGAGGTGAAGAAACCAAAATTTCGGTGATGGAAAACAAGAAAAATATAGAAATTGTTTACATCTATTATACCATAATACAATTTGATTATGGTGAGTACAAATAACATTGTGATTAAATATTTATTATTAGTGATTACCCGAGTAGATATAATTTATTTGTCATTCATTTATAGTCATTTAAATCTGTGGCTTACTGACGAAGAAACATGAAATTTGGTGATGGAGAAGAAACATATTGAATATATTTACATCAAATTTACCATAATTCAATGTGAAAATGGTAAATATAAATAAATTTGAGATTGATTATTTGATTTTAATTGTTACCTATATTGTATTAAATATAAGTCATGGATTATAGTCTTTTAACATTTTTTTTAGTGTGGATAAACCTAAAATTTTGTGATAGAGTAGAAAAATAAAATATAATACTTTTTTTACATCTAATATAGTCTATTATGTTTGTTTCTTAATGATAATAAAACCTAAGACTTTGGGATGGTGAAGAAAAATATTGAATATTTTTAGAAGTAATATACAATAAGTCAATGTGAATATTATGAATATGAATAATATTTAGTTTGATTATTTAATTTTAATTGTTATGCATATGTATAAATTATGAGTCATTCATTTGTAGTCTCTTTAGTTTCTTAGAGGTGAATAAACCAAAATTTTAGTGATGGAGAAGAAGAAAAATATAGAAATTTTTTACATCTATTATACCATAATACAATTCGATTATGGTGAATACAAATAACATTGAGATTAAATATTTAATTTTAGTGATTACCCGAGTAGATATAATTTATTTGTCATTCATTAATAGTTCTTTAACTTTGTGGATTACTGGCGAAGAAACGTGAAATTTGGTGATGGAGAAGAAACATATTTAATATCTTTACATCAAATCTACCATAATTCAACGTGAAAATGGTAAATATAAATAAATTTGAGCTTGGTTGTTTAATTTTTAATTTTCTCCTATATTGTATAAAACAAAAGTCATGTATTATAGTCTTTTAACTTTGTTTTTTAGTGGGGATAAACCTAAAATTTTTTGATGGTGTTGAAAAATAAAATATAATTAATTTTTTACATCTACTATAGTCTATTATGTTTGTTGCTTAGTGATAAAAAAAATTCTAAGACTTTGGGATGGTGAAGAATAATATTGAATATTTTTAGAAGTAATATACAATAAGTCAATGTGAATATTATAAATATGAACAATATTGAGCTTGATTATATAATTTTACTTGTTATGCATATGTATAAATTATGGGTCATTAATTTGTAGTCTCTTAATTTAGTTTCTTAGAGGTGAAGAAACCAAAATTTTGGTGATGGTGAAGAAGAAAAACATAAAAATTGTTTACATCTATTATACCGTAATACGTTGTGATTATGGTGAATACAAATAACATTGAGGTTGAATATTTAATTTGAGTGATTACCCGAGTAGATATAATTTATTTGTCATTCATTAATAGTCCTTTAAATTTGTGGCTTACTGACGAAGAAACGTGAAATTTGGTGATGGAGAAGAATCATATTGAATATATTTACATCAAATTTACCATAATTCAATGTGAAAACGGTAAATATAAATAAATTTGAGCTTGATTGTTTAATTTTAATTTTTACCTATATTGTATAAAATATAAGTCATGTATTATAGTCTTTTAACTTTGTTTTTTATTGGGGATAAACCTAAAATTTTGTGATGGAGTTTAAAATTAAAATATAATTAATTTTTAACATCTACTATAGTCTATTATGTTTGTTGCTTATAGATAAAAAAACCTAAGACTTTGGGATGGTAAAGAAAATATTGAATATTTTTAGAAGTAAGATACAATAAGTCAATATGAATATTATGAATATGAACAATATTGAGCTTGATTATATAATTTTAATTGTTATGCATATGTATAAATTATGGGTCATTAATATAAGTCTCTTAACTTAGTTTCTTAGAGGTGAAGAAACCAAAAATTCGGTGATGGAAAACAAGAAAAATATAGAAATTTTTTACATCTATTATACCATAATACAATTCGATTATTGTGAATACAAATAACATTGAGATTAAATATTTAATTTTAGTGATTACCCGAGTATATATAATTTATTTGTCATTCATTAATAGTCCTTTAAATTTGTGGCTTACTGACGAAGAAACGTGAAATTTGGTGATGAAGAAGAAACATATTGAATATATTTACATCAAATTTACCATAATTCAATGTGAAAACGGTAAATATAAATAAATTTGAGTTTGATTGTTTAATTTTAATTTTTACCTATATTGTATAAAATATAAGTCATGTATTATAGTCTTTTAACTTTGTTTTTTATTGGGGATAAACCTAAAATTTTGTGATGGAGTTTAAAAATAAAATATAATTAATTTTTGACATCTACTATAGTCTATTATGTTTGTTGCTTATAGATAAAAAAAACCTAAGACTTTGGGATGGTGAAGAAAATTATTGAATATTTTTAGAAGTAAGATACAATAAGTCAATATGAATATTATGAATATGAACAATATTGAACTTGATTATTTAATTTTAATTGTTATGCATATATATAAATTATGGGTCATTCATTTAAGTCTCTTAACTTAGTTTCTTAGAGGTGAAGAAACCAAAATTTTGGTGATGGAGAAGAAGAAAAATATAGAAATTATTCACATCTATTATACCATAATACAATTTGATTATGGTGAGTACAAATAACATTGTGATTAAATATTTAATATTAGTGATTACCCGAGTAGATATAATTTATTTGTCATTCATTTATAGTCCTTTAAATCTATGGCTTACTGACGACGAAACGTGAAATTTGGTGATGGAGAAGAAACATATTTAATATCTTTACATCAAATTTACCATAATTCAATGTGAAAACGGTAAATATAAATAAATTTGAGCTTGATTGTTTAATTTCAATTTTTACCTATATTATATAAAATATATGTCGTGGATTATAGTCTTTTAACTTTGTTTTTTAGTGGAGATAAACCTAAAATTTTGTGATGGGGTTGAAAAATTAAATATAATCAATTTTTTACATCTACTATAGTCTATTTTGTTTGTTGCTTAGAGATAAAAAAAACCTAAGACTTTGGGATGGTGAAGAAAATTATTGAATATTTTTAGAAGTAATATACAATAAGTCAATCTGAATATTATGAATATGAACAATACTGAGCTTGATTATTTAATTTTAATTGTTATGCATATTTATAAATTATGGGTCATTCATTTAAGTCTCTTAACTTAGTTTCTTAGAGGTGAAGAAACCAAAAATTTTCTGATGGAGAAAAAGAAAAATATAGAAATTGTTTACATCTATTATACCATAATACAATTTGATTATGGTGAGTACAAATAACATTGTGATTAAATATTTAATATTAGTGATTACTCGAGTAGATATAATTTATTTGTCATTCATTTATAGTCCTTTAAATCTTTGGCTTACTAACGAAGAAACATGAAATTTTGTGATGGAGAAGAAACATATTGAATATATTTACATAAAATGTACCATATTTCAATGTGAAAATGGTAAATATCAATAAATTTGAGCTTGATTATTTAATTTTAATTGTTACCTATATTGTATTAAATATAAGTTATGTATTATAGTCTTTCAACTTTTTTTTAGTGGTGATAAACCTAAAATTTTGTGATGGAGTTGAAAAATAAAACATAATTAATTTTTTACATCTACTATAGTCTATTATGTTTGTTGCTTAGTGATAAAAAAACCTAAGACTTCTGGATGGTGAAGAAATATATTGAATATTTTTAGAAGTAATATACAATAAGTCAATGTGAATATTATGAATATGAACAATATTGAGCTTGAATATTTAATTTTAATTGTTATGGATATGTATAAATTATGGGTCATTAATTTTTAGTCTCTTAACTTAGTTTCTTAGAGGTGATGAAACCAAAATTTTGGCGACGACGAATTATGAGCTTCCTTTCTGGGGTTTAAAGCCAACCCTTCAGGAATAAGTGTTGTTTGCATCGAAATGGGTTGCCAATTTTTATGTTCTTTATTGCTTTTATGATCCATAATCTTGTTTAACTTAATATCTATTATTTATGGTGATTCTGGTTCAATTGTCGAACCAGTTGTCTAGGACATGTGTTCAAAATCTTTCTCTTGAGGAATAAAATTTTAACTAGTATCAGAGCAAGAACCCTAGCATGTTTGGTGAGCTCTAGGGAAGATAAATTCGTCTCAAATGGAGATAATTAAATATGGAGGATTAGTCAACAAACTACCTGTCTTGGATGCCACAAATTATGATTAATGGAAGGCTATGTTGGTGGTATTAATCAAAACGTGGGCATCAAAGCATGGAAAGATGTGATAAAAGTTCGGAAACATCAAATGATCATCTTCGAAGATGAAACTTCTAGCTTAAAACTAGAAGCCAAGTGGACTAGTGTTGAAGATAAGTAAGGTCTTGGAAACTTCAAGGCTTTGAATGTTTGATCAGTGCATCTTAATGCACGTTCTCTTATGTTTTTACTTAGGCATTTCCTTAGTTTGTTTTGTTTATTTTACTGTTTTATTATGTTTTTATAATTAAGTTTTTGTTTGCCTTTAATCTATTTTCGTAGCTTATTTTCAGCTTTAGCGGTTATTTGATATTTGTTCACTGTTTGGATCATACCTAGAGCTACAAGAATCGGATATGAGCGTTCTAATAGGTGTTGGAAAGATAAGAAAGAGAGCTACAACTTTCATGTTTAAGGAAGAAGTTGGTTCGGAATGTAGCAGACTCAAATAATTCGTTGAAGTCAGGATCCAAAATCTGCCATTAAAAATATTTAGTTTTGGGTCGGGTCTTTTATATTTTCTGACCCAGTTGGGTTAGAACCGGATTTTTTGATGCTTCCCTATACCTAGTAGCAGCCGTACTACTGTTCATAACCTTCTTTCACGATTTTACTTTGCTTTGTACGAAAAATTCATGGAGAACTAATTTCAATTGTTGATTTGTTGTATTCGGTTCCGACACCTTGAGGTTATAATAATTTCAATTTAGTTTTTATTTCTTTCAATCTTATTATATGATTCTTATTTACTTAATCTAATTTTCATAGAGTATGTTGATTTAATTCGATTGTTGTATGATCCTTAGCCATAATCACGTCAGTGTTTGCTTAATTCGTTATCATGATTGATCAAATCGTGTTTGCTTAATTCACGAGGGCTTAATTCTGTTTGCTTAATTTGTATAATAGGAACCTACATCACACATACAATTTGCGCTTGTCAATGAGTTTGTAATTGAATAGGAATAGATAATCCATTAGGAGATTGGAATTATATTAACCGATGATTGGTAGGAACCAATCATCAAATTAACTTTTCAGCTTATTTGATAATCACTTTTATTTTCCACTATTTTTATTTTAATAGAAATTCAACCCCCCCCCCCCCCCCATAAACCGTTACTATAGTTGGTTAAATTCAATACAAGAATACTTACGATACGACTCGAGTCATTGTCGCTAAACTACCATTTTTCATACTACTGATTTTTTATCCATGCACGACAACGAATCAATGTTATATTAATTGGTGTGGACAAGAATATGTTTAGGTTGATCAAAACATGTTCAAAAGCTAATGAATCTTGGGAGATTCTCAAAACTGCGCATGAAGCAACATCCAAAGTTTGTATGTCAAGATTGCAGCTATTTGCCATTAAGTTTGAGAATCTGTGGGTATAAATGAAGAGGAAACAATTTGTGAATTCTACATCATATTGTGTGATATTGCTAACACCTCTTTTATCTTAGGTGAAAAGATGTCTAAAGAAAAGCTTTCCAGGAAATTCTCAGATTTCTGTGTTAGAGGTTTGATATGAAAGTAACTGCTATTGAAGAAGCTAAGTACTTGAGAAGTATTAAAGTTGATGAACTCATTGGTTTCATGCAAACCTTTGAGATATTCATAAGTGACAGATCAGAGAGGAAAAAAGTTAATCAAATTCTGAACCCTATCAAATCTTAACCCCATCAATTACAATCACTAAATGATTTACATAAGATATTTAAGTGGTGATTGGTACCAATCATAGTAGTTACACCTATGGTTCATTTTATTCGAATCCATATCCAAGAAATAAAATTGATGTTTTACTCAATATCATGTATGACCTATGTCTTCTTTGAAAAACACAACATTCTATTTATTTGAAATGCACCACCATGTTATCATTCATAACATTCGTTCTTTATTCTTCTCCACTTTCCCTCTAAATGCTTCCATTGTCTTCAAGAAAGAATATGCAATGATGTATATTTTTGTTCCTCCAATGCCAAGCCAGGACCAAATATTCCTCCACACTTTTCTCACTTTGAGACGACATCATCTCCAAATTCATATAGGTGAAGTTCTCAATGTATCTAGTTAAAAAAACTCAACCCTCAATATGCAATAGTCGATATTATCACATAATGTTACACAAACATCCAAATCAATGACTTGTTGTTACCCAATAAAACTGAGGTTAATGTTTTCTTAATTTTAGGAATGCCAATCCCATACCTCTCGAGGTAGTCTCTACTAAATCTTTGAATAATGGTTTAGTAAATGGATCAACTAAATTATAGCTTGAACATATATATGTGAGTGAACCTATTCCATCATTAATCAATTTTCTCATGAAGGGTGTCTAAGACTTATTAAACTAGACTTTCCATTATACGTTTTATTGTATGCCCTAACTAAAGTAGTTTGACTATCGAATGCATTAATACCTTTTAAACATTATCTTTAACCAATATAACTTCTAACACGAAGCTCCTCAGCCATTCAAATTCTTTACCTGTAGAAGCAAGATCGACGAACATTGATTCCATGGTCGAATGTGATACACGTTTATTTCTTGATTTTCCAGGAAATTTCACCCCTAGCTAGTGTTAATATTCACCAAGTTATAGATTTATGATCTCTGACACTTGATATCCATCTCACATTAGTATATATTTCTAATATGGCATGAAACCTGCCATGATGGAGATCAAAATTGTTGTTTTTCAAAAAATAACCGAAATTCTTTTTGATGGTCTTCCAATGCTCACCATTTGAACTGCTATTAAATTTACTCATTTTACTAATCGCAAATGTTATATCAGGTCTGATATATTGCATCAAATACTATAGACAACAAATTATACTTGCATATTTCAATCGTGTCACATCTCTTCCATCATGCTTTTAAAATTTAACATTATGGTCAGTATAGTGTATGACTAAGTTTATTACTCCCACTATTTCGCTTTACTTTCATCCTAAAAAGAGTGTCCACTAATCTTAAAATTTTCGTATTAATAATCAACGTGTAATCAACATAGATAAAAAAAATCACAATATTCTTACATAACCAAGAAAAATGAAGTGTGTGAGTTCAAAAGTCCAATTAATTAATGTTGTCACCTACCATTTCACCATACTTACGTAACCGACTCCCGAACCCAAGATTTGGTTGCGATGACTTGTCTTTTCGCTTTTTTGTAGGTTTTCTCTGATCGTTTCCTTTCCCTCTCTTTGGGATAAATAACAAATGGTGACGACACTTCTGTCTTTGTCGGCCTTTTGAGAATTTATGGGTATAAATTAAGAAGAAACAATCTGTGAGTTCCACATCATATTTTGTGATATTACCAACACCTCTTTTGTCTTAGTGTTGTACCCCAAAATTTGACCAACCTTTTTTTGTACTTGGCTTGTATTTTCTTTGGATTTTTGCATTTTTTGCATATCATAGCATTTGCTCTTGAGGCAGAGGATCAAGGTTTTCCCGTGGCTCAGTTTTCATTTTGGTGCAAGAGACTGAACAACGAACATCAGCTTCGGCATTTATTTTATCCAGGGATCTATTTTATTTCATTTTTCAGGATATTTTCAGCTCAAGAGGCAGCACTTAGGCTAGCTCAAGCATTCTCAGGGTTATAGCATTCAAAGGCAAGTTTCAGAGGCTTATCAGAGCTCAGAACGATTGAAAACGGATCATTGTGCATGTTTCCCTCCAAAAGGCGCCAAAATTCAAATTTTCAAGGTGTTAATCGATTAACCCAATTGGTTATCCGATTAACCAAAGAAAAATCAGGCCAGATTTGAATTTTTGAAGGTGTTAATCGATTAACCCAAATGGTTAACTGATTAACCAAGGCAAATTGTGCCTCTGTACGTGAATTTTCAAGTGAAGCCACTTTGGGGTCTATTTTGATCGCTTGTAAATTTGATTTTACACTAAAGGAAGGATCTAGAACCACTTTGAATTTTGGTTAATTTTCAAATCAATTCAAATTCCCTCCAATTTCCACTCCTAATCTCATTCCAATTTTACTACAAGAACTCACTTGGATCTTGAAGGATTTTCGGATTTATTGCTCGGATCTGCTCAATTGAAGTTGAATCAACAATTACCAAAGCAATTCTCCGCTTTGTAGGTTGGAATTCTAGATCCGATGTTATTTTGAGCTTATTTTTCATGTTCGATGTGGATCTTCATTTTTGATTGACTTTTGGTTGATTTGATTCATGTGAATTGTGATCTTGTTGTTTAAATGTGTTTATATGTTGATTGGATCACTGATTTCTGGTTTAATTTCGTGCATAATTGATTACAAGATCATGTGGATGATTGCTTAAGTGATTAATTGCTGAAAAGTGGTTTTGAGCTGCTGTTTTCTGCCTCTGGTACAATGTTAATCGGTTAACCAGATGCAGTGCAAACTGGTTAATCGATTAACCAGTGCGAATTTTCAAATTTCAAACATTTTTACTGGTTAATCGGTTAACCCCTGGTGTTAACCGATTAACATTGTACCAGCATGCCTGTTTTGTTGTTTTTCAAGGTTGTTTTGGTATTATTTCACTTTGAATTCTCATGGATCAGTATGATGCATTAGAAGTGAGATGTTTTGGATATATGTCATTGTTCTTGATTGTTAAATCATGATTTCTTCGACACGTGTTGTTCGATTTCCACTTGAATGCATACTTTTGTAGTTGTTGTTCAAAGTGATGTTCATTTGTTTTGCTTGAGTTTGAAGAATTGCTTGGTTGATATGTGCGTGTGGTGGTTGCTGTCCCACACCTTTTTCCTCCCACTTTTCTTTGATGATTGATGGTAATGGTCGTAGGAGCTCCCTTCTCCCATTTCATCTCATCCTCGCATCTTTTATGCTTTCTTTTTGCATGATTGCTTTGATGCTTTTGGTTGAGATTTCTTCTTGTTGCCCAAGCCTATTCTCCCATTCTCATCTTGATCATGGCTTCTTCTCTTTCTTATTTGTTTGGCTTTTGGTTTAGTGATTGATGTTTGAATAGTTGTAGGAGTTGTATCTTCTCCCATTTCATCTCACTTTTGCTTAGACTTGTTTAAGCCCTTTTACTTGCATTTCCTCTTTTGTTTTGCATCTCTTTGCTTGTTGCAAGAGGTTGAGATGTGCTAGTGGTGGTTGCTTCCCCACAATTTTCTCCTCCCTCTTTTTCTTTGTGTTGCATGTTTGCATCTCTTTCCTCTTTCTCATTTGCGATTGATTTATCTTGTGCCTTCTTGGTATCCTTTGCCATGATCCCTTAGGATTCCTAGATCATCTATTTAGGATGGGAGTAGGAGAGACATTAAGTGTTCAATCCAAACATGACAACATTAGGATAGATTTTTCCCTTTTAATCCTAACTTTAGAAGCATTTTGCATGAGAACATTAGGGTTGAGTTAGTTTCCCCTTAGAGTCTGCGTCTCCTTCTTCTCATCTCCTAAACATTTCAAAACATCTAATAAATGATAAAAAGTGTTTTACGTTACGAGCCTTAAGTATTTGGGAAATGATGATTGGGGGGCCTCCTCTAAATTGTCTAGAGTGTTTAGCGTATGTCCTTTGGACGATATGCGACGCATTCGCTCCTAAGTCATAGTCTTTAGTGCAACATGAATTACAAACACAATTCAATTCACTTCTTCTCTAAAAGACTAAAAAAACATCAAACCTTTTTATCCTTCGGGATTAATTGAAAATCATTTTCAAAGAGAGTGTTGTTAACTCTTGGTTCTACCGCAAACAGGTAACACCTAAGTCTCCAATGGTCGAGCAGCAATACACCTAACTGCTAGAACGAAGATTTAACCCTACTCGGCTTTAAACACTTGAACCAATATGTGGTCGTATCAGCCCGAACTACATTTGCTCTGATTTCTCTTACCAGACGAGGATAGGTAGGCACAAGACGGCGATGTCTTGGCGAGCAACCTTCCCCCACCTTCAACCGTAGTTTTCCGAACTACGTTGACTCTGACTTTCCCATTGCACGAGGGAGTACGTAGGCATAAAGCGGCGATGCTTTATCGAGTCTCTTTTATTTTCTTTTATCCGGTAAACCTTTAGCGTAGATAGTTTAACACCCTTTTAGATAAACAACAAGCGTGGATCTCGTTGAGTACAACGGACGTGAGGGGTGCTCATACCTTCCCCTTGCGTAACCGACTCACGAACTCAAGATTTGGTTACGATGACCTGTCTTTTCGCTTTTTCGTAGGTTTTCTCTGATCATTTCCTTTCCCTCTCTTTGGGATAAATAACAAACGGTGACGACTCTTCTGTCTTTGCCGGTCTTTTTCGCAGTAGCGACACTTAGGTGAAAAAATGTCTAAAGAAAAGCTTTGCAGGAAAATTCTCAGATCATTGTCTTAGAGGTTTGATGTGAAAGTAACTGCTATTGAAGAAGCTCAGGACTTGAGAAGTATTAAAGTTGATGAACTCATTGGTTCCATGCAAACCTTTGAGATATCCATAAGTGACAGATCAGAGAGGAAAAGAGTTCATCAAATTCTGAACCCTATCAAATCTTAACCCTATCAATTACAATCACTAAATGATTTACATAACATATTTAAGTGGTGATTGGTATCAATCATAGATGTTACACCTATGGTTCATTTTATTCGAATCCATATCCAAGAAATAAACTTGATGTTGTACTCAATATCATGTATGACCTATGTCTTCTTTGAATAACATAACAGTCTGTTTATTTAAAATACACCACCATGTTATCATCCACAACATTCATTCTCTATTCTTCTCCACTTTCCCTCTAAATGCTTCCACCATCTTCAAGAAAGAATATGCAATGATGTATATTTCTGTTCCCCTAATGCCAAGCCAGAACCAAATATTCCTCCACACTTTTCTCACTTTGAGACGTCATCATCTCCAAATTCACATAGGTGAAGTTCTCATTGTATCTAGTTAAAAAAAACTCAACTCTCAATATGTAATAGTCGATATTATCACATAATGTTGCACAAACATCCAAATCAATGACTTGTTGTTACCTAATGAAACTTAGGTTAATGTTTTCTTAGTTTTAAGAATGTCAATCCCATACCTCTCGAGGTAGTCTCTACTAAATCTTTGAATAATGGTTTAGTAAATGGATCAACTAAATTATAGCTCGAACACCTATTCCATCATTATCAATTTTCTCATGAAGGGTGTCTAAGACTTATTAAACTAGACTTTTCATTATACATTTTATTGTGTGCCCTAACTAAAGTAGTTTGACTATTGAATGCATTAATACCTTTTAAACATTATCTTTAACCAATATAACTTCTAACAAGAGGCTCCTCATCCATTCAAATTCTTTACCTGTAGAAGCAAGATCGACGAACTTTGATTCCATGGTCGAAAGTGATACACGTTTATTTCTTGATTTTCCAAGAAATTTCACCCCTAGCTAGTGTAAATATTCACCAAGTTGTAGATTTATGATCTCTGACACTTGATATCCATCTCACATTAGTATATATTTCTAATATGGCATGAAACCTGCCATGATGGAGATCAAAATTGTTGTTTTTCAAAAAATAACCGAAATTCTTTTTGATGGTCTTCCAATGCTCACCATTTGAACTGCTATTAAATTTACTCATTTTACTAATCACAAATGTTATATCAGGTCTGATATATTGCATCAAATACTTTAAACAACAAAGTATACTTGCATATTTCAATCGTGCCACATCTCTTCCATCATTCTTTTAAAATTTAACATTATAGTCAGTATAGTGTATGACTAAGTTCATTACTCCCACTATTTCGCTTTACTTTCATCCTAAAAAGAGTGTCCACTAATCTAAAATCTTTCGTATTAATAATCAACGTGTAATCAACATAGATAAAAAAAATCACAATATTCTTACATAACCAAGAAAAATGAAGTGTGTGAGTTCAAAAGTCCAATTAATTAATGTTGTCACCTACCATTTCACCATACTTACACCTACTTTGCTATATATTTTTTATATTTATTTAAAAATGATTTGATGTGATCAACTTAGTTATATAGAACATTTAATTGTAGGACATTTGATTATAAACTTGACCATACTCACACCTACTTAGTCATTGGTTTTGCCACAAAAACGATAAAAACCCTTTTTAGTAGAAACATCACTTGGATATTAATTGTCAAACGTAGAATTTACTTTTATTTAAATATTTAAAATTCATTGTTTTTCTTGTTTATTTGTTGTCTTATAAATAAAGCCCTCACATTCACTTCACTTCACTTCATTCAACTTTCAATATTATATTCTCTCTTCCAATACTTTACTTTCTCATTAAACACACAACAATGTCTACCCAACAGTTCCTCACTCTCTTGTTATTCCTCCTCATATCCAGCAACACCATCACTTCAACATCATCATTAGAAAATGAAGAAAACACCTTCGATTTTGTTCGTCCAATAGACAAAAAGTTGTTAGGCCTAAGCAAGAAAGAAAAGCTAAACCATTTCAAGTTCTACTGGCATAACATAGCGACTGGAAAAAATGCTACTTCTATTGAAGTTGTTCCGTCACCAAAGATGATAAACTCGACCACTTATTTTGGTTCAATCAGCATGATGGACAGCCCTTTGACTATAAGACCCGAACTGAGTTCCAAGCTTGTTGGAAAAGCTGAAGGATTCTATGCATCTGCTTCACAAGTTGAGCTTGGTTTACTCATGGCTATGAATTGTGCTCTAATTGAAGGAAAGTATAATGGAAGTAGTATAACTATCTTGGGGAGGAATCCTGTTTTTGATAAGGTTAAAGAGATGCCTGTTGTTGGTGGTACTGGACTTTTCAAATTTGCTAGAGGCTATGCTCAAGTTACTACTCACTTCCTTGATTTCAAAACTGGACTTGCTATTGATGAGTACAATGTTTATGTTTTTCACTATTGATTATTGTTGCTGTATTTTAATATTTAAGTTTGTGTTTATGCTATTATGCATATGCTATGTACTTGGTTCTTTGGTGTAACTTAATATAAGGTTATTAATTTCAATAAATGTGCTGCTATATATAAATAATAAAAGTGATATCACTAAGTTTGTTTACACTAACCGTTGTGATATATTTTTCAATTTTTTCAATTTTTTATATAATCCGATGCTTTTTTATATAATTACATTAACGTAACTCATATATCACCATAGTTGTTTAAACTAACCGCTGTGATATATTTTTAAATTTTATTTTAAATTTTTAAATGTTTAAAATCTAAAACTTTTCTATAAAATCCAATAAGTTAGCCATATATCACAACATTTGTATTAAAATACTATGGTGGAATGACTTATTCACTTAAAGGAAACACAACTAGTTAGCTTGTCTCTTCAGTTGCATTTGTTCATTTCAATTAACGAAACAACACCATTTTCAACCATAATGAAACAACACTATTTTCAACCCTAACAAAATAACACCATTTTCAACTCTAACGAAATAACACCATTTGCAACCAACAACTTCATCCAACTTTGTCATTCTAGGTTTACGTACCGTCGAGGTGGAAGACGACACAAACTTCTTCGTTCTAGGCTTACGTGTCTTTGAGGAGTAAGACAAAAATTTTCACATTTTTTTTTTTACTTATTCATCATGTTTCGGGTACGTAAACATTTTCTCCCATGCATATACAGTTAACTTTTTTTCCATTGTGTTTGTGTTTGTGTTTATGTTGTTGATGACATTGTGTTGATGATGTCATTGTTATTGATGATGTCAATGTTGTTGATATGCATTGTTGTTGATGTGATTGTGTTATGATGTCATTGTTGTTTATCTATTTGTTGTTGTTAATATCATTGTATTGAGGATGTCATTGTTGTTAATGATGCCATTGTTGTTGATATGTCATTATGTTGATAATTCCTTGTTTTTGATGATTCCATTGTTGTTGATGTTATTGTGTTGATCATGTCATTATGTTAATGATGCCATCGTTGTTTATGTATTTGTTGTTGGTGATGCCATTATTTTGATGATGTCATTGTTGTTGAGGATGCCATTGTTGTTTATGCCATTGGGTTGATGATGTCTTGTTGATGATGTCATTGTTGTTTATGTATTTGTTGTTGTTGCTGATGATCTGAGTGATGTTGATGATGCCATTATTTTGATGACATCATTATTGTTTATGTATTTGTTGTTGTTAATGACATTGTGTTGATGATGTTATTGTTTTTGATGATTTCATTGTTGTTGATATGCTATTGTTTCGATGATGATATTGTTGTTGTTGATGCCATTGTGTTGAAGATGCCATTGTTGATGTTGTTATGTGGTTTATGTTTTTGTTTACGCCTTGATGTTGATTATGTTATGTCTTGATAGACGGTCTCTTCTTCATTTAGTAGTGATGAAACAACATATACAAATGAAATTTGTTTAAATGATTCTCAATCTATAAGCGGAAAATAAAAGAAAAAAAATAAATAGTTGCTAAAATGATGGTATAATTAGCAAAAGTCCACAAGTCTGGTGTCAAATATTCGGTTGAGTTTAATGTCTTTTATAAGATACTTAATGGTCGTCATACTTTTCTTCTTTAGAGTCATGTTACGTTCCTATGATGTAGAGAAGTATGCATATTGATAAATGTTTGGAAAGATGTACAAGAAAAGGTGAAAGAGAGCATATGGACAGACATTAAGTATTACTTTTATTTTTCATCGATTTGATATTACGTTATATAATCACTAATACATACTTATTGATGTAACTATGTGGTTGAAGTTTGATTTTTCTGATGATCATAAGTTGAAAATAAAACGGATCACTTATGCTAGTATGTGCTGGAGGGGCTTTAAGTCACGACTCACACACAACTACATTAGAAAACCTAAGCCTAATATTGAATTTCTGTGGGTGAGATATAATTTTTTTGACAACAAGGTTTGAAAAAATTTTGTGAAGTCTCGTAGTTCTGAAGAGTTTCTGCTTAGTACTAATTGTATTTTATGATAATTGTATGCTTATACTTTATAGATACAACCATGCAAGTTAATATTTTTACTATTTTTAAAAAAGGTTAAAAGTGAAGCAGGACATTTGAACAAAGAAAAAAACTAACACCCACATGGATTGTCTCGTGGGGGATACATGAAACTTGAGAAAACAATGACTGCTGAAAAAATACAATAACTCAGAGATGAGGACTCAGTGAGTTTTGATCGCAACCCATTTCCACCATCACGACATGAGAAGTGGAAGAGGGATCGACAAAGACAAAATGGAGACTAAACTTTAGATACCTCAAGATTAGTCATTGAGAAAATTGTAAGTTAGATTTGTGTGTGTGTGTGTGTGTGTGCGTGCGTGCGTGTGCATGCGTGTGTGTGTGCGTGTGTGCGTGTGTGTGTGTGCGCGCGCGCGCGCGTGTGTGTGTGTGTGTGTGTGTGTGTGTGTGTGTGTGTGTGTGTGTGTGTTTTGAGTTATTTAAATTGCTTTGGTAATTAACAATGTATATCTTATCATGTTGTGTAAGATTCATTAGTTATGTTGGATGGTGAAGGTTCATTTGTTCCAAAACCACGACATGATATATTAAAAGAGGTTATGATGTAAAAAATACTTAAGTAATATATTTATTATCTAAAGGTGCAAAAAAAATACATGTTTGTAATATATGGAAAAATTAAATTAAATTAAAAATAATAAAGTATGTCACCAGGGTTATTTACAATAACCATTGTAATCGGTATCACATTAATTAATTAGACACCATACAATCACTGGGTTTCAAACTCATGACCTTTATATATATTGCACAATTTTCGTTTATTATAATCGTTGTGATATATAGTGTGCTACCTAGTTTATCACCATGGTGAAAATATCATACTTAGAACCACACCCTATCTAATATCATAATTGTGGTGAAAATATCATACTAAGAACCACACCATATCTAATAACATTTGGTCAACCATGATGGTATCCATTTTTCAACTAATGTGAAATGAGTTTAATTTTCTAAAGTAGTGTTGTGGAATGACTGATTGACGCTATGGAATAATTGATTGTTGTTTTCATCTGTAATTTGAAGAATTGAAAAATTGGAAACATCAATCGATTGATACTAAGAGTCAATCAATTGATTCAATGTATTTTTGCGTATTTTTTTAACGTTACAATTGAAACAATTGATTGATGCATATATACAATCGATTGCTTCATGAAGAATGATGAAAATTTTTGAACCAATATGATGTCTTTTCTTTGCATTTGTTCATGAAACTTTATCCAAATCATTGCAATTATTCAAAAGAAATTCCATTCATTTTGACTCACTCAAGAGACATCATGTGATGTATATATAGCAAGAATTTTTTAGATTACGATTAACCTCTTTTATCATAATTTTACAAACAATTCTTATAGTTTTCAAGTGTTCATACACAATGACTTAAAAACTTTTACTACATAATTTTCATACATTGAGAAAAAGTTTCACAGACCATTGAACACTTAGTGTTTATTTATTTTTGAATTGTTCATTGGAAAAATAAGATTATATTTTCAGAATATTGAAAAGCATACATAATTATTTGTACTCAATTTATTTGTCTGTTGTAAATTATTCACCAAATGTGTGGTGACATTGTCAGTAAAAAAAGTATGTGTACTTTCTACAAGTATTTGCAAATAGGAAGTTATGCTCTTTCAGTTTGTTGTAAAAATTTCCTTTGAAACGAGGAAATTCAAAGTCCACCATAAGATTGATGTATATCTGTTAGAATATTGGTGATGAGTGTTTGTGTGAGGATGTAGAAAGATCGAACATAGGGAAATACTTTACAGGGTATAACTTTTTATTTCTTTTTTACTTTTCTTCACTTTTATTTTTCTGTATTTTTATTTATAAGTTCATCATTGTTCTTTCAAAAAAAAAATAAAAGAAACATAACATCTGCAAAATAACGAGACAATTTCTTAAAACCTAATTTATTTCCCTTTTAGGTTGCACTTTATACTTACAATTGACATCAGAGAAGGTTAAGGTTACTTGCTCCTCGATACAGAAATATGACTTCCGGTAGTCCTATTTTTGCAATGGTGGCAACAGCAACAAACCTTCATGTTTCATTCTTGAATATTATGACTTCTGGAAAATTCTCATGCAAATGTATCTAGATGCACAAGGAGAAAAAATATGGAATGTTGTTGAAAATGGTCCATTTGTTCCTACAACGATGATAAATAATATAGACCAACCAAATGTGAAGGACTCTTGGGACAATGAAGATAAGAATAAAGTGTTGTTTGATAAGAAAACAAATAACATACCGACATCGAAATTAGGAATGAATGAATTATTTCGTGTATCAAATTGCAAAAGAGCCAAAGATATTTGGGACACATTGGAAGTAACTCATGGAGGCATGATATAGGTAAAAAGATGCAAGCTAAACACTTTATCACAAGAATATGAGATTTTTAAAATGCATCCCATAAAAATAATTCTTTATTAGCAAAAGAGATTTACACCTTTCACAAATCACCTCATGGCTCTTGGAAAAAAATTCTCAAAAGATGACTTAGTCTCAATTCTTAGATCGTTGACAAGAGCATGACAACAAAAGGTAACAACTATATCGAAAAAGAAAAGTCCTCCAAAATATCTTCGGAAGCATTGTTGAGTAAAGTTCACAAATATGAGATTGAGCTTGAAAGGTTTGAGAAGTATGAAGATAAAAAAAAAAAATAATCCAAAAGTCCTGCCTCAAAAATTAGAGTAAAAAATAATGATAATAATCAAGGAGATGAATCTCAATCCAGATGATGCTCTAACTAAAAAAGTCAAAAAAATTATAAGAAAGAAAAGAACAAATAAAATCAATTAAAAAAAATTCTAAAAAAAAAAAAGATTACTTGTTTTAAATGTCAAAAAAGATAACATATATATAAAACCTTACACTTTAAATGTAATTTATCTCCTTTTCTTTTAACACTGATATCTTACTTCCTATAAAATCTTTAATTTTTCTTTTTTGTTTTTATAATTTAAACTTATTTATATCTCAAACTGAATAAACCTCAAATTCTGTATAAATATATAACTGAAAATTTTAAGTGAAAGAACATTAGTCTTATGAAAATTTTCACTTAATTTAAAAATTAATTTTTTTTCTTTTATACATTCTATTCCATTTTATGTGTTCTTATATCCTCTTTTTATCTCTGACTAATAACTAATTCGGGTATACGCATGAGACAAATTATTTGACAAGATAATTTGTTGGACGAGCATAAAAAACATTGTTTATAAAACGTTGACGAGACTAAATATATTTGGATCAATAGTAAACTCTTACCTGTTTATATAAATAACATTGTTTATAAAAATATTTTAATTAAAAATATATTATCTTAACTATAAAAATATTTGTTCACATATTTTAAAAAATAGTCGATAAATTTTTATTTTTTAATATTTTGATCAATTGTTATATTTTTCGTGTTTCATACATTTTCCCATTACATATAATATATAATATAGTTGATTGTTATCATTTAATTAATATAATGTTAAAAAAATTAAATTCTAGAACATTTATCCAATACTTCATCACTCTCTTCTTCCTTCTCGTTTCTTGTCACGCCATCACTTCAATTAATCAACTTACAAAATAAAAATGCTAGAAATCAAATACCAACATAAATAAAGTTAATAGAATAAATAGTAAATAAAGAATGATTTAAGCTAAAAAAAAGCATATGAGTTGAGATTTATAGTTACTAGAACAACATATTGTTACAAGTGCAACCAAGAAAAATGAAGTGTGTGAATCCAAACGTCCTATCAATTAATGTTTCTACCAAAATCATACCATACTTACACCTACCTAGTGATACAGAACATTTAATTGTAAGGGATTTGATTATATGAACTTTACCATACTCACACCTACAAATTGTAAAGCGTAGAATTTACTATTATTTAAAAATCATCGTTTTTCTTGTTTATTTGTTGTCTTATAAATAAAGCCCTCACTTCCACTTCACTTCACTTCATTCAACTTTCAATATTATATTCTCTCTTCAATGCTTTACTTTCTCACTAAACACACAACAATGTCTACCCAATACTTGATCACTATCTTCTTCTTCTTTCTTATCTCTTGCCACACCATCACTTCAACGTCATCATTAGAAAATGAAGAAGCCAAAAAGGTGTTAGACCTAATCAAGAAAGAAAAGCTAAGCCATTTGAAGTTCTACTGGCATAGCATAGCGAGTGGAAATAATTCTACTTCTATTGAGGTTGTTCCAACACCAAAGAAGCTAAACTCAAGCACTTCTTTTGGTTCATTCAACATGATTGACAACCCTTTGACTTTAGGACCAGAATTGAGTTCCAAGCTTGTAGGAAAATCTCAAGGGTTCTATGTTTATGCATCACAGGAGGAGTTTTCTTTGTTTATGGGTATGAATTTTGCTTTAATTGAAGGAAAGTATAATGGAAGTACTTTTACTATTTTGGGGAGTAATCCTATTTCTCATAAGGTTAGAGAGATGCCTGTTATTGGTGGCACTGGACTTTTCAAACTTGCTAGAGGATATGCTCAAGTTACCACTCACTACCTTAATCTCAAAACTGCATATGCTATTGATGAGTACAATGTTTATGTTTTTCACTATTAATTATTGTTGTTGTTCGTGTTATGTTTATTTTAATATTTAAGTTTGTGTTTATGCTTGTACGCATGTACTATGTACTTTGTTCTTTGGTGTAACTTAATAAAAGGTTATTGATTTCAATAAATGTAATGTGTTATATATTTGCAAAGTTTGATGGTGGACAATCACAGTTATATATTTGCAAAGTTTGATGGTGGACAATCACAATTAAGTGATAAACCCCAATTTCTCATTTTCCTTAACATTCAAAGTTTCCGTCAAAATACACACCTCAACACCGTCTTACGTCAACTCTTCAAAATAATCCCTTAAGCATTTAGCTTAACTCAAGACAATTCATTGCCCACACCACCTAAGCTTGCAAGACACGTCTATCCCATCCAACACAATCTCGTCTACTATTAACAAGAGATTGAGGGTGATCAGTTCCTCAATTTGTCAATAGACCGCCGAAAATCATGATGGAGTATAAACCATCTTTACCAAACTATAAGAGCGTAACACAGTAAGCCACAACACTGCAGCATTCCGGAGAAATACCAACTTCTCCCCCACTAGAATCATTTCACTTCTACCGACAAAGTTTAAACAACAACATGTACCGACAGTGTTTTTACACACATGTCGCATACCAGGGAACAACAACACTAGACAACATTGGCCGGACGGACCGACCTGCTCTGATACCAATTGTAACACCCCACTTCCCAAATTAAATAAAATATAAACATTATAAATAAACATCAGAGTTTTCACAAAAATAGTGGGATATCACATCACCAATAGTTATCAAAAATACTTTATTCATTATTTTCAAAATAATACAGCGGAAATTATTATTCCAACATTCTCGGCCATCCGCCAGATTTACATAAAATCTTTACTATTATAATTCACCAAAATGTGATACGTCACAGGATTTTCAACAAGTTTAACATAAACAAATAAAACACCCATATCCCGGGTTACGTATCAGAGTTATCTATGTACCTGGATTATCTGTACTTTCGAGGAAGCACAGACCACAACAACAACAAAGGGGTGAGAAAACATGATCAAAATATATCGGTAATTTAATACATGCAATAAAGGTAGTAAAACACACCAATATTCACCCCATCAACACCAATCACGAACCTACTGTTTAAACATCCATATAACATATAATAATGCAATATGCCACACAACACCATGCATGCGGTACCGACTCATTGGTTCATTCAATCGAACCTTGGACAGATCACTTACGCTCCTGCTGATATATGATCTATCCCCCACCATTCTCCACGAAGGAGTACGGATGAATCACTTACGCTCCTTCTGAGATATGATTCATCCCACCAAAACACCATGATATGCACAACACCAATGCACAACTATTATATTCAGGCACACAAAGTGCACACGATCCTCCTGATCACATCACCATACATTATATATATTACACCACCAATAAAAACAAGCACACTAAGTGCACAACAATCAAACTCAAGTAAATAATCAATAAATCATTTCAATCGATCCATGGTTTAGTTACTATTTAATTAAACAATGACTCCCCAAAAATATTGGATATAAAAATATTTGGCAAATAACTATATTATTTATACCATGTTATAGATCTATTCAAGAGCTTTCCAACGCTTCGAACGGGGACTAAATCCGACTTACGGATCAAAAGTTATGGTCAAAATCGTCAAAACAGAAAATTCACCAATATACAGCTTTGAGTCGACGCAAACGGCGCAGAATGCAGAAAATTCTGCGTTTTCCACCGTTGGAGGCCTTCCGGACCTCCGATTTCAATTCCGTAAAAAGTCCTGGTTTTAGAATTCGAAATCCTACCATAATATGACAATTATAACAGCCCACAACATATTTTTAAAGATATATCATCATATATCATATAACCATACTTTTCAACACCATGGAATTTAGGCGTTTCTATCCTAAATGTGATCCTACCCATCATACATTATCACACAATCCCCATGATCATACGAAAACCCACCCTTACTGCCCGGAACTATTATCTTTCTCAAATTCAAGCCTATTTCTCCACTTGTATCTCTTGTCCTCTCGGAACCTATTTCATACTCATCGCTATTACTACAGAAATTATACCGGATTTCGCCAATCTCATAACAGCAATTACACCACTCTATCAGTATCAGCAACAATCATCACACTCTACTCTAATCAATTGTTCCTTAAACTATATCTCAGAACTTATATCATGGTCATTACCCAAGCCACAGAGGTTACACAAAATCTCACCAATACTCGTGGTCATTATCCAAACCACAGAGGTTATACAGGAACTCACCAACATCGTAACAATGTATGAATTTCATCACCATCAACAACAACAGCAACAGGCATAATGTCATAAATTCGTGTTCATCACTAATATTACAGGAATTACACAGAATCCCACAATCATCATAAAATGTATGCACAAAACTCTTCAATCACAGCAACATTCATAAACACAGACATAATATCATATATCAATCATAATCATCAAATTCCTACGGGGTTAAGGAATCTCCTCTACCCAATTTCATGCATTATACCAATCCCAACCAGTTTCTCCCCCCTTACCTGGATAATTATTCTGATCGGTGACAAACTCCTCCATAATTGGCCAATTCTGACCTTTCCTCTTCTTCTCCGTTCTTCGCTCCTTTCTTCGCTCTTCTCTCAATTTCCTCTTCTCACGTTCTATCTATCATGACTTCTCAACTTACTTCCTTCTTATCCCTAATAACTCCTTCCACTTCTATTTTCTTTTAACTCTAATCACAATAATAATACTAAAAATAATATTACTAATAATAATAATTATAATAATCATTATAATAATAATAATACACATAGCAATATTAATAATATTATTTCACCCATAATAATAATATTAATAATAATAGTAATAATACTCCACCAATATTATTATTAATGATAATAATAATAATCATAATAATACTCTCCCACTAATAGTTATAATAATAGTAATAATATTAATAATAATAATATTCTCCAATATTAATAATATTACTACAATTAATAATAATAATAATAATAATAATAATAATAATAATAATAATAATAATAATAATAATAATAATAATAATAATAATAATAATAATAATAATAATAATAATAATAATAATAATAATACCACCATATTACTACTATTTATTTTATTATTATATTCACACCAATTCACCACCAATAATCCTCCCATATCAGGGACACCCACCAATCATCATCAAACACACCCCCACCAAAGGGCACACCAACATATAATAATTAAAATAGTAATAAAATGACTAAATAATTAAAATGGGTGTTACAACTCTCCCCAACTTTAATTATTTTCGTCCTCGAAAATTACCTGATGGAAATAGTTTCGGATACGCTTCCCGCATCCTTCATTCCAATTCTCAGGTCACACTGCCTTCTGTAGCACCCCCCTCAAGCCACTTTCACCAAAGTTATCTCCTCCCCTCGGAGTTATTTCTCGTTCGTCAAACGAACTAGCAATGCTTCCACAATCAAATTATTTTTCACTGGTACATCATCCACCTGATTCAATGTAATTCCTCAACGAAGACACATGAAACACGTCATGCCAATTCACAGCGACAGCGGCAAAACGATCTAACATGTTACTCCTCTCATGCCTCCGATGTGCTACTCTGATACAACCACAGAACCCGGTGCGAACTTCTGAGATTTCGAAGCCCGGCCAGCACCAGTCACCGACGTGACTCTCAAAACACATATTTCCTTATATCCTCTTGATCTTCTCAGCCATCTCAAGCATAATTCTCGGTCTGAGCACAACACTCCCACTCGACTTATTCCAACACAGAAGAGTCCTACACTCCCTATCTCACCAAGCCATATATAGTGTCATTCCGACACTAGGATGGTAATCGTTATTATAGGTAACTCAATCAACGGTAATTACTCATCCCACGATCCACCTTGATCCAACACCCAAGCTCTCACCAATTCTCTACAGACTCAATAGTCCTCTCTGACTGACCATCAGTTTGCAGATGGTAAGTCGAACTCAACTTCAACTTAATACCTGAAGCTTCCTGTAAGCCCCTCCAACATCTCAATATAAACCTCAAATTTCAACCTAACACAACATTCGACAGTATCTCATCCAACTTCACTACTTCCTCAATATGTATCTCATATATCCTTAACACGGAATAATTCATCCACTCACAACAACCCAAACTAAAATTATGTCTTTCCAATTCTTTGGAAATCTCAACACCAAATCCGTGAAAATACTACCTGATTTCCACTCTGGAATATTCAACGGTTGCATCAAACTCAACAGTCTCTGATGTTCACTCTTCGAATTCCAACAATTCTAACTAGTATATTCAACCTCAACCACTCCTCTCCTCATCTATGGTCACCAAAACAATCTACTCAAATTTGGTTACTTCTTCATAGCACCGGGATGGACACTCCATCTACCTCAATGTATTTCTTCACGAGTACTCCTACTCCCCTCAACAACATCCGGTCCACATACCCCATCACAACATATCATGGTACTATTTCCACAAACCCGACAATCCACTCTTCGACTCTGATTTATCAATTTCAACTAATTCACCAACTCAACCCAGATTTCTGACCTCCTCGAATCTCCTCAAGAATACTACTAGTACGGTCTAACATACAAGGCTTAACTCCATAAGAAGTCTCTTCACACACCAGACTCACATCACAAAATTTCCCAACCGGTTCCAACTCTTTTCGCCATTTTCCTCCGTACAAGCAAGGTTTCCAAATCAAAGCATCAGCTACCACGGTATATACCGAAAACATACAGTAAGATAACACATCAAACGCACCCGATCACGACGGTAAAAGTTGACCAAATTACATGTTTCGAATATTCTGCTATAATTGGATCATCCACTGACATAAAAACCATTTTTCCCAGAAAGAGTATCTCGTTAGCTCTCCAACACTTCAAACGGGGGTCAAAACAGACATACGGTTCAAGAGTTATGAATTTTCGAAGTTTTCCGAAAAACCAGAATTTTGCCGAAAAACTACTACGGGATTTTGCATTCTTGTCCGAAAATTCGACCGATTCGATTCCTTTCTTAGAAACAAACACATACTCATACTCACCTAACATATAGTCTCGAATTAGAACCATTAAACATGATTTCTACGACGTCCGATTTTGATTCCGTAAAAAGCTGCGATCTCGGAATTCAGCGTACAACAACAATTTCATACCTAGGAGACCATCTAACACACTTTCAATCTTTAAATATTTTAAAACCCAATTACTCCCAATCTCAACAGCAGATCTTGGAGCCTCCCATTGCGATACAACTTCGACCTTTGATACAACAACCACAATAGCTCTACCCGAGCTCACACGACCAAGGAAAACTCACATCCTTCAGCCCGTTGATCCATCAACTCATCAACTCTTGGAAGCGAACGCTTATCCTTGATAGTCACCTTGTTCACTTATCCATAATTCACCCAAAGCTTCACAAAACCTTCCGTCTGTCTAACCAACAAAATTGGTGCACCTTATGGTAACACACTCAAACAAAAGAACCTCTCATCCAGCAGGTCTTCAAGTTAACTCTTTAACTTTCTCAATTCCAATGCAAACACACAATATGGAGTCACCCATATCGGACTAGTTCCAAGAACGAAGTCAATGTGTAAGCTTTACTTCACAATCCGATAGTAAACCATTTACCTCCTCAGGAAACTTCCGGACAATCACAATTAAGTGATAAACCCTAATTTCTCACTTTCCTTAACATTCAAAGTTTCCGTCAAAATACACACCTCAACACCGTCTTACGTCAACTCCTCAAAATAATCCCTTAAGCACTTAGCTTAACTCAAGACAATTCATTGCTCACACCACCTAAGCTTGCAAGACACGTCTATCCCATCCAACACAATCCCGTCTACTATTAACAAGAGATTGAGGGTGATCAGTTCCTCAATTTGTCAATAGACCGCCGAAAATTATGATGGGGTATAAACCATCTTTACCAAACTATAAGAGCGTAACACACTAAGCCACAACACTGCAGCATTCCGGAGAAATACCAACTTCTCCCCCATTGGAATCATTTCACTTCTACCGACAAAGTTTAAACAACAACATGTACCGACAGTGTTTTTACACACATGTCGCATACCAAGGAACAACAACACTAGACAACATTGGCCGGACGGACCGACCTGCTCTGATACCAATTGTAACACCCCACTTCCCAAATTAAATAAAATATAAACATTATAAATAAACATCAGAGTTTTCACAAAAACAGTGGGATATCACATCACCAATAGTTATCAAAAATACTTTATTCATTATTTTCAAAATAATACAGCGGAAATTATTATTCCAACATTCTCGGTCATCCGCCAGATTTACATAAAATCTTTACTATTATAATTCACCAAAATGTGATACGTCACAGGATTTTCAACAAGTTTAACATAAACAAATAAAACACCCATATCCCGTGTAACGTATCAGAGCATCCTAAGACTCGACTTGCACACCGCTATCCAAGCTATCTATGTACCTGGATTATCTGTACTTCCGAGGAAGCACAGACCACAACAACAACAACAAAGGGGTGAGAAAACATGATTAAAATATATCGGTAATTTAATACATGCAATAAAGGTAGTAAAACACACCAATATTCACCCCATCAACACCAATCACGAACCTACTGTTTAAACATCCATATAACATATAATAATGCAATATGCCACACAACACCATGCATGTGGTACCGACTCATTGGTTCATTCAATCGAACCTTGGACAGATCACTTACGCTCCTGCTGAGATATGATCTATCCCCAACCATTCTCCACAAAGGAGTACGGATGAATCACTTACGCTCCTTCTGAGATATGATTCATCCCACCAAAACACCATGATATGCACAAAACCAATGCACAACTATTATATTCAGGCACACAAAGTGCACACGATCCTCCTGATCACATCACCATACATTATATATATTACACCACCAATAAACACAAGCACACTAAGTGCACAACAATTAAACTCAAGTAAATAATCAATAAATCATTTCAATCGATCCATGGTTTAGTTACAATTTAATTAAATAATGACTCCCCAAAAATATTGGATATAAAAATATTTGGCAAATAACTATATTATTTATACCATGTTATAGATCTATTCAAGAGCTTTCCAACGCTTCGAACGAGGACTAAATCCGACTTACGGATCAAAAGTTATGGCCAAAATCGTCAAAACAAAAAATTCACCAATATACAACTTTGAGTCGACGCAAACGGCGCAGAATGCAGAAAATTCTGCGTTTTCCACCGTTGGAGGCCTTCCGGACCTCCGATTTCAATTCCGTAAAAAGCCCCGGTTTTAGAATTCGAAATCCAATATGACAATTATAACAGCCCACAATATATTTTTAAAGATCATATCATCATATATCATATAACCATACTTTTCAACACCATGGAATTTAGGGGTTTCTATCCTAAATGTGATCCTACCCATCATACACTATCACACAATCCCCATGATCATACAAAAATCCACCCTTACTGCCCGGAACTATTATCTTGCTCAAATTCAAGCCTCTTTCTCCACTTGTATCTCTTGTCTTCTCGGAACCTATTTCATACTCATCGCTATTACTACGGAAATTATACCGGATTTCGCCAATCTCATAACAACAATTACACCACTCTATCAGTATCAGCAACAATCATCACACTCTACTCTAATCAATTGTTCCTTAAACTATATCTCAGAACCTATATCATGGTCATTACCCAAGCCACAGAGGTTACACAAAATCTCACCAATACTCATGGTCATTATCCAAACCACAGAGGTTATACAGGAAATCACCAACATCGTAACAATGTATGAATTTCATCACCATCAACAACAACAGCAACAGGCATAATGTCATAAATTCGTGTTCATCACTAATATTACAGGAATTACACAGAATCCCACAATCATCATAAAATGTATGCACAAAACTCTTCAATCACAGCAACATTCATAAACACAGACTTATCATATATCAACCATAATCATCAAATTCCTACGGGGTTAAGGAATCCCCTCTACCCAATTTCATGCATTATACCAATCCCAATCAGTTTCTCCCCCCTTACCTGGATAATTATTCTGATCGGTGACAAATTCCTTCAAGATTGGCCAATTCTGACATTTCCTCTTCTTCTCCGTTCTTCGCTCCTTTCTTCGCTCTTCTCTCAATTTCCTCTTCTCACGTTCTATCTATCGTGACTTCTCAACTTACTTCCTTCCTATCTCTAATAACCCCTTCCACTTCTATTTTCTTTTAATTCTAATCCCAATAATAATACTAAAAATAATATTACTAATAATAATAATTATAATAATCATTATAATAATAATAATACACATAGCAATATTAATAATATTATTTCACCCATAATAATAATATTAATAATAATAGTAATAATACTCCAGCAATATTATTATTATTAATAATAATAATAATAATCATAATAATATTCTCCCACTAATAGTTATAATAATAGTAATAATATTAATAATAATAATATTCTCCAATATTAATAATATTACTACAATTAATAATAATAATAATAATAATAATAATAATAATAATAATAATAATAATAATAATAATAATTATAATAATACCACCATATTACTACTACTTATTTTATTATTATATTCACATCAATTCAATACCAATAATCCTCTCATATCAGGGACACCCACCAATCATTATCAAACACACCCCCACCAAATGGCACACCAACATATAATAATTAAAATAGTAATAAAATGACTAAATAATTAAAATGGGTGTTAATTTATGGTATAGACATTGTCGGGAATGTAAAGTAGTGGAAAATAGAAGTGAATGATGAAAGATGAATGAAGTTAAGTGAAGAATGAGGGTTAATTTATAGGAAAATTCGTTGGTGGATCCCTATATAGTTTCATCGGGTAATACTATCTATACAATAATAATAAAATAGTTTTAAATTTTATAAACTAAATTTATTATTAAAAAATAAATTAAAATAAATTAATATATAAAGCAAAATTTTATAAAAAATATTTAAAATAATTTATGTTTATAAACTTTTCAAAAAATATTTTTGATAATTTTTTGGAAAAAACTAGGGAAATTTCACTCATCCCCCTTTAAAATGGTTAAAATGTTACCGACATTTTGTCTAGTTTAAAAGATACACTAATCTCCCATATATTTATATATACTAATGGAACATTTTAGTGACAGAAAAGAACCATAGATAAATGTCATTTACACCCACATACTATTGTTATAGTCTTTTTTTGTTTTTTTAAAATGATTTGATGATATTGACCTTCACCATACTCACACCTACTTAATTACATTGAATATTTATTTGAAAATGATTTGATGTGATATGAGCCTCACCATACTCACACCCACTTAAGTTATACTATGGACAAAATTGTAAATAATTTGATGTGATACAAACACTAGTGCAGAAATGACTTTTTACATAAGGTCAAAAACACATTTTACATCGGGTCTGAGTCCGATGTAAAGTCAAGTGATGTAATAAATAAAAAATATTTAAAAGCACAATGGAAAACAACATGAAAATATAAATTTTGTACAAAAAGAAAAAATCATGTCTTTAATTTCTAAAATATAATATAGGAAATAATAGTTCGAGTTAATTTAATTTTTAATTAGATTTTATCTTATTGTAAACTTTCGTTAAACAAAGTCTGATAGATTTAGATTGTTTTTGGATTCTTTTTTATTTGAGATGATTTACCTCATAAACTTTATGACCTTTTGCTAGATTTTATAAAAAAAAATAATAATAATTTTTTCATAAATATTTTTGAATTTATTTTTATAAAATTTCAATATAGCTTATAAAATAATTTATATTATATATAAAAATAAATTTATTTTATTTTATATTTTATTATAATAATAATGTATGCAAATTTATTACAGGTTACAAGTTGGAAAGGTATTATAGTCACAAATATACTAAGTCTTGTTTGGCATTAGGTCGACTTGTTCAGTTCGAGCCTCGGGTAGCTGGAGCGGTTTAAGGTGGAGCTGGAACATTTATTTTCCTCTCTTTCTCAGTGGCTCTGTTATGAAAAGGAAGTTGATTGATTTTTGGGATTTACTGCAGAATGTTTGGCCGTTTGCAGACTACGAATATAGCTTAAGTTGGAACTCTAAGGAGCCGCCTTTGATTTTTGGTATCTACCTGTTATGATTTGATTTTTCAGAATCAGTTAGTGTGTGAGTTAGACGTCACTCTTCTTGAAGGTTCCAAAGCGGTTTGAGCTTTGAAGATTCCTTATAACATGCAGGTGTTCCTTTAGAGGTTACAAAGTCATTTATATTTTTAACCTCACTAGACCCTTATATAAATGCTAAAAAAACCCTAAAAGCCACAACACACATTCATTCTGGCTCGGAGAATTAAAATTAAAAATTAAAATCTAATTCAATTTTTAATTAGATTTTATTTATTGTAAACGTTGGTTAAACAAAGCCTGATAGATTTAGATCCCTTTTGGATTCTTTTTTATTTGAGATGATTTACCTCATAAACTTTATGACCTTTTGCTAGATTTTATAAAAAAAAACTAATAATTTTTTCATAAATATTTTTGAATTTATTTTTATAAAATTTCAAGATAGCTTATAAAATAATTTATATTATATATAAAAATAAATTAGATTTATTTTATATTTTATTATAATAATAATGTATGCAAATTTATTACAGGTTACAAGTTGGAAAGGTATTATAGTCACAAATATACTAAGTCTTGTTTGGCATTAGGTCGACTTGTTCAGTTGGAGACTCGGGTAGCTGGAGCGGTTTAAGGTGGAGCTGGAACATTTATTTTCCTTTCTTTCTCAGTGGCTCTGTTATGAAAAGGAAGTTGATTGATTTTTGGGATTTACTGCAGAATGTTTGGCCGTTTGCAGACTGCGAATATAGCTTAAGTTGGAACTCTAAGGAGTCGCCTTTGATTTTTGGTATCTACCTGTTATGATTTGATTTTTCAGGATCAGTTAGTGTGTGAGTTAGACGTCACTCTTCTTGAAGGTTCCAAAGCGGTTTGAGCTTTGAAGATTCCTTATAACATGCAGGTGTTCCTTTAGAGGTTACACAGTCATTTATATTTTTAACCTCACTAGACCCTTATATAAATGCTAAAAAAACCCTAAAAGCCACAACACACATTCATTCTGGCTCAAGGAGAATTAAAATTAAAAATTAAAATCTAATTCAATTTTTAATTAGATTTTATCTTATTGTAAACGTTCGTTAAACAAAGCCTGATAGATTTAGATCCCTTTTGGATTTTTTTTTTATTTGAGATGATTTACGTCATAAACTTTATGACCTTTTGCTAGATTTTATATTAAAAAAAACTAATAATTTTTTCATAAATATTTTTGAATTTATTTTTATAAAATTTCAAGATAGCTTATAAAATAATTTATATTATATATAAAAATAAATTAGATTTATTTTATATTTTATTATAATAATAATGTATGCAAATTTATTACAGGTTACAAGTTGGAAAGGTATTATAGTCACAAATATACTAAGTCTTGTTTGGCATTAGGTCGACTTGTTCAGTTGGAGACTCGGGTAGCTGGAGCGGTTTAAGGTGGAGCTGGAACATTTATTTTCCTCTCTTTCTCAGTGGCTCTGTTATGAAAAGGAAGTTGATTGATTTTTGGGATTTACTGCAGAATGTTTGGCCGTTTGCAGACTGCGAATATAGCTTAAGTTGGAACTCTAAGGAGTCGCCTTTGATTTTTGGTATCTACCTGTTATGATTTGATTTTTCAGGATCAGTTAGTGTGTGAGTTAGACGTCACTCTTCTTGAAGGTTCCAAAGCGGTTTGAGCTTTGAAGATTCCTTATAACATGCAGGTGTTCCTTTAGAGGTTACACAGTCATTTATATTTTTAACCTCACTAGACCCTCATATAAATGCTAAAAAAAACCTAAAATCCACAACACACATTCATTATGGCTCAAGAAGAACCAAAACTCACTCTCACTCTCAAGAATTTCATTTCCTTCGAAAATCTCTTTCCAAGTTTCTGGCATCTCCTTTGTTCCATTCATCATCCTCAAGGTTTATAGAAGAAAAAGGAGAAGTTTGCAGAGTTTTTGGAGCAAGAACAGAAATTATAAAGCTCTCACATGGGTAACACTTTTTTCAATTTTTTTCCTCATTCTCTAATGCCTTTTTGAACCCATGTTATTTTCATTTAGAATTCTGGAATGATGTAGATGATGTTTGTGTTGTGGTTGTTCTATTTTCATGATGTTTCAAAGTTCATATCATATTTTTGTGTTCCTTTTTAATGTTGTTATAGTGTGTTTTAGCAAAAAATAATGGCATATTTGGATTCTACATTAAAAATATTTCAAGTTGGTGTCTTTTTTTTTTTTTTTTTACGCGTTTCATAGTCAGCTCCGATAGCCGTCGTCGGAGAACCGGTTAACGGATGCTAAAATTAATTTTTTGCTGAATTACTTAGAGTGTTAATCGGTTAATAGTTGTTGTTTTTGAATATTTTCTAACGTTAAAGAGGTGTTAACTGATTAACCTATATGGTTAACCGATTAACCCTGAAGCAGTAAGCAAAAATTGACAGCTTTTCATGAAAATATGCATTGCTTTCTTTTGTTTTCTGACAGTTTTGCTACATAAAATTATACCCCTCTGTAGAGGTATTTTGTACAGTATAAATACATATCAGTTTTCAAATTTCAATTCACCTCCAAGAAACTTAATCATCAAATTCACTCATTCTCTTCATCTTTCAATATTTCTTAAAGTGTTCACACAAACAGATTTTTGAGAGAAACTTTTGAATAAATTTCACACATTATCACAGTTTTATCTCATACTTTTGAAAGAACACTTGTATATTTCTTTTGAGTGATATTTGTTTCAAGGAGAAGATCGATCGTGAAGATTGATAGCTTTATACTCTCAAGACATCAAATTTATATCAAGATTATTCTTTGTATTACCTTGTTGTCCAGGATTGTTGGAAACAAGTGAGTGTTTGAAGAGGATTGTTCTTCCTACACTTTAGTTACCTATATATATATATATATATATATATATATATATATATATATATATATATATATGTATATATATATATATATATATATATATATATATATATATATATATATATATATATATATATATATATATATATATATATATATATATATATATATATATATATATATATATTAGATAGTAGGCTTCACCTTTGGTGTGATTAGGTTGTGCAATCATTCTAAACTATAATGAAATCTCTTTCGAGTCGAAAGGGGAGTGGAGTACTTTCAGAGTGTGAGAGGAACCACTATAAATCTCTTGTGTCACATTTTCCTTTCCGCATTTTACTTTCAAGTCCTTAACATCTTAACCGAAAAAGAATCAAGGATCACAAAAAGATTGAAGAGTCACAAGTGCTCCTGCCACGTAATTTTTCATGTTGCCAAATAATGATTGTGGTTTTATTTTTCTTTTTGTGGCGTGAAAATCAAAGGTTAAAGATAATTTTTTTTAGTGGTATGACAATTCTACAAAACAAAACATTAGAAAAGAAAATGTGTGATAAGAATTTAACTAATAGATTTGACAGAAAGTCTATTTTAAACATGAGAAATAGATTTTAATTAAAAACTAAAAAAGGATCCACTTATTTAAAGTTTGAAAGAAAAAGAATATTTGGACAAAGAATATTCAAAATTTGGAGACGTGGCGGATAATAAAGCATGGGCATAAATGACTTCTTTTTTAACATTTTTTTAATGTTATAGATTCATTAATTTCTACACACAACAATGTTTACCCAGTACTTCATCAATCTCTTCAATTATTCAACTTACGAAATAAAAATAAAAATTCTAGAAGACTAATACAAACATGAATAAAGTTAATAGAATGACTAGTGAACAATGAATGATTTAAGCTAAAATAACTTATGAGTTGAGATTTATAGTTACTAGAACAACATATTGTTACAAGTGCAACCAAGAAAAATGAAGTGTGTGAATCCAAACGTCCTATCAATTAATGTTTCTACCAAAATCTTACCATACTTACACCTACTTAGCTATATTTCTACATTTAATTGAAAGAGATTTGATTATATGAACTTGACCATACTCACACCTACAAATTGTAAAGCGTAGAATTTACTATTATTTAAAAATAATTGATTTTCGTCTTTATTTGTTGTCTTATAAATAAAGCCCTCACTTCCACTTCCACTTCACTTCACTTCATTCAACTTTCAATATTATATTCTCTCTTCAATGCTTTACTTTCTTACTAAACACACAGCAATGTCTACCCAATACTTCATCACTCTCTTCTTCTTCTTTCTTATCTCTTGCCACACCATCACTTCAACATCATCATTAGAAAATGAAGAAGCCAAAAAGGTGTTAGACCTAATCAAGAAAGAAAAGCTAAGCCATTTGAAGTTCTACTGGCATAGCATAGCGAGTGGAAATAATTCTACTTCTATTGAGGTTGTTCCAACACCAAAGAAGCTAAACTCAAGCACTTCTTTTGGTTCATTTAACATGATTGACAACCCTTTGACTTTAGGACCAGAATTGAGTTCCAAGCTTGTAGGAAAATCTCAAGGGTTCTATGTTTATGCATCAAAGGAGGAGTTTTCTTTGTTTATGGGTATGAATTTTGCTTTAATTGAAGGAAAGTATAATGGAAGTAGTTTTACTATTTTGGGGAGTAATCCTATTTCTCATAAGGTTAGAGAGATGCCTGTTATTGGTGGCACTGGACTTTTCAAACTTGCTAGAGGATATGCTCAAGTTACCACTCACTTCCTTGATCTCAAAACTGCATATGCTATTGATGAGTACAATGTTTATGTTTTTCACTATTAATTATTGTTGTTTTTCATGTTATGTTTATTTTGATATTTAAGTTTGTGTTTAAGCTTGCATGCATGTACTATGTAATTGCTTCTTTGGTGTAACTTAATATAAGGTTATTAATTTCAATAAATGTGCTGCCTTATATAATTGTTATAAATATGATAATCCAGAATTTCAACCATGAAATTTAGTATTTCACTAACTTTGAAGTTGCCCTCCTTGTATGTGTATGATTTTCTACGCACATTTGTAGATTGATTCAACAAAAAAATTGTAGAATATATTTAATTAATTTACAAGCTTCACATATTTTATATATTTGCATCTTAAATACAACTTTTTTCGTTTATAAATATTATTTTTATAAAAGAATTTGGATCATCAATAGATTTTTTCCGTATATAAATATTATTTTTATTTTAGCATTATTTTAAATATTTTTATATCAATAGTAAAAAAAATTTCGTTTATATTAAAAACACGATTTATTAAAATACTTGGATCAACAATACACTTTTTTACTTATTTAAAAGTTATTTTTATTTTGGCACAGTTTATAAAAATATTTAAATCAATAGTAAACTTTTTCCGTTTATGAAACTAACGTTTTTTTATAATATTATTTGAATCAACAATATAATATATTATCTATATAAAATTTATTTTTGTTTTGATTTCAGATGCGCATTATATATATCCGTGCCTCTAGTTTTTAAAGTTGTAAAACTAATTCTTCTAACAATATTATAACGGTCATAAAATTAATTATTAAAGGTGTAAAATATGATTGTCATTATAATAAATGAATATTATTTCTAAATTATAATGCCATTATAATCCAATTAATTTTTAATTGTGATAACATTGAATTAGTCAATTATTTAATATCTAAGTAAACAACTATATCTATAAGTTTTAAAATGTATGAGTTATGAATTATAAAGAACCTTAAACCATTATAAAATTTTATTATTATATTCACCACAATGTCTAGGTCAAGTCCATCCATTCATCGGCTTTCTTTCTTGAGTTTTTTTTTTTAAATTATATAAATTTTTATAATAATAATAATAATACATATATTAATTAAAGTATTTATAAAAAAAAATATTTTGTTTTTGTAACATTTAATTATGTGCTATTAATATTTGTGATAAAATGTTATATGTATTAATCATTATCGAAAAATTGTAATTTGAGAAATCCAAAATAATATTTGCAAGAACAACCACCCTTCTTGAGATATTTGCAAAAGAAGAAGTGATTGCTTTGATTACTGTCCTATTCTACTATACAAAATTATAAGTTTCTCCATTTCTCTGATTTTTATCACTCGTAGCCTAGTATTGGAGAATTAGTGAAGGAAAAAAGGGGTTTTGATATGGAAAGAGTCAAAGAATATCGATGGGGTGTTGACAAATATTGGTGTTTTGATTGATGGTTTAATAGAAGTTATACACATAAGCTAATAGGTGTCGAAAAATAGATTGATGCATTAGATTTAATAGACATAAATATATGAGTTTAATCATAAGAAGTTTTAATTTTTATGAGATCATCCATATTCATTGAAGCAAGAGAGTGGGAGAAATAAAAATAGTCATTGCGAAATCATCCGTACTCATTATAAGTTTAATATTTTACTTTTTATTGTAATAGCCATGCGATCCCTACGGATGAATGTGTAGTTTTTGTAGATTTAGTCTCATTAAAATGAATTTGTTTCACTTATGTAAACCACGTGAGTCGCTCAGTTTTGTTCTTCGTAAATGATTTTTCTCTTGTAGTTATTCAATTTTTGTTGTGCTTTAGTTTTTCTTCCATGTTTACAATAGGTGTAAACGATATAAATATCAATGAGAACTAGTTGTAGATTAGCAAACGTTCACTAAATAGGATTGTGAGTCTTTTTCAGATTGCCAGAGATATGGCATATTCGGTTGTGACATTAAATATTTTACCTAACTACTACGAAAAACACAGATAATGACGGCTGTAAAACACATATAATGACGATTTCATGTCCGTTGTTAGGTAGTGTGTGCTTGTATGTATGGTGATTTTCGCAATAGACGTGTGACTGTGGTTATATGCTAGGTAGCACACTACCTATCACAACGATTATATTAAAGAGTTATATAAATGAATTACGAGATGTATGCAATTCAAAAAACATGTTTAATCTAAGTTGCATTTCAAATATAACTTAATTTTCATATTATTATTTTCTAAATTATTTTAAATGAATGCATGTTCAATCAAGGGTTAGTGAAACAAACAATCTACATACATTATAATAAACTCAACAACAACATTTATCTACAAAACGACAACGACATACCTTTTATTGAAACGGTTCATGGAATTATTTAATGTTGATCTACTTTGTATTTCTATGAAGAAAAAATACAAGGTGAATTAAGCTTCCAAAATAACTTCATACTTCTTATATTATTTCTCCATATCAAAACAAATCATTTGTGAACCACACCCATAGTATAAGTTCTCTTGATATATTTTGAAATATAAACAGCTTTCAGAATGTTAACCTGATTTAAAATCATAAATTAGCCTTAACATAATCGGAAAGATGACCCAAAAAGGAAGTAAATCAAGCCACACAAAAAAGAAGCATGTTAACATAAACTAGCAGTACATTCTAACATAACAAATAACAACAACCACAGCATACAAAAACTTGTCAACAACAACAACAACTAACAACAAATCATGTGAAACATAACAAGGTCTTCAATCTTCCTAGTTGAATTCATGTTGTTCTCAAGGTCTTCATAGTTCTCAAGGTCTTCATCTGATTCATAATCATTTGCATCCAAACTTATTAGGTCATTCATAATAGCCTTTACCTTCTTCATCTTTTCAGGATTAAGATTCTTGAAAAAAATCTTCTTATAACCTGTTCCATCAGACGATTCAACAACAGTAATGTGATCCCTAACAGATTTAGCTTCCCTGATTTTGTTCAACCAAAACTTCACCATATCAATAACCTCATTTGTAACTTGAATCCTATGGATTTGTTGCTCCCACTATTCATGTTGAAAAAAGGATCTGAAATCTAAGAAAATGATATGAAATCAGAACAAGAAGAGAAACCTTTTTTTCAAAATAACATGCAACATAATAAAACAACAACATAAAAAAACCATAAACTCTCGAACAAGAAGAAAATCATGTAAAAATCATATAAAAATCATGTGAAACATAACAACAACATACACGAAAAAGAAAGAACAGGGAAGAAGAAGAGTGCCTTTATGTATGAAGCGAGAGCTAATGACAAATAAGGAGAGAGAAAATGTGTGGTGGATTTTGTTGTGATAAATACGGCGATATTGTCAAGAAGCGAGAGCTAATTCACTTATATTTTATATGAGTAAACAATTTCACCACGGTCGTATTCAAAAACTGTGATGAAATGTAATGACTTTCACAACGGTTCACATTAACAACAGTGGTGATAGGTTTTTTAATTTTAATTTATATATCATAATTATAAGGACAACACTCATTGTAACGAAAATGTAGAAACTTTTTGGAGTTGAGATTCGAACCCTGTCACTCCATAAATGTATAATAACGATTTATTAGTTTGACCGTAGTGCAATGTATTTTCGTAAATATAAATAAACAAAGTACGTCCAAAAATAAGGTATTACCATGATTAAAAGTCAGAACGTTGTAGCGTAGTGTGACGAATGGTCTATTTTGTAGTAGTGCCTACAACAGTTCGTCTTATAATTTTGTCAGAATCATTGAGATAATTTCAATAATGAAGACGGTTAATCATCGATAAAATCCTTGGTAACTGTTGCTTTTTAATAATTGTGATTTAAGAGTGTTCTTGATTAGGTCAGAGGCTGGCCCACCGTCGAGCACGGCGCAATCCAACTTCTCATTGGGGAGGACCCAATGAAGGGCAAACCCCTCATCTCCCACGGAGAGCTTTCACACGTCTCCCCCACAACTCCACGTGCTCCCCACGCGGGGACACGTCATCAGGCAATTACCCGCCTCAGAAAGAACAGGTCGCCCACCTTCCGAAGATCACGGGGTAGTTGACCCAGCACGAAGACCACGTTCTGGTCTTCCCTATGTCACGTAGGCCATGGCAGTTACTCGTGTCGGGTCTTGCAATCTAAGCCAATGCAAAGCAACCGTTCACTATTCATTCTACTAACTTTATTCATGTTTGTATTAGTCTTCTAGAATTTTAATTTTTATTTCGTAAGTTGATTAATTGAAATAATGGTGTGACAAGAGATGACAAAGAACAAGAAGAGATTGATAAAGTATTGGGTAGACATTGTTGTGTGTAGAAATTAAAGAATCTATAACATTAAAAAAAATGTTCAACAAAAGTCATATATGCCCATGTTTTATTATCTGCCCCGTCTCCAAATTTTAAATATTCTTTGCCCAAATATTCTTTTTCTTCCAAACTTTAAATAAATTGATCGTTACATTTGTTTAAAACACCACACTTTTTTCCTTTTTTAGTTTTCAATTGAAATTTATTTTTCATGTTTAAAATAGACTTTCTGTCAAATCAATTAGTTAAATTTCTATCACACATTTTATTTTCTAATGTTTTATTTTATAGAATTGTCATACCACTAAAAAGAATTATTATTAGCCACTTAATTTTCACACCACAAAAGAGAAAAATAAAACCACAATCATTATTTAGCAACATGAAAAATCACGTGACAGGAGCATTTGCGACAACTCATTAATTCACACCACAAAATTGCCACATAATTTTCACGTCACAACATTTTGTCACATGATTTTGATGACTCGATATTCTACATTAATTGTAGGTTTAGTCTAACATGTGTAAGGAGTTTGTCACATAAAAATCACGCCACAAAGTTGCCATGTGAAAATCACATCAGAAATATCTTTATAGATTTAATATTATAAAAATATATATTTTTTATATTATATATTAATCTATAAAAATTAATAATTTTGAATTTTAAGTTAATATAAATAAATAGTATACATTATTTATAATGACTTTAAATATATATAAAAATTAATACAAACAAATAGTTAAACATATATATTAAATATAGGAAATTAAACAAGAATTTTTTTGAATCAAACATAACAAATATATTGTTTATTCAGATTTAAAAAAAAAAATATATATATATATATATATATATGTATATGTATATATATATATATGTATATATATATATATATATATATATATATGTATATATATATATATATATATATATATATATATATATATATATATATATATATATATATATATATATATATATATATATATATATATATATATATATATATATATATATATATATATATATATATATATATATATATATATATATATATATATATATATATATATATATATATATATATATATATATATATATATATATATATATATATATATATATATATATATATATATATATATATATATATATATATATATATATATATATATATATATATATATATATATATATATATATATATATATAACATATTAATATAAGTATAACAACAATACATAAAAAATCAAATAACCTACGACTCAATATATTATTTGTATTAAATTTTTTAAATTTATTTCATTTGAAAAATTATTATATATGAGAGCTTATCAACGCATATTAAGGAATATATTGATCTAAATACGAGAAAGTATCTGCTACTTTTTAAAATAATAATAAAATAAATGTTTGTCAATAATTTAGTATTTAAAACTAATAATAAAGAATAAAAAAAATTATTTGTATTAAATTTTTTTAATTCATGTCATTTGGAAAATTATTATATACGAGCTTACTAACACATATTTGAGAATATATTGAATGTTTAAAAGTAATAAGAAAGATCATAATAATTGTAACTAATATATCAATTATATAAAATTTTATCAAATTGATTTTTATATTAAATTTTTAATGAATAAGTAAGATTTAAGACATCGAATTATAATTAATTTGTAAGTTATTTTCATTTAAAATAATAATTTATTGCCGATGTAAAATATTTGTATATTTGTATATTAAACATTCTTAAAAGAGGGACCCTTTGGCTCCGTTCCTTTTTGCCATAGTTGCAGAGGGATTATCTTGCTTAGTTAGAGCCGCAGCTGTCGGTAATTTGTTAACAGAATTCAAGATCAACGATCAAATTTCTGAGTGCATGCTTCAGTTTGCGGATGACACTCTTCTTATAGGAGATGGATCTGTTATGAATATATGGGCTTTCAAGGCTGTTCTGCGTGCATTCGAATTAATATCTGGTTTGAAAATTAATTTTTCTAAAAGTTGTCTTTACGGTATAGGAGTAGAACCTGTTTTCCTTGCTGTAGTAGAAGAATTTCTTCATTATAAATCTGACACACTGCCGTTCAGCTTTCTCGGTCTTCAGGTTGGAGGAAATCATCGTCGTCATTCCTTTTGGAATCCGGTTCTTTCTCATCTGAGGAGTAAATTATCAAATTGGACTGGGAGAAATTTGTCAATGGGAGGTAGAGTTTCCCTCTTAAACTCAGTTTTAGTTAACTTGCATATTCATTACTTGGCTTTCTTCAAGGCACCCAAGAAAATCGTGAACGATATCATCGCAATCCAAAGGCGATTTCTCTGGGCTGGGAACTCTAGTAAAAAGTTCATTCCCTGGACATCTTGGAATTCCATCTGTAAGCCGAAGGATTGCGGAGGTCTGGGAATTAATCACATAGGCCGGTTTAATTGCGCTCTTATAACAAAGTGGAAGTGAAGATTTCTAAGTGGCGGAAATGAAATTTGGAGAAAATCTTTGAATCTCAGATACGGTAACTTGAGCATGAAGGTGCAAACTTTTGCTGACGTCGGTAACTTGAATAAAGATTTTATTTGGATGAAGGATATTATGTCAAGTTCAACCTGTGACGTCAATGTAGACTTTTGCAAGTTTACGGCTTGTTCTATTGGAGAAGGTCACAACACGGCGTTTGGCAATCTAATTGGATTGGAGATATCCCGCTTAAAAGCATGTTCCCGCGGTTGTTTCAGAACTGTTCAAGGAAAATTTCATCAGTCAACGAGATGGGTTCTTGGGAGGAGAGTCATTGGGTTTGGAAAGTTAGAGAATCGTTGATTGATGACGATTCCAATTCTGCATCTGATTGGGCAGAATATAGTGGTCTGTTGGATCAGATGGCAGCCATCATCAATGTCGGCGACAACTGGAAATGGCTTCTTCATGATTCTCATTCGTATAAGGTTAGATTTTTCTATGCTGCTTTACCCTCTTCCTCATCTGCTTTTATTCTTATTGGAAATGATTGTGCTGCTCTTCTGGAGATCCTTTGGAAAACGGGGTTACCGGCAAAAGTCCAAATTTTTAGTTGGAGGTTGGCGCTAGATAGGCTGCCTACCAGATCCAATTTGATGAAAAGAAGGGTGATTGACTATCCCCAAAATTCGAATTGTGCGTTCTGTTCGTCAAGTTTAGAGGACGTAGCTCATCTTTTCTTCTCGTGCTATAAATCCTCGTTGGTGTGGAATAGGATTTGCGAGTGGGTGGATATAGAGTACATTTCGGAGGATTGTTGTAGTCTTCATGCGAAGGTATGAAAATTGAGACTTCTGGGTCGCTGCAAAGAGTACAAGATCAATTATATTTGGTTCATCTCTTGTTGGAGTTTATGGAGGGTTAGAAATAACATTATCTTCAGTAATGCTTCTCTTGAAGTTGAGGACATTGTTTTCGACATTAAAGTTTTCTCGTGGAATTGGTTGATTTTAGGTAGACAGGGTAGTAAGAATTATAGTTTGTACGATTGGTTCAAATTTCCGTTCGATATTATGTAATTGTTTTGTTTTAGGTCCTGTTTGTAATCTTGCTGATCAGAGATTATCTTTATCTTTTTAATATATCTTTGCTTATAAAAAAAATAAAAAAATAAATCAATATATATTATTTGACATATTTCAATTGAGTTAGAATTTACATTGATGATAATCTTTAATAAAAAATAGTGAAAGTAAAGTTATAGAATTTTTAAATGATATAAATGGTAGAGTTATAATTTAGATTGCAAGATAAATATAAATATTAAATAGAAAAAAATTAAGGTTTCAAAATTTTTAATATATACTAATTATAGAGTTAGAAATTGAATTGTATATAATTATTAATAGTAAATAGCGAGTAATGGTACATTAATTATACAATAAGTTTATTTTTTATACAATTATATGTAATTAATATTGAGAAGCTAAAGTTTAATTTTTTTTTAATTTAAAATCGATGATAATTGATAGACTAAAAATTTGAATGGATAGATAATCATTGATAATAAATAGTGAGGAATTGAATTTATTTTTTTAATATGACACTAATTGTAGAGATGGAATTTAGGTGGTTAGGTAGTCACTTTTAACCAATAGTGAAAAAAGATGTTTGAAATTTGGGAAATGCTAACGAGTGCCCTCAAGGCATTGGTTAAGAGATTAAAATGGTAAGTTGGGCATTATTTAAGAGATTGAAAATATATTTTTTATAAATATATGTGTATTCAATGCCTTGAAAAGAGAAATAATCAGACTTTTTAAAAAATATTGTGTGTATTGAGTGAACTAAATATAACATATTTTTCTTATTTGGAATTCTTAACTAGTGCCCTGAGGGCACTGGTTAACATGACCCTTGAAATTTTTATAACACTAATTAGAGAGTAAGAAAAAGGATTCATAAATAATCATTGTATCTAAATCGTGAGAAATAGAATTTCAAAACTTTTAATATTGCATTAATTAACTATTGTATGTAACTGAAATGTGTATGTAAAAGACCAAATAAAGCTATTGATCCAAATATTAAAAAAATAGAAATTCACTATTATAAATAATAAATTTTATGACAAAATTTTCACGTTCGCCAACAAAAAAATTAAGGTATAATGTTAAGGCGCGTCATGTTTTATTTTTAAGAAAAAAATAAATATTACATATTCTCTAGATTTTTAAATATAACCGAGAAAAAAAATAATTCAGGATATGTTTCGAATCCCAACAACATCAATTTATGTTTTTAATTTTTTAAAAGTGGTGCCTTTATTTTTATTTTATTTTATATTTTTAAATTAAAGATCTACTCCTTCGATTATATTTAATAACTGAAGGATTAGATTATCTGATTTTACTATAAAAACACTCATTAATCAGATTTTATTCTAAAGGTTAGTTTAAACAACCATGGTGATATATGGGTTACGTTAATGGAATCATCAAAATAAGGAATTATCAACATAATGACATCAACAACAATGTCATCATTAACAACAATGACATCCTCAACACAATGACATTAACAACAACAAATAGATAAACAACAATGACATCATCAACACAATCACATCAACAACAATGCATATCAACAACAATGGCATCATCACTAACAATGACATCATCAACACAGTGGCATCAACAACACAAACACAATGGAAAATGAAGTTGACTCTATATGCATGGGGGAAAATGTTTACGTACCCTAAGCGTGATGAATAAGTAAAAAAAAAGTTGTCAGAATCTTTGTCTTACTCCTCAAAGACACGTAAGTCTAGAACGACGAAGTTGGTGTCGCCTTCCACCTCGACGGTACGTAAGCCTAGAATGATGAAGTTGGATGAAGTTGTTGGTTATAAGTGGTGTCATTTCGTTAGGGTTGAAAATGGTGTTATTTCGTTAGGGTTGAAAATATTGTTGTTTCATTATGGTTGAAAATTGTGTTGTTTCGTTAATTGAAATGAACAAATGCAACTGAAGAGACAAGCTAGCTAATTGTGTTTCCTTTAAGTGAATAAGTCATTCCACCACAGTATTTTAATACAACCGTTGTGATATATGGCTAACTTATTGTAATTTTATAAAAATGTTTTAGATTTTAAACATTTAAAAATTAAAAATAAAATTGAAAAATATATCATAGCGGTTAGTTTAAACAACCATGGTGATGTATGGGTTACGTTAATATAATTATATAAAAAAGCGTCGGATTTTAAATATCTAAAAATTAAAAAAAAAATATTGAAAAATATATCACATCGTGATTTTTGTTGATATAAGATTATTCTATGATTGCACATATTTTATAACACAAATAGTCATCAATATATATATAACTCAAAAGGGCATTTAATCCAGCATCAACTCGCCAAATATATATATAGCAGCACATTTATTGAAATTAATAACCTTATATTAAGTTACACCAAAGAACCAAGTACATAGCATATGCATAATAGCATAAACACAAACTTAAATATTAAAATACAACAGCAATAATCAATAGTGAAAAACATAAACATTGTACTCATCAATAGCAAGTCCAGTTTTGAAATCAAGGGAGTGAGTAGTAACTTGAGCATAGCCTCTAGCAAATTTGAAAAGTCCAGTACCACCAACAACAGGCATCTCTTTAACCTTATCAAAAACAGGATTCCTCCCCAAGATAGTTATACTACTTCCATTATACTTTCCTTCAATTAGAGCACAATTCATAGCCATGAGTAAACCAAGCTCAACTTGTGAAGCAGATGCATAGAATCCTTCAGCTTTTCCAACAAGCTTGGAACTCAGTTCGGGTCTTATAGTCAAAGGGCTGTCCATCATGCTGATTGAACCAAAATAAGTGGTCGAGTTTATCATCTTTGGTGACGGAACAACTTCAATAGAAGTAGCATTTTTTCCAGTCGCTATGTTATGCCAGTAGAACTTGAAATGGTTTAGCTTTTCTTTCTTGCTTAGGCCTAACAACTTTTTGTCTATTGGACGAACAAAATCAAAGGTGTTTTCTTCATTTTCTAATGATGATGTTGAAGTGATGGTGTTGCTGGATATGAGGAGGAATAAGAAGAGAGTGAGGAACTGTTGGGTAGACATTGTTGTGTGTTTAGTGACAAAGTAAAGTATTGGAAGAGAGAATATGATATTGAAAGTTGAATGAAGTGAAGTGAAGTGGAAGTGAGGGCTTTATTTATAAGACAACAAATAAACAAGAAAAACAATGATTTTTAAATATTTAAATAAAAGTAAATTCTACGTTTGACAATTAATATCCAAGTGATGTTTCTACTAAAAAGGGTTTTTATCGTTTTTGTGGCAAAACCAATGACTAAGTAGGTGTGAGTATGGTCAAGTTTATAATCAAATGTCCTACAATTAAATGTTCTATATAACTAAGTTGATCACATCAAATCATTTTTAAATAAATATAAAAAATATATAACAAAGTAGGTGTAAGTATGGTGAAATGGTAGGTGACAACATTAATTAATTAATTAATTCGACTTTTGAACTCACACACTTCATTTTTCTTGGTTATGTAAGAATATTGTGATTTTTTTTTATCTATGTTGATTACACGTTGATTATTAATACGAAAGATTTTAGATTAGTGGACACTCTTTTTAGGATGAAAGTAAAGTGAAATAGTGGGAGTAATGAACTTAGTCATACACTATACTTGACCATAATGTTAAATTTTAAAAGAATGATGGAAGAGATATGGCATGATTGAAATATGCAAGTATAATTTGTTGTCTAAAGTATTTGATGCAATATATCAGACCTGATATAACATTTGCGATTAGTAAAATGAGTAAATTTAATAGCAGTTCAAATGGTGAGCATTGGAAGACCATCAAAAAGAATTTCGTTTATCTTTTGAAAAACAACAATTTTGATCTCCATCATGGCAGGTTTCATGCCATATTAGAAATATATACTAATGTGAGATGGATATCAAGTGTCAGAGATCATAAATCTATAACTTGGTGAATATTTACACTAGTTAGGGGTGAAATTTCTTGGAAAATCAGGAAATAAATGTGTATCACTTTCGACCATGGAATCAAAGTTCGTCGATCTTGCTTCTACCGGTAAAGAATTTGAATGGCTGAGGAGCCTCTTGTTAGAAGTTATATTGGTTAAAGATAATGTTTAAAAGGTATTAATGCATTCGATAGTCAAACTACTTTAGTTAGGGCATACAATAAAATGTATAATGGAAAGTCTAGTTTAATAAGTCTTAGACACCTTTCATGAGAAAATTGATTAATGATGGAATAGGTTCACTCACATATATATGTTCAAGCTATAATTTAGTTGATCCATTTACTAAACCATTATTCAAAGATTTAGTAGAGACTACCTCAAGAGGTATGGGATTGGCATTCCTAAAATTAAGAAAACATTAACCTAAGTTTCATTAGGTAACAACAAGTCATTGATTTGGATGTTTGTGCAACATTATGTGATAATATCGACTATTACATATTGAGAGTTGAGTTTTTTTAACTAGATACAATGAGAACTTCACCTATGTGAATTTGGAGATGATGACGTCTCAAAGTGAGAAAAGTGTGTAGGAATATTTGGTCCTGGCTTGGCATTAGGGGAACAAAAATATACATCATTGCATACTCTTTCTTGAAGACAATGGAAGCATTTAGATGGAAAGTGGAGAAGAATAGAGAATGAATGTTGTGGATGATAACATGGTGGTGCATTTTAAATAAACAGACTGTTGTGTTATTCAAAGAAGACATAGGTCATACATGATATTGAGTACAACATCAAGTTTATTTATCGGATTTGGATTCGAATAAAATGAACCATAGGTGTAACATCTATGATTGGTACCAATCACTACTTAAATATCTTATGTAAATCATTTAGTGATTGTAATTGATAGGGTTAAGATTTGATAGGGTTCAGAATTTGATGAACTATTTTCCTCTCTGATCTGTCACTTATGGATATCTCAAAGGTTTGCATGGAACCAATGAGTTCATCAACTTTAATACTTCTCAAGTCCTGAGCTTCTTCAATAGCAGTTACTTTCACATCAAACCTCTAAGACAATGATCTAAGAATTTTCCTGCAAAGCTTTTCTTTAGACATCTTTTCACCTAAGTGTCACTACTGCGAAAAAGGCCGGCAAAGACAGAAGAGTCGCCACCGTTCGTTATTTATCCCAAAGAGAGGGAAAGAAAATGATCAGAGAAAACCTACGAAAAAGGGAAAAGACAGGTCATCGCAATCAAATCTTGGGTTCGGGAGTCGGTTACGCAAGGGGAAGGTATGAGCACCCCTCACGTCCGTTGTACTCAACGGGATCCACGCTTGTTGTTTATCTAAAAGGGTGTTAAAATATCTACGCTAAAGGCTTACCGGATAAAAGAAAAGAAAAGAGACTCGATAAAGCATCGTCGCTTTATGCCTACATACTCCCTTGTGCAATGGGAAAGTAAGAGTCAACATAGTTCAGAAAACTACGGGTGAAGGTGGGGGAAGGTTGCTCGCCAAGACATCGTCGTCTTGTGCCTACGCATCCTCGTCTGCTACGAGAAATCAGAGCAAACGTAGTTCGGGATGGCACGACCACAGATTGGTTCAAGTGTTTTAAGCCGAGTAGGGTTAAACCTTCATTCTAGCAGTTAGGTGTATTGTTGCTCGACCATTGGAGACTTAGGCGTTACCTGTTTGCGGTAGAACCAAGAGTTAACAACACTCTTTTTGAAAATTATTTTCAATTAATCCCGAAGGATAAAAAGGTTTGATGTTTTTTTTAGTCTTTTAGAGAAGAAGTGAATTAAATTATGTTTGTAATTCATGTTGCACTAATTACTATGACTTAGGAGCGAATGCGTCGCATATCGTCCAAAGGACATACGCTAAACACTCTAGACAATTGAGAGGAGGCCCCCAATCATCATTTCCCAAATGTTTAAGGCTCGTAACGTACAACACTTATTATCCTTTATTAGATGTTTTGAAATGTTTAGGAGATGAGAAGAGAGAGACGCATACTCTAAGGGGAAACTAACTCAACCCTAATGTTCTCATGCAAAATGCTCCGAAAGTTGGGACTAAAAGGGAAAAATCTACCCTAATGTTATCATGCTTGGATTTAACACTTAATGTCTCTCCTACTCCCATCCTAAACGGATGGACTAGGAATCCTAAGGGATCATGGCAAAGGATACCAAGAAGGCACAAGATAAATCAATCGCAAATGAGAAAGAGGAAAGAGATGCAAACATGCAACACAAAGAAAAAGAGAGAGGAACAAAGTGTGGGGCAGGAACCACCACAAGCACATCTCAACCTCTTGCAACAAGCAAAGAGATGCAAAAAAAAAGAAGAGGAAATGCAAGTAAAAGGGCTTAAACAAGTCTAAGAAAAAGTGAGATGAAATGGGAGAAGCTAGAACTCCTACAACCATTCAAACATCAATCACTAAACCAAAAAGAAAACAAATAAGAATGAGAAGAAGCCATGATCAAGATGAGAATGGGAGAATAGGCTTGGGCAGGAAGCAACACAAGAAGAAATCTCAACCAAAAGGATCAAAGTGATCATGCAAAAAGAAAGCACAAAAGATGCGAGGATGAGATGAAATGGGAGAAGCGAGCTCCTACGACCATTACCATCAATCATCAAAGAAAAGTGGGAGGAAAAAGGTGTGGGACAGCAGCCACCACAAGCACATCTCAACCAAGCAATTCTTCAAACTCAAGCGAAACAAATGAACATCACTTTGAACAACAACTACAAAAGTATGCAATCAAGTGGAAATCGAACAACACGTGTCGAAGAAATCATGATTAAACAATCAAGAACAACGACATATATCTAAAACATCTCACTCCTAATGCATCATACTGATCCATGAGAATTCAAAGTGAAATAATACCAAAACAACCTTGAAAAACAGCAAAACGGGCCTGCTGGTACAATGTTAATCGGTTAACACCAGGGGTTAACCGATTAACCAGCTAAAAATGTTTGAAATTTGAAAATTCACACTGGTTAATCGATTAACCAGTTTGCACTGCATCTGGTTAACCGATTAACACTGTACCAGAGGCAGAAAATAGCAGCTCAAAAGCACTTTTCAGCAATTAATCACTTAAGAAATCATCCACATGATCTTGCAATCAATTATGCATGAAATTAAACCAGAAATCAGTGATCCAATCAACATATAAACACATTTAAACAACAAGATCATAATTCACATGAATCAAATCAACCAAAAGTCAATCAAAAATGAAGATCCACATCGAACATGCAAAATAAGCTTAAAATAGCATCGGATATAGAATTCCAACCTACAAAGCGGAAAATTGCTTTGGTAATTGTTGATTCAACTTCATTTGAGCAGATCCAAGCAATAAATTCGAAAATCCTTCAAGATCCAAGTGAGTTCTTATAGTAGTAATGAAGATCCACCAAAATTAAGCCAAAATAATCCAAATAAGCTCTTCTAGATCCACTTCAAAATTCAGATCCAAACTAGCACGAAAATTGAATGGAGAAATTGATTCAACAAGGATGTAGGATGAAGGTTTTAGCTTTAAAATTCAATGATTCTAATGGAGAATCAACGAATTCAAGGTGAAAAGAGCTTTAATGGAGTTTGGGAGTGAAAAAGTTGAGAGCAAAATTCAAGAGTGAGTGAATTCTGAAAAATGAAATGGAATTATGAGGATTGAGTGTGTGAGGCTTGGAGCAAATCATTTAAATATGCTCTAGGTTAGGAGTAGAATGGAGGTTTGGAGTGTGGTTATGAAAATTTGGAAAGGGATTAGGAGTGGGAAATTAGAGGGGATTTGAAATTAATGCATACATAGTTAAATCATTGGGATTCCTATAATAGTTAAAAAATTCTATTACTCAAGAATAAAAATTCTATTCATAACAAAAACTATTCCTAACAAATTTCTATTACTTAAAAATTCTATTACTCAAGAATAAAAATTCTATTCCTAAAACAAACTATTCCTAACAAATTTCTATTACTTAAAAAATCTATTACTCAATAATAAAATTTTTATTTCTAACAAAAACTATTCCTAACAAATTTCTATTACTAAAAAATAAACTAGTGTCAGAAACCAAAAATACCATAAACCAGTGTTAGAAATAAAAAATATCAGAACTAGAAAACCAAGAATAAACTAGTGCCAGAAACCAAAAATATCATAAACCAAAAACATCAGAACTAGGAAAAAAAAGTCAGTGCCAGAGATGCAGTAATATACAATAACCGTAGTAAAAAATTGGAGAGGAAACTAAATAGTTGCGGTAGTGGAGAAACTAGCACATGCAACGAAGGAGAGGAAGAAGATGAAGTGATTCGGCGACGCGATGCAAAGACGGAATGGCGCGATGAGAAGATTCGGTGACGCGATGCAAAGACGGCGGCGTGATTCAAAGGCGGACGACGCGATGAGAAGACGATGTGAAAAAAAGAACAACGGTAGCGGAGAGAAGAGAGAAATGGTGTATCGAGTGTGTGAGAACAGCGGCGCGGAGAGAAGAGAGGAACAATGTATCGAGTGTGTGAGAACAGCATTTCTGAAAATAAAATAATGAATTCTGCGTTTCTGAAAATTTAATATATAAGGGTTTTTTACATCGGGCCATGCACCAACCGATGTAAAATGTCAGTTCAATACATTTTACATCGGGTCATTCAACAGAACCGATGTAAAAAAAATTAATTAATTTTTTTTTGTTTTTTAAAACCTTTTACATTGGTTTTAAAGTACCGACCGATATAAAAACTTATTTTAATTTTTTAATTTATTTTTTTCATCTGTTAACTTTTTTACATAAGTTGGGAAACTTGAACCGATGTAAAAGACCAATTATATTTATAATTTTATTTTATTATATTTTTTGTTGGATAACATTTTACATCGGTTGGGTTCCTAAAATCGATGTAAAATCAATTATAAAAAATCTCATGTTATTTACGAAACTGCCACCTTGTAATTTTTTTATTAGTTGATTTTTCATATCGGTTTCGTATCCATGCCCGATGTTAAATCCCTTATAACAAATTTTCTAAATAATTATGAAACTGCTACCTTGTTAAATTTTGATGTAAAATCCTTTTTCAATTAATTTTTACATCATATCTTTGGAAACCTGATGTAAAATTATTTAATATAATGTCTTATTTTTAGTAGTGTTATTTGTATTTTGTGAGTATAAACACATCATAAAATATGTAAGTATGTAATCTAGATTTTCAGAATATAAACAATTATTTCATCAGCATTACTTTTTGGAATGGTATAGTTTTTAATGGTGTTAGTTCTTTCGTTTTAAATTTTTATTTCTATCTTAATTTTGATTTGTTATTTGTCATTGTAACTATCTATTTGTATGGTAATTTAATTAAGTTTTGGAGATGGTTTGTGTTTCTTTCATATTAAAAAATCATTAATTTGGTTAACATTATTTGACATATAGAATAAAAGGAGAGATGAGAAGAGGAGATAAGAGTGTTACATATCAATTTCTCATATTAACATTTTTTAGTTGTTGAATTATTTAATGAGCACACACATAAAAATATAAACGAATAAAAAATTCAAATTATTATCATCTGATTTTTAGATCTACATTTCATTTTTTAGATCCATCATCTCATTTCTTTTCTCTTTTCTTTTTAAAGTATTATGGATGGTTTTAACGGAAGGTTGTAATATAACGGTATAGAAAGAAATCTCTTTGAAAATTTTTCACAAACTTAATTAGTACACACAATTTTAATATTTCGTACATTGTTATAACTTTCATATGTACTATAGATATCAAATACATTTCCTCAAAAAATATTGTATCTTGATAAAACAGTTTTTTTTAAAAATATCGCATTTATTAACACTTATTATACCGCTCAAATATGCAATGACAGTTGCAAAAATATATAACTTCCATTATTTTATCTTTTACGTCTATATGTGTGACCTTGCTATTGAACACAACTTTAAGTATGAGAAAATAAAATCAAATTTTGACAAAAAATTTATTATGAGTTATTGGAAATTTGAAACACTGACCATTCACATTCTTAAATTAGTTGAGTTTTGTTGTTAATTTTTTATTTACGATTTTTATTTTTGATGTTAAAGAGAGATGCACAATAAATATCATATTACTTACAAATTTAATTTGAAAAATAATTTAACTTATAATTAATTAAATAAATAGAATTTTAAAATTTCTTACAAAAATAAGGATGCATATCAGAAAATTTAGTATTCAAATAATTTAATTTAAATCATACTTAAATGAAAAATAGTCGTTTATAATATAAACACGTATGCTCATTAAAAAAATGGACAAGCACGAGAAGAGTTGTGGTGGAGCATACATGTTTGCAGGGGATATACATGTTGTTCAGTTTACTCTATAAACTTCGTTCTAAACACTTTCTTCAAATATATAAGAGAGAAAGGGGAGGAGAGAGAGAAATGCACATTACAAAGTTTGAAGGTTATACTAAATAGACTCTTTCGATAAAGGAGTAATTTGCCCATAACGTATGCACACTAAAAAAACATGCGCACATTTTAAGACTACTTGAGGATATCTAAAAACATTATTTTTAATCCTAAGTATGATCAAAACTTCATACAAAATATACACGAGTTTATTTTTCTATGTTGTGCGCATTAAAAAAATCAGACAGACGGGCACGGGAGTGCCCGTCTGAACGTTAGTCTATAACTATATATAAAAGGGATGCAAGTTTTTGACGTAACCTATTTTTTTTCCAAAATTTCCCTTTATCTTTTTTATAAATAACATGAGTAGTTGGTAACTTTTGTTGGTTACCAACTGAATAGTTAACTTCTATCTCTAAAAAAAATTTACATTTATAACTTTCATTAAGAGTCAATTGTGACATAAGTTAAGAAACATCTTCTACTTCTTTTTTTAAATTCCATCTCTTTCTTGATCAACGTACTATTTTTTTTAATACTTTTTTCCATTCTATAATTTTTTCATTTATTTAATTTTGATCAATGATCTTTTTATTCTTGAAGAGAGATGAAACATATTTTCAATCAAGACCACACTCACCCTGGACGAAGAAAACATTCTCATTACGGCTGAAATTCACAAACATATGAAAAATGTGATACTCCGTGGTAGAAGTCATACGTGCTACTATTAATTTTAACATACCATAAGGTAAATTAAGTTCTTTGATTTTGACTGCCTAATGTATTATTTCATTATATATTTTAAAAACTCAAGATAGTCCCTTATATAGTATGTTCATGTCTAATTATGCAATATTTTATTTAAAGTTATATTTGTGTGTGACAGAATGGTATTTATATACATATATATATATATATATATATATATATATATATATATATATATATATATATATATATATATATATATATATATATATATATATATATATATATATATATATATATATATATATATATATATATATATATATATATATATATATATATATATATATATATATATATATATATATATATATATATATATATATATATATATATATATATATATATATATATATATATATATATATATATATATATATATATATATATATATATATATATATATATATATATATATATATATATATATATATATATATATATATATATATATCACGTTTATATTAAAATTGAACAAATGTATATAAGTCCATATTTGAAACTTTTCATCGGTAAGCAATTAGATACTTCTTGCAAAAGTAAAATCAAAGTGCTAACTTGAAAAGAGAGAGAGAGAAAATAAAGATACATTCTATTGATTAATATTAATTGACAGGAGAATAAAAGAAGCGATGATTAATATTAATTCTATTGATTAATATTAATTTTAATATTTTTTTGTCTGTTTTATTGAATTTTTTATTTGATAGTTTAAAATCAATGTTGAACTCAAGAAATGACGGTGCATAAGTTTTCAACTTGCAATTTCTATTTCTATTTATAATGACACATATGAAAATGCAACTGAAAAAAATATTTTTGTTACAATATTTTAATTAATTTTGCTTCTAAAAGATATATAACGCTTTTAATGCATTTATTATTAGGCATTCTTGCACAGTTAATTTAATTTTTTAGGTTTTTTTTTTGGTTTTGTCCTTACATCATTTTAAATTTTCTTTCTTTTATTTTTCACATTTGTACACAAATTAATTTCTATTTTCTTAAATTTTTTTAAAGCAAAATTGATTTGCTAAACATTATTGTTTTTATAATATTGACACTTTGTATAATTTTCTCAATACTTTATCCTCATTATAATGCTAATTTGATTACTAGTTTTTTTTAGTGTATTCAATTTTATTGCACTATTGAATACTTTATTTATTTTTTTTTAAAATAATGTACTTTTTATTAATTAGTTGCAAAATTTATTTCAATTTCTTTTGCATAGAAATAAAACATATTTGTGATTCAAATTTAATGTTGTTCCTTTCTATTAATCACCGTTCCAGAAAGAAAAAATTAGTATTCAAATTTTTTAATTAATTCTGAGATATCATTTTTATTTTATTTTATTTATATTAAATTGTAGTTTAAACAAAATATTTTTATTCACATCTTTAGAACTAATATATTTATTTTTATTTTTAAATATTGCATAATTTTAACAGTGTATATTATTAATTTGTAGAGTTTGAACTTTATCATTAATGTAAATGTTTATTTTATGTAATTATTATGTTATTAATTTTGTATGGCAAAAATATTTTTTCTATAATTTATACTCTATAAATATGGATAAGAAATAGAGAGTTTTGGGCTGAACTATTTTACTTTCAATAATACTCTTAAAAATAATGAAATTGTCAATCTTATGTAGGGTAAGTGTTAATATTTTTCAAACCGTGTTATTCATAACCAAATCTGCTTTTGGTAAGAATCATAAAGGTTCAATAAAATGAATTTGAGAGTATTTCTCACTTTCCATTTTTTAAACATCATCTAACTTGAATTGAAATATGTCCAATTTTGTCTCACAGTATTTTTTTTCTTGCAATTACAAATATTACATTCTTTTTTCATATCTATGTTAACTTTTTTATTCTTGACAAAAAAGGTTAACACTTAGTTGTAAATATAATTCTATAAATATGAATATTCTTTTTATTTGCTAATGAGTCAAACTATTTTATTTGTTTAGTTTTTCTTTTCTGACGGTAAATATTAAATATATAATTTTTAGTGAGTTTGGTGAAAGTATGTGCATGCTTATAGTTTAAACATTTTGGTGTAGCTTTGTATTTGATGGTGATATAGGTGTATTTTAGGAACACTAATACAAGTTATAACAATCATCACCATCATTCAATATATTTTGATGTTTATGGATGAGTAGAAATTTGGTTTTTATTTATGAGGTTTTCTGTGTTAAGAGAGTTGTTCCATCTATAATACTTGTAATACTATTGAAAAAGCCAATAGATCACGACAAAAAAGAATTAAAATTTCTGTTATACTATCAAGTGACAAACTCTTATTCATTCAATGCGACATTTCTATTGTTCCTTTAAGTTTGTTTTGCATATTTTATATTCGGTTACAAGATTACCCTTCCATTATTTGAGTTATATTAAAGTGTAAGTTGATGTTTCAAATGGTTTTGTTTAACCTTCTTTACAATGAGGATTTTAAATTTCATTGACTTTGGTCAAGAATGACAGAGACTTATGGGTTAGAAGAAGAACATATAACACAAAATCTTGAAGTTTTTTTTTCTGTCTTACAATCTATCCCAAAGCAATGGTGTACAAGTTTCGAGCAACTATAGATGAGTTAGGTTTAAGGTAAAACATAATGAAAGAGTGGTTTTATAGTAAAATTTAATTATCTAACCCATCAATTTTAAATTATCCGAATGAATAGATCATTTAATTTAAAAATAAAAATAAAAAGAAAAAGAAATTTACCACTTGGTACTCAGTTAAAAACTAATTTTTTCTGTCTAATCACTTTGATTATCCAACATTTAAAAACTGATTTTTTTTGTATAATCACTTTTAAACAAAAACATGGTACTCAGTTAGCCCTATAGGAACAATTAGACTAAACTTTATTTTTTTTTTTCATTTAGTTGATCTTTTTTGTTGGTTGATTGCAAAAAATATGAATCCCTAGGAACCATGCTAAACCAATCAACAAAATCAAACCATATTTATATTTTAAATGTAGACAACAAGATATGGTATATAATCACATTCTAAAGAACTGCACATCCCTTAATATGTGAAATCTCATTCCAATATTACACATCCTACGATGGGCGCAAGTAATTTTTAATGGAATCATCTTTGGTGTCAATGGTGCAACAAAACCAATCTTTTGGTTCGTCGAAGAATGGCCCGAACTTGCACTTGTCGCTATTCCTTGAGTTCCACGACACTCTGAAAATGAACAAAGTAGCCATTGACGCTATTCAACTAAGGCTCTTTCCTTTTTTGTTAAGAGACATTAAATAGCACGGTTACATTCCCCTCCATAAGCTTCCATTATGACACGAGACCAGAAAAAAATCGTCATTCTAGCTATATATACACTCATTTCCTTCTAAAATAGCCTAACTAAGAAATCAGATTACTAGTTTAAAAAAAAGAACAGAGAATCACTACAAGAAAAAGCTAAATTAGTCAAGTGACAATGCCAGGTGATATTCATTTCGCTAAATAATGTACTTGCGGGGTGTTTTTCACCTTGCTACGTAGTTTTATAAAAATAAAAAAGAAAAATATAGGTTTTTCCATCTCGCAGAAGATGGTGGAAAATTTGAAATGTTTGAAAATAAAGTTGTGAAGTGAAAAACACCCTGTTGTGTTTAAAAAATTTGGGAGAAATATAGTTTTCTAATTACAAATGCGTCAGGGTGGTAGGTGACCGTTTGAGCACTTTTCAGACACAAACTTTGGGGGGTGAATTTCACTTCGCAAGTCCCAACTGATCTAATGGTTGTGGGGTGACATTCACTTTGCAATGTCCAACGGTCATATCATTTACTTTTGCACAGAGTGACAGATGGGCGTGACTGACACATGCGGTGTTAGAGGATATACACATCGCAATGTTCAACAGTTTAAAATGTTGTTAGGTGATTTTCACCTCGCAAGCTTGTTCTATATACCACCGCTTCAGCTTTACCCTATTTCCAGAATCAACCTCTTCTTTCTCTCATTTACAAGCTTGTTCTATATATATATATTATTAAAACTGAATAGTATACATCTATATATAGAATAATTTTATTTTTTGAAAACAGAAAAATATTATTTTTTAAAAACAGAATATTATTATTAATATTATATTTCTAAAAACAAAATATTATTATTAATATTATATTTCTAAAAACAGAATAATATATTTTTAAAACAGGATATGAAAATAAAAAACAAAATATAATTATTCTTTTTAGAAACAAAATATTATTATAATTTATAAAAACAGAAAGTTTATTAATGTTTATAGAAATAACATATTATTATTTTTAAAATCAAAATATTAAATATTTATAAAAATAGAATAATATTTTTATTTTAAAAAATAGAATATTATCTTTTTTATTATATATTATTGTAAAAAATAAAATATTACTAATATTTATAAAAATAGCATATTATTATTATTTATTATTATTAAAAAACAGAATAATAAAAAACAAAAAAAAAAATATGTAAGTTTAAAATCAAGTTATTATATATTTTATAATAACAAAATAATATTAATATCAAAAAACTAAATACTAATTTTTTATAAACAGAATATCATTATTAGTTTTTTAAAAACAAAATTATGCAGTATTATTTAGAACAGGTTTTATAAATTTATATTTTATTAAAGTAGCATATTGTAGTAACATAGTTAATGATATTGAAAAAAAAATTGAGTTTAAGAAAAAATTTGAAAAAGCAAAGCAACGTAGAGTATTAGAAAATGGAGCCGCTATTCATCTCACTATTTTTTTAAAGTTATATTCTTAATTGCGATATATTTTTAATTGATGTTTTATGTGTGTTAATTAGACTAATGCTAAAGAGAAAACGCTATTATTGCAAGAGCTTTATGAGAGGACTTATCGAGAAAGAAATGGAGAGTATATCGACGAACGTTTTAGAAATGCTCAAGTAAGATGATATTAATATTTAAATGTTATATTTAATTTTTTTATTTAAATTAATTGCCTAAACTCTATTATTTAATTTAATTTTTTATGTATGTGTAGGTGGAGTACCAAAGACTGAAGGAAGATTTTTTATCTTAACATCCTGGGTTAAGTGATCCATGGAGCCTATTGATCCAGTTGTTGATCAATATGTTTGGATGAAAGTAAGTAAGGAAAAAAATAAAAATGGGAAAATTTATGCTACTGGAACTTTAGCTAGCAACTACAAAAAAGGGGACAAATTTTATTTATTTGGGAGAATTGTAGACGCGGCTCCGACATTAACCCCTCAAATGGCTGAAACAATTAGACACTTAACTCAAAGTGAAGCAACACGTGAAGTTGCGACACATGAAGCTGCAAAATCTGTTGAATTGGAAGAAATGACAAAAAACAAAATTGGATTGGAAGAAGCATTGAAAATTTCACAAGAGCAAATAATGTGTACAGAATAACAAATGCAACACATGTTTCAACAACAATATGGTGGTGGCGGAGTTGGTGGTGCGGTTGGTAACCAATGAGCGGTAAGCGAGAATGATTAGAAAACGAGAGTGACGAGGATGACTATTTGGTTCAATGAATCATTATGAATTTAAATATTTTGAATTAATTATGAAGATATTTAATGGATCTTTTAAATTAAAAATAAAATTAAATATTTTAATTATTCATGAATTTAACATTTTAAATAAATATCTAAATTTAAATTATTTTCAGGTGAATTTAACTCAATAGCATTCTGTATATTCAAAAAAATTTCAGGTGAATTTCACTCAATAGCATTCTGTATATTCAAAATTTGACAGGTGAAATTCACCTCGTGACTAAGATTATGAAGTGAAATACACCTGACTAATTTGTGGTGTACTTTTTTTCTTACAACATGTTGCGACTAACGTTTTTATGAGATGTCTGGTATATCCCGCAATAGTTCCGTTATAAGGTGATATTTTCATTTGCAAAGTGATTTTCAAATAATAAATTGTAATTTCTTTTTGTAGTGAATCACTTTAGGAAGCATGAGAGCGAAATAAAGAACTGCTTATAGTGTCATAATCATGGAGGTGAGAGGTGGTTCATTGTGCATACTGTTTATAACGCTACAAGGAAAAAAAATTGGCGTTTTAAGATGATGACAACTTAAGTCACTCTTGTCCACCGAATTTTATTGAACGTTTTAACCATAAGGTAACAAAACAAAGTCTTCAAAGCTCCCAATTGCTGCTTTAACAAATGTTATTATATCAAGTTTCTCAAATGATCAATGTGTCTGACGAGAGCCTCCCAATTCATTTAAATCATTAGATAAAAGAAGACTTACACGCTCTTTCTAATTTTCTACACATTGAACACACGTCAAATATTAAAATTATTTTATTATATTTTCTTATCATCAAAACCAAAATTAAAAATATTGTTTTTCAAACCATTTTTCCTTCAACAACTTATTAAATTCTCATTGCAGACTCTATATATATCACACTGCACCACTTTTTGTGAAATAGATTATCCAAAAAGAAAATTAAGAAAAAATCATTCAACTTAATATGTTAACAATTTGTTGTCTTATATGGCTAATATACCAAACATGCAATAAGCTTAAACCCATTAACAACAATGACATTTTTATTTAATATTTATAACCTTGGAAAATCTAAAATGACTTAGTTTTTCTGATAATGTGTTGCAAGAGAGGAGAAGCACGAAGAAGAGAGTGAGGAAATATGGTGTAGACATTGTCGGGAAATAGAAGTGAATAATGAAAGAAGAATGAAGTTAAGTGAAGATGAGGGGTTAATTTATAGGAATATTCGTTGGTAAATATTAACTTATTATATGTTATATTTTATATTAGATATTATTTTATTACATCTATATAATATTATTATTAATTAGATTATTTAATATCAAATATTTTAAGTTGTAATCTAAAATTGAAACAAACAACATATATATTTATCTTTGGATCAGATTAATTTTTATCTAAAATTACTATTTTACTTAATGAAGTATATTATTTGAATAAGTTTCATTGCTTTTATTAAAAAAAATCCACCTTAAAAATTGAATGTCTTTTTATTTAATTTTGTAACATTTTTATTGTGCTATGACATTTGATTGGTTAATTGATTGTTTAAATGTATAGACGTGGAAAAATATTATAGTTTAAAGAGGTCATTTTGTTTCATTATTTCCCAAACTATTAAAGAAATAAATAAATAAATCTCAAAAAATGTGTACATTTTAAATTAGAAGACACTACGCCAGAAATCACTTTTAGCAACGCATAGAAAGACAGCGCTTTATACAAAAGCGCTGCTAAAGGGCCAGTAAAAAAAAAAGAAAAAAAGCGCCTACCAAAGACAGCGCTTTTAAAAAAGCGCTGCTAAATGGTGGGGCTAAGAAAGCGCTTTTAAAAAGCGCCGCTAAAGGGGGGGCCTACGAAAGCGCTTTTTAAAAGCGCTGTTAAAGGGGGACCCTTAGAAAGCGCTTTTTATATAAAGCACTGCTATATGGAATTGATAAGGCACCCTATGAAAGCGCTTTTAAAAGCACTGCTAAAGGCCTTTAAAAGCGCTGCTATAGGTATTCATATTATAATTTTAAAATACCGTCCAGAATTTTAATAGAATCAGAACAGTCACGCAACACATTTCTTCTTTCTCTGGCGAACGAAAACGAACGAACGAACCACTGTTCATCGTCCGACCATCAACTTCTTCCGTCCGATCATCCTTCCGACCATCACCGACCGTTCACCGTCCGTTTTTGAGTTCATCCATCCGTCTGCATTGCCGGTCCACCATTGTTACGGTACGTGAAGCTTTACTCTGCTTTTCTTGTTTTTTTTATCTTTTCACCATTGTTGTTCTGATGATATAGATGGTTTTTATCTTTTCAATGATGGTTTTTGTTGTTGTTGTGTTATTTGTTGTTGTGTTAATATGATATATGAGATATATATGATATTGTTGTTGTTGTTGATGTAAAATAGTTTATATAGATGGTTTGTATTTGATATAGTTTATATTTGATATAGATGGTTTGTGTTATAGTTTATATTTGATATAAATGGTTTATATTGTGTTATATAGATGGTTTGTATTTGTTATAGTTGATATAGATGGTTTATATTTGTGTTATATAGATGGTTTGTGTTATAGTTTATATTTGATATAGATGGTTTATATTTGTTATAGTTTATATAGATGGTTTGTATTTGATATAGTTTATATTTGATATAGATGGTTTATATTGTGTTATATAGATGGTTTGTGTTATAGTTTATATTTGATATAGATGGTTTATATTTGTTATAGTTTATATAAATGGTTTGTATTTGATATAGTTTATATTTGATATAGATGGTTTGTGTTATAGTTTATATTTGATATAGATGGTTTATAGATGGTTTCTTATAGTTTATATTTGATATAGTTAATATGATATATGATATATATGATATTGTGTTATAGTTTATATTTGATATAAATGGTTTGTTGTTGTTGTTTAATATGACATTTGTTGTTATTGTTGTTGATATTTGTTGTTGTTGTTGTTATTCTGAATTACAGGTATATTATGGCCAGCAACGAGGAAACATCACATGATGGAAAAGAAACACCCAAAGATGTTGAAGGCGAAATTAAAAGAGGCATAACGATAATGAAAAGTATCATCCGTGCGAGAGATAGAGGTGTAAAGTACGATGTCCATTGGAATGAAAGAGATCAGTTGGTTGAGCCTAATGGTGCGCTGCTGACAAGTTATATTGGAGCAGTTGTACGTTCGCAAGTTCCGATTACTTGCGATAACTGGAGAATTCCTGCATTAAAAGCGGCTAAGGATAAAATTTGGACCGAGATTCAAGTATGAGATTTGATCATTTTTAATTATGTTGACAGTTACATCTTTAAATTAATTATATTAACATGTTATATGTATGTGTATTTGTTTGCAGAGATCTTTTAATATTGAGGATTCTAGGAGAAAATATTGTACTCAGTTGGCCGGAAAACGCTTGAGGGGATTTAGAGCGTTTTTAACCAACAAATATCTTAAAGATTCTGATGGCAACTTTGTAGAGTCGGAGCGTCCAACGAAGTACTCTGATTTGATTTCGGATGCAGAATGGGAGACATTTGTTGCGAAGCGAAGAACCAAAGAATTTGAAGTAAGTACAACTTATCATGTACAATGTATAGTATATATACCTATTCCACAAACAAACTGATATGACTTAAACTTGTTTTTTCAGGTTAAGAGTGGCGTAAATCGGGAACGGGCATCAAACCCTGCGTATCCATATAGAAAGGGGCGTTTGGGATATGCACGCTTAGAACAAAAATTAATAAGTGCATGTATATGCTTTAATATGATCTATTTACAAAAAATAGTAAGTATACATAATAGGATATAATGCTTTATTGTTCGTCTTAATGCGTAGTTGGAAGAGGAGAAAAATGATGCGACATCTCTTCCGGACCATGTCGTATGGAAGGCTGCCCGGGTGGGAAGAGATGGAGCCGTCCAAGAAGAAGTTCAACAAGTGTTTGAACAATGTGTAAGTACAACATTAGTTTTTGAACAAAGTGTTTGAACAAAGTGTATAAAATATTTAAATATGCTTTTATCTATATTTCAGGAGTCCCTATCCCAGACTATAACTCTTGCTGAAGACGATGATTGCAGGAGTTTATTGAGTCGGGTGTTGAATATTCCTGAGTACTCTGGGCGTGTGAGGGGCAAGGGATTTGGTGTCACTCCATCCAAATTGTATAAGCAGCCAAGGAAAAAAAATCCAACCAATAAATAAGTGATGGCTACTTTGGAGGAAATGAAAGCTCAAATTCGTGAATTACAGAAGGATAAGGAGAGATACATGTCCGAAAGGCGCGCTCCAGAGGCCGGTAAAGCTACTAGTGACAAAGATAGTATCGGTTGTCCGCAGAAGCTTCCAGAGGTAATTGTATATATTACATTGAAATTAATTTAGCACATTTTTCTTAATTGACACATTAACTGATCATTATTTGTTTAGGGCATTTCACCTTGTCGACTATATTTATCGTCGCCGACTTATCGCATGGTTGGCAAGGGAAAGGTGCATAACACCCTGGGAGACTTACTTCACCATAAACCCCTCCCTGCTGGATTTTTGAAAGTATCTGTTGATATTGCATTAGAGGGGGGGCGTTGTTGCCTATGCGAGACGATGTATCAGACGCAACAGTGGTGGGAGACGCGATAGGAGCTTATGTAGCATGGCCGGCGAATCTCATTTTCATGGATGATGAGGTAGGTTGAACCTTGTAATATTCCAATGTTTTATTACCCATACATGAAAGATATTCTGACATTTACACTTTCTTATTGACATGATGATCTTAGACTCCCACAAAATCCAAAACAAAAGATGATAAAATTATTGTGCGGGATACCGATTCAGCTGCATCAAAGTTACAGGTACTAGTACTACAGTTTAAGTGATTATTTTATTATAAATTATTTACTGAACTTATATATGACTTTTAGGTTCTTGATCAGCAGTCGCAACAAGTCAGCAAGGGAAACATGCCTGAAACTTCCGAGGTGCCCAAAAAAAAGGTCGAGACAAAAAGAGCATTTGTTCCTCAATTTAGGTCGTGCCTTCAAACATATGTAGGGACAACAGACGTGCCTGAGGGCGGCATCCGTCTAATACATATGGATCAAGGTATTTTCGGTTTTGAATATTCCGAAACACTTGCTAAGGAGGATTTCGACCAGGTTTTCAAACATTTAGAATTGGGCGTCGGGGTTATGCATTCCTACATCAGGTACTTCGATCCATTTTAATTAGATAATTGAACATTTTAAAATTCGCTCGTTTAACTGAATAATCTAATGTTGATTATATTTTTTTTAGGCGCTTGTATGACAAGTTGTTGGTCCCCGCTGATTTGACTTCAGTATTCGCATTCTTATCTGCTAGCAGTGTCAACTCACGAACAATAGACCAGACACCAGAAGCAGTCAAAGAGTACACAGTCCAAAGATTTATGGGTGCGAATACGGAGAAGTTGTTTATGTTGCCATATAATACTGGCCATGGGTTAGTTTTTATTCTAAATTCATTTATTATAATTGTTCGATTTTTGCCATATTATATAACATTTCCGTCTAAACGGTTGTCTTATTTTATAGTGGTCACTGGTTGTTGGTCGCAATTAATCTGATTAAAGAAATAGTGTATTATATAGATTCATTGGATGGCGATACAAACAAATATGAAAATCTGAAGAACATGGTTGATACGTAAGTGATGATATATAGTGTTCTGAATAATTATATATGTTTATTTATTATGTGACATTGTTCTAAATATGTGTTTATATTATGTTAGAGTTATACAAATATACAGAGCACAGAGAGATGCAACAGTGCCAAAAAGCAGGGCTAGCAACATCAACTGGATCAGAGTGGAGGTATATTTTCCCATGTTTGACTGTTATAGTGGTTCTACTTATAAAACTATTTAAACTATATATCCTGATAAATGTTCGTTCGCTTTTTTCCTAATACAGTGTCCTCGTCAGCGTGGTGGGATTGACTGCGGATATTTTGTACTGCGCTTTATGAAGGAAATCATTCTTTCTGGTCAATTAGAGATTCCAATCATGGTATGGATCAATTCATGAGTTATATGATTCATTTTGATAATTAACTAATATTTTATCTGAGTAATTAGTATTAAATCGTGTTTGTTCTGTTATATTATGTAGTATTTTGATGAATTCAAATGCGCTACGTACTCGAAAGTAAAATTGGAAGAAATTAAGGAAGAATGGTGTCAATTTATGATTGAGTTAAGAATTCTATAATGTATATTGGATTTGTAATTATGTGTAAATTGTATATTGTATATTGTATATTGTATATTGTATAATGTACAATGTTTAAATTATGTGTAAATTATACTTGAGTTAATTATGTGTAAATTGCAAAGTGTTATTGTATAATGTACAATGTTTAGTTATATTGTGTTGAATTAAAGGCCAAGTGTTGAATTACAATGTTTAAAGGCTAAGTTATATTTAAGGCCTGAATTATAAGTAGGGAATTTAATTGTTATAAGCAGGTTTGTCTAAAAATATATAAAAAATGTGATTTTTCAAAAAAAAAAAAATTTAAAAACGTGAAGTATAGACAGCGCTTTTACAAGAAAGCGCTGCTAAAGGGAGAAAAATAGGCATAAAAAAGCGCTGCTATAGGTTAGGAAAGGAGGGGTCTAAGAAAGTGCTTTAAAAAAGCGCTGCTAAAGGGTGGTCTACAAAAGCGCTTTCATAAAGCGCTGCTACAGGGGGGAGGGGGGGGGGGGGGGAGAATAGGCAGCGCTTTGAAAGCGCTGCTAAAGGGGTAAAAAAGCGCTGCTAAAAGTGATACCTTTAGCAGCGCTTTTTCCATAAAAAAAAGCGCTGCCTTTACCTTTAGCAGCGCCACTTTAGGCAGCGCTTTAAAGCGCTGCTAAAGGTCAAAAAAAGCGCTGCTAAAGGCCATTTTTGGCATAGTGAGAGGATGCCTATGCTATAATACTACTACAAAAATCATTGAAAAAAACATTTAGTTTTTTTTAAATGATTTTATGGTATCGAACTTCACCATACTCACACCTACTTAGTTATATTGAATATTTAATTGAAAATGATTTGATGTGATATGAATATCACCAAACTCTCATCCACTTAGTTATACTATGGACTAAATTGTAAAAAATTTGATGTGATTAAAAAGAACAATGGAAAACAACATGAAAATATAAATTTTGTACAAAGAGAAAAAATCATGTCTTTAATTTCTAAAAGATAATATAGGAAATAATAGTTCAGAGTTAATTTTATTTTTAATTAGATTTTATCTTATTGTAAAAGTTCCTTAAACAAAGCCGGATATATTTAGGGTTTCTTTGGATTCTTTTTTATTTGAGATGATTTACCTCGTAAACTTTATGACATTTTGCTAGATTTTATAAAACAAAACTAATAATTTTTCATACATATTTTTGAATTTATTTTTATAAAATTTTCAAGATAACTTATAAAATAATTTATATTATATATAAAAATAATTTAAACTTATTTTTATATTTTATTATAATAATAATGTATGCAAATTTATTACAGGTTTCGAGTTGGAAAGGTATTATAGTCACAAATATACTAAGTCTTGTTTGGCATTAGGTCGACTTGTTCATTTGGAGACTCGGGTAGTTGAAGCGGTTTAAGGTGGAGCTGGAACATTTATTTTCCTCTCTTCCTCAGTGGCTCTGTTATGGAAAGGAAGTTGATTGATTTTTGGGATTTACTGCAGAATGTTTAGCCGCTTGCAGACTGCGAAGATAGCTTAAGTTGGAACTCTAAGGAGTCACCTTTATTTTTTGTATCTACCTGTTGTGATTTGATTTTTCAGGATCAGTTACTGAGTGAGTTAGACGTCACTCTTCTTGAAGGTTACAAAGAGGTTTGAGCTTCGAAGATTCCTTATAACTTGCAGGTGTTCCTTTAGAGGTTACACAATCATTTATATTTTAAACCTCACTAGACCCTCGTATAAATGCTAAAAAAAACCTAAAAGCCACCACACACATTGATTCTGGCTCAAGGAGAACCAAAACTCACTCTCACTCTCAAGAATTTCATTTCCTTCGAATATCTCTTTTCTTCAAGTTTCTGGTATTTATTTGTTCCATTCATCATCCTCAAGATTTATAGAAGAAAAAGGAGAAGTTTGTAGAGTTTTTAAAGCAAGAACATAAATTATAAAGCTCTCACGTGGGTAAAACTTTCTTCAATTTTTTTCTCATTCTCTAATGCCTTTTTGAACCCATATTATTAGCATTTAGAATTCTGGAATGATGTAGATGATGTTTGTTTTGTGGTTGTTCTATTTTCATGATGTTTCAAAGTTCATATCTTATTTTCGTATTCCTTTTTAATGTTGTTAGAGTGTGTTTTAGCAAAAAATAATGGCATATTTGGATTCTACATTAAAAATATTTCAAGTTGGTGTCTTTGTTTTTTTGTTTTGACGCGTTTTACAGCCAGCTTCGGTAGCCGACGTCGGATAAGACGACCGGAGCTAGGGCTCCGACGTTTGACTGTGCTTCTAAGATCACCTCTTAGACCTGATCTGCGTGTATGCTGCATGGCGTTGATGTGTCTGCCAGTGCATTAATGAGTGCATGCGTGACATATCTTTTTTTTGTTTTTGTTTTCTAATTCATTTGAGTGATGAGCCTTTCGCTTTCCTTTCCACATCCCTCATATCCTGGCCCAGCACACATTGAACATAACTCTAGTTCATTCTTAGTTTACTTGTGCACCCCTTCCCTTATTCTTTTTTTTATTGTATTTTATTTATTTTCTTTTTCAATTTTGATTTTATTTTAATTAATTTCTTCACCACAAAAATTAATAAAAATATTTTTTAGACACTTTAATGTCTTAAAATTTTTGTAACATTTTTATTTTTATTTTTTAAAATTATTTTACTATTTTATTTTTCATTTATTTATGAAGGTTGTTTTACTAAACTATCCTTGAATTAGATTTTTGTGTTTTGATGCTTTTTGAGACACTTCTTGAGTCATGCTTTTGGACATCTTTTGAAACTTGCTCACTTGATGTTTGAGATAATTTGTGGTGCCTTGTTGATGCTTGTTTAATTACTTTTCATTTGATTTTGTGGAGTCTCAATTCATCCTCGATTAGTAAGGTATCCTGAACTCGTTGATTGGTTTTGTTTGAGCACTTGAGCTATTCTTTTGGGGATCTTTTCCTCACATCTCTTGAGTTTCTTGCCATGATATAGATCCTTTAACTTGTATTTATTTGTCCATTTTAATACTTTTTTTATTGATGCCTCAAGTTAGGGTTGTTTTGAACATGATTTTGGTTTGTCTTTGACCTAGTTTTAGGACTAGTGTTCTTGTGTGAATCTCTTTGATACTTGGTGCTTTTATATAACTTGAATACCATATTTGAGCTTTTGAATTCCATTGTTTCAATTTCCATTTCTTGCTCATTTGCCTCTCTTACTTGCATTGAATGATTGCTTTCTTTTGTGAATGATATTGATTAATGCATACCTAGTTGTTTGTTCATGTTTTGAATGAGATACTTGTTGAACCTTTTTTATATCATGAGATTGTTTTTGAGTTGAAATTTTTGGTTATACTACCGCCTCATCTTAGTTTCATGCCTTAACCCCAATATTTGATCATGTTTGAGTTTTTCTTATGAACATGTTGTTGACAAATGTGTGACTAGGGATTTAATACATGTTTGATCCATTTGTGTTCCTTTATTAATTCTTGAAGTGTGTTGAACATGATGTGGTATAGCCACTGACTTGTATGAGTTCTTATTTGGTTCATTTAGTCCTTGTAATGATGTTTGGATATCACTTTAAGTTACAAATGTTTGTGCACTACTTGTGTTTAATTAATCTTAACATGCTACATGCCTAATTGGTGACATGATGCTTTACTTTATGAGTTGATTAGTTGCTTTAACATTTACTTTACATGTGTTGCCATTAATTCATGATCTTAGCTTTGATACTTGAGGCTTGCCTCTGTACTCCATTGGTATTGATCACCTGTGCCTAGATCCAAAGGAAAATGATCATTCTTGTCAACTTCATGTCATAGTTAGGATAGTTTAGTACTACCTTACCTTTCCCAGATGACCTTGTTAGAGTCATTTCCCTTCTTTAACGTAGCCATAAGATAGAGTTTGTAAACTCTATTTGGGTGTCATTGTCATGAACACTTATCTCCCCCTTTGGACCTTGTTAGAGTCATTAGTCTTTTAACTTAGACTTAAGATAGAGTTTGTAAACTCTATGTAAGTGTCATTGTCATGAACACTTACTTTCCCTTTGGACCTTGTTAGAGACCTTACTCCTTTTCAAGTTAGACTTATGATAGAGTTTGTAAACTCTATGTAAGTGTCATTGTCATGAAGACTTACCTTCCCCCTTGAACCTTGATCACTATCAAATGTTATTCACCCTTGTTTAGGTGAACTACAAATGTTCTGATTCCATTCTATTTGTTCTTATAAATAAGCATCTCTACCTCACTTCACTTAACTTCATTCAATTTTCAATATCCTCTTTCACCTCCAACTAGTAACAAACTCATGCATACGCGTGAGACTGGTTGTTTGACGAAATATTTTTTTGGACGAGCATTTTTTTCTCTAAATTGTAATAAATATGAGGTATTGAAATAAATAAAAAACTTAATAATAATAATAATAATAATAATAATAATAATAATAATAATAATAATAATAATAATAATAATTTATAACTATTCTATAACTATATATAAAGAGGATACAAGTTTTTGGAGTGATCTATTTTTGTTCTAAAATCACCCTTCTTCTTTTTTATAAAAAAAACAGTTTAATTTAAAATCTTGAGTGGTTAATAACTTTTAATTGGTTACCATTTGAAAAAGTAACTTGCATCCCTTAAAAAAAATCTCACACCTTTAACTTCCATTAAGTACTGAGTGGTGATAGAAGTTAAAAATTCTCTTCTATTTCTTTATGTAAATTTTATCTCTTTCTCAATGAAAATACTATTTTTTAAAACTTTTTTCATTCTATAATATTTTCATTTATTCAATTTTGATTAGTGATCTTTTGATTTTTGAAAGAGATGAAGCTTATTTCAAGTCAAGACCGCGTCATCACCCCACTAGAAGAAACTGTGCTCATTATGGATGAAAATTGATTGTTGTTATGTAGATTTTTAAATAATTGCTTTTGTAGTAATTGTTTTTGTATGACTTCTGTAATTGTGTCTTTTTTAGAATTTTACCATTTATAAAACTTTCTTTTTTTTTCAAAGCAGAGTTATTAACTATGGAGTAAAAAAAGATCATGTGATACTTGAAGAAATTTCATACTCTAAAATATAGTAAAAGTACAAGCATTTAATGCAACCAAAATGGATAAGAGTGGTTTTCTACTGCACTATTTTTTTCTTTCAGAAATTATATTTTACTTTTGTTGTAAAATATTATTCATTAATACTAAAGTTTTAACTTTTTGCTTTTGTTGTTATTATATTTTATTTTTTAATAATACTTATTTGTATTTTGTGAGTATAAACACATCATAAAATATTTAAGTATGTAATCTAGATTTTCATAATATAAATAATTATTTCATCAGCATTATTTTTTGGAATTGTGTAGTTTTTAATGGTATTAGTTCTTTCGTTTTAAATTTTTATTTCTATCTTAATTTTGATTTGTTATTTGTCATTGTAACTATCTATTTGTATGGTAATTTAATTAAGTTTTAGAGATGGTTTGTGTTTCTTTCATATTAAAAAATCATTAATTTGGTTAACATTATTTGACATATAGAATAAAAGGAGAGATGAGAAGAGGAGATAAAAGTGTTACATATCAATTTCTCATATTAACATTTTTTGTTGTTGAATTATTTAATGAGCACACAAAAAAATATAAACGAATAAAAAATTCAACAAATTATTATCATCTCATTTCTTTTCTCATTTTTAGATCAACATTTTATTTTTTAGATCCATCATCACATTTCTTTTCTCTTTTATTTTTGAAATATTATTGATGGGTTTAACGGAATGTTGCAATATAACGGTATAGAATAAAATCTCTTTGAAAATCTTTCACAAACTTAATTAGTACACATAGTTTTAATATTTCGTACATTGTTAACGTTCATATGTACTATAGAAATCAAAAACATTTCCTCAAGAAATTATGTATCTTGATAAAACAGTTTTAAAAAAATTGTCACATTTATTAACACTTAATATACCGTTCAAATATACAATGACAGTAGCAAACATATATAACTTTCATTATTTTATCTTTTATGTCTATGTGCGTGACCTTACTATTGAACACAATTTTAAGTATGAGAAAATAAAATAAAAATATTGACAAAAAAGTTTATTGTGAATTATTGAAAGTTTGAAACACTGACCATTCACTTTCTTAAATTAGTTGAATTTTGTTGTTAATTTTTTATTTACGATTTTTATTTTTGATGTTAATGAAAAATGAACAATAAATTTCATATTACTTACAAATTTAATTTGAAAAATAATTTAACTTCTAATTAATTAAATAAATGACATTTTAAAATTTCTTACAAACATAAGAATGCATATCACAAAATTTAGTATTCCATATTTTTCTCAATGAAAATACTATTACTTTTATAATTTTTCTATTCAAAAATATTTTCGTTTATTCAATTTTGATTAGTGATCTTTTGATTTTTGAAAAAATATATGAAGCTTATTTTCAGTCAAGACCACGCCATCCCAGTCGAAGAAATCATTCTCATTATGGCTGAAAATTGATTGTTGTTATGTTGATTTTTTTAATTGCTTTTGTAGTAATTGTTTTTGTATGACTTTTGTAACGGAGTCTTTTTTAGGATTTTACTATTTACGAAACTTTCCATTTTTTCAAAGTTGAGTTATTAACTATGGAGTAAAAAAAGATTATGTGATACTTGAAGAAATTTCATACTCTAAAATACCGTAAAATACAAGCATTTAATGCAACCACAATTAGTAAGAGTGGTTTTCTACTGCACTATTTTTTCTTCTAGAAATTATATCTTACTTTTAATGCAAAACATTATTTATTAATACTATAGTTTTAACTTTTTGCTTTTGTTGTTATTATGTTTTATTTCTTAATGATACTTATTTGTATTTTTTGAGTATAAACACATCATAAAATATGCAAGTATGTAATCTAGATTTTTATAATATAAATAATTATTTCATCATCATTACTTTTTTAAATGATGTGTTTTTTAATGGTGTTAGTTCTTTCATTTTAAAATTTTATTTTTATTTTACTTTTGATTTGTTATTGTAACTATCTATTTGTGTGGTAATTTAATTATGTTTTAGAGATGGTTTGTGTCCTTTTCATATTAAATAATCATTAATTCGGTTAATGTTATTTGACATATAAAACAAAAGGGGATATGAGAATAGGAGATAAGAGTGTTACATATCATTTTCTCATATTAATAATTTTTTGTTGAATTTTTTAATGAGCACACACATCAAAATATAAACGAATAAAAAATTCAACAAATTATTATCATCTCATTTCTTCTCTCAGTTTTAGATCTACATTCTATTTTTTAGATCCATCATCTCATTTCTTTTCTCTTTTATTTTTGAAATATTATGGATAGTTTTAACAGAAGGTTGTAATATAAAAGTGTAAAATAAAATCTTTTTGAAAATCTTTCACAAACTTAATTGGTACACACAATTATGATATTTCGTACGTTGATAACTTTCATATATACACTATAGAAATAAAAAATATTTCCTCTAAAAATTATGTATACGTGACAGTTGCATAATAAATTATAGAAATAAAACAGTTTTTAAAAAATTATCACAATTATTAACACTTAATATACCATCAAATATACGTGACAGTTGCAAAAATATATAACTTCCATTATTTTATCTTTTACGTCTATATGTGTGGCCTTGCTATTGAACACAACCTTAAGTATGAGAAAATAAAATAAATATATTAACAACAAAATTTATTGTGAATTATTGAAAATTTAAAACACTAACCATTCACTTTCTTAAATTAGTTGAATTTTGTTGTTAATTTTTTATTTATGCTTTCTATTTTTGATGTTAAAGAGAGTTGCACAATAAATTTCATATTACTTACTAATTTAATTTAAAAAATAAATTAACTTTTAATTTATTAAATAAATAAAATTTTAAAATTTCTGACAAACATAAGTATGCATATCAGAAAATTTAGTATACAAATAATTTAAATTTAAATCATACTTAAATAAAAAAATATTCATTTTATATTTTGACGTATATGCTCATTAAAAAACGGACAAACAGGCATGAAAAGAGTTGTGTATAGAGCATACATGTTCGCAGAAGATGTACGTGTTGTTCAGTTTACTCTACAAACTCGTCTCTAAACACTTTCATCAAATTTATAAAATAGAGAGAGAGGGGGAGGGAGGGAGAGAGAGGAATACATATTATTAAATTTACTATACAAATAATTTAAATTAAAATCAAAATTAAATAAAAAATATTTGTTTGTATTTTGACGCGTGTGCACAATAAAAAAAGCGGACAAACGAAACAGAAGTGTCCGTTTGGACGCTAATAATAATAATAATAATAATAAAAATTTTAAAAATAAATTATAGGAAGTTAATATCTTCATCTCTATCATTGAAAAGCTTTTCGTGAAGGCACGATAGAAGTAAAAATATGCAAACTAAACTCTTTATCACAAGAATATGAGACGTTAAGAATGCAACGCAGTGAAATAATTCTTTATTAACAAAATAGATTTACACATTTCATAAATTACTTAGTGGCTATTGAAAAAACATTCACAAATGTTAATTAAATTTCAATTCTCAGATCAATGAAAAGAGCATGACTATAAAAGGTAATAGCTATATCGGAAAAGAAAACCATCTCTAAAATATTTTCTATATCATTATTCGGTAAACTTTTAAGAATATGAGATTAAGCTTGCAAGATTAGGAAAGCATGAAGATCAAAAAATGAAATCCAAAAATCTGTAACACTAAAATAAAGTTACTTAGTTTGAATGTGAAAAAATAGAACATGTACAAAGTGAATGCCTACACTTAAAATGTAATTTCTCATTTTCTTTTAACACTAATATCTCACATTGTATAAAATATTTAATTATCTATATATATATATATATATATATATATATATATATATATATATATATATATATATATATATATATATATATATATATATATATATATATATATATATATATATATATATATATATATATATATATATATATATATATATTTAATTATATTTATATATATATATATATATATATATATATATATATATATATATATATATATATATATATATATATATATATATATATATATATATATATATATATATATATATATATATATATATATATATATATATATATATATATATATATATATATATATATATATATATATATATATATATATATATTTATAATTTAAAGTTACTTTGATCTCGTATTGATTAAACGTTGAATTCTATAAAAATAAATTAGATTGAAAATTTTAATTGAAGAAAAATTAGTCTTATGAATAATTTAACTAAATTAAAAAATTATTTATTTTTGACATTCTACTCCATTTTATTTGTTATTATAAATTAGCATCTCTACCTCACTTCACATAACTTCATTCAATTTTCAATATCCTCTTTTCAACTCCAACTAGTAACAAACCCACGCATACACACAAAACTGATTGTTTGACAAAATATTTTATTAGACGAGCATTTATTCTCTTAATTGTAATAAATATGTGTTATTGAAATAAATAAAAAACTTATTATTATTATTAATAATAATAATAATAATAATAATAATAATAATAATAATAATAATAATAATAATAAATAATTTATAGGAAGTTAATTTATTCTAAGAGATGAAGATGAATTTCAAATAATATTTTATTAACATCTATTGTTTAGTTGCATTAAGTAATAACATAAATATGATAATCCAAAATTTCAACCATGAAACTTAGTATGTCACCAACTTTGAGGTTGTAAATGTAAGATTTTTCTACGCGCATTTGTAGATTGATTCAACCAAAAAAAGTGTAGAATATATTTAATTAATTTACAAATTTCTCATTTTTTTTATATTTGCATCATAAATACAACTTTTTCTATTTAAAAGTATTTGGATCAACAATAGCCTTTTTCTGTATATAAATATTATTTTTAGATATTTGGATCAATAGTAAAATCTTTCTGTTTATATTAAAAACATTGTTTATTAAAACATTTAGATCACCAATACACTTCTTTACTTATATAAAAATTATTTTTATTTTGGCACAATTTATATAAATATTTGGATCAATAGTAAATTTTCCCAGATTTATGAAACTAACGTTTTTTATAAAAATATTTGGATCAATAATATAATGTTTTACCTATATAAAATTTATTTTTATTTTTATTTCGTATGCGCATTTGTTCACATAAATTAACAAATAGCCAATAAATCACTACTACAAAAATATATTTAACCTCAAATGCGAAGTTGATTTAATCTCGATTATAGAAACGGAGTAACAAAGGGCATCATGAAAAGCTGTCACTTTACCCCCTCGATTTTATAATAACCAAGGAGATAGTTGAAATGATCATTGATTTGATTTTTTGCAATAACTTTTTTATATTTTCTAAACTATCTTCACATACCTCTTGATTCATGGATAAAATCGAGAGGAAAGTTATATTCTTCTTATAAAATACTCATTATATTGTTTATACAAAATATTTATAAATTAATTTGTTTAAAAATTACATCGTTCACATAGAATATTAAAGTAAAAATTTATAACAAATTTTGAATCCGATTCATCGCCATCATTGTTGGTTATGACCAAATGCTTGATATCTTGGGGAAGAACAAATGATGGAGATCCCCTTTTCATTGATCTTGAGCAAAATCAAATGTTATATGCAAAATATTCACTATGAATTTTGCATTCTTTTTTTTTCCACATAAAATAAAATAATGTTAGATAATTAAAATAAATATTTAGTTATATGGACGACAATTATTAATATTCAGAATTCTTTTATATAACGAGGGTTTTAGGTTTCACACGAATCATTAATGTCAGTGTCTTGATCGTTGCTACTCATGAAATGGACGACAAATACATGTTTTCAAGCGGTGAATAAATTCAATAAACACGCTTATATATTCTTTCTATTATTACTCAAAATCGAGGTTAAATACATTTATTTTTAAATAAAAATATAATAAAATATGTTTAAATCCAAGTGTCACATACCTCTCAATTTCTGTTAAAAATAGAGGGGAAAAAGCTTTTATTTTTAAAATTTTATTGTTTACATAAAATATTAAAATAAATTATTTAAATTAAATCATATTTTGACAATAGATTCTTGGAGAACAACGAGTCTTTTCTAATTTATGATAAGTTATCTATTCCTATCAAAAGTAATATTTTTGAACTTGCAATCCATTGCAGAGAGAACAAGGCAAATGCTCTCACATGAAAGTGAACAAGGTAATTGTGCTTGCAATATACAAAGTATTTAGGAATATATTTTTCAATGTTGTCAACTGATAAAAGAAATAAATTTAAAAAAATTCTTTGATTGGCAACATAAAAAGACTATTTCAAAAATACAACAACATTAACACCATTATGTTGGAATATTTTGCAAGAGCAGAAAAAATGATTTGTTCACGATAAAAGATCATTGAAGATTTATTATGTCTTTTAATCCATCCCAAAGTATTATGTGAACAAGTTTCGAGCGTCAACATATAAGTTAAGTTTAGGATAAAATCTTATTAATTAGTGTTTTTATAGTAAAATCAGATAATCTAATCTCTCGGTTATTAAATATAATCGAAGGAGATCTTAAAATTTAAAATATAACATAAAATAAAAATAAAGACACCACTTTTAAAAAATTAAAAACATAAATTGATGTTATTGGAATTCGAAACATATCCTGAATTATTTTTCTCCTCGGTTATATTTAAAAATCTAGAGAATATGTGATATTTTTTTTTAAAAAAGAAAACACGACGCACCTTGAAATTATACCTTATTTTTTATTGGGTGAGGTGAAAATTTTGTCATCAAATATATTATTTATAACAGTAAATTTCTATTTTTTAATATTTAGATCAATACTTTTATTTTGTCTGTTACATACATATTTCTGTTACCTACAATAGTTAATTAATGCAATATTAAAAATTTTAAAATTCTATATATTTAGATACAATGATTATTTATGGATCCTTTTTCTTACTCTCTAACTAGTGTTATAAAAATTTCAAACATCTTTTTTCACTATGGGTTAAAAGTGACTACCTAACTAGTGTTATAAATATTTCAAACATCATTTTCACTACTGGTTAAAAGTGACTACCTATCCACCTAAATTTCAACTCTACAATTAGTGTCATATTAAAAAAAATGAATTTCAATTTCTCACTATTTATTATCAATGATTATATATTCATTCAAATTTTTAGTCTATCATCGATGTTAAATTAGAAAAAAATTAAACTTTAGCTTCTCAATATTAATTACATATAATTATATAAAAAATAAACTTATTGTATAATTAATGTACCATTACTCCCTATTTACTATCAATAATTATATATAATTCAATTTCTAACTCTATAATTAGTGTATATTAAAAATTTTGAAACCTTAATTTTTTACTATTTAATGTTTACATTTATCTTGCAATCTAAGTTATAACTATACCATTTATATCATTTAAAATTTCTATAACTTTATTTTCACTATTTATTATTAAAGTTTATCATCAATGTAAATTCTAACTCAATTAAAATATGTCAAATAATATATATTGAGTTATTTTTGTATTTAATATACAAATATACAAATATTTTACATTTGCAATAAATTATTCTTTTAAATGAAAATAACTTACAAACTAATTATAATTCGATGTCTTAAATCTTACTTATTCATTAAAAATCTAATATATAAATCAATTTGATAAAATTTTATATAATTGATATATTAGTTACAATTATTTTTTGATCTTTCTTATTACTTTTAAACATTCAATATATTCTCAAATATGTGTTAATAAGCTCGTATATAATAATTTTTCAAATGACATGAATTTAAAAAACTTAATACAAATAATTTTTTTTATTCTTTATTATTAGTTTTAAATACAACATTATTGACAAACATTTTTTTAAACATTATTTTAAAAAGTAACAAATACTTTCTCTTATTTGGATCAATATATTCCTAAATATGCGTTGATAAGCTCATATATAATAGATTTTCAAATGAAATAAATTTAAAAAATTTAATACAAATAATATATTGAGTTGTAGGTTATTTGATTTATGTATTGTTGTTATATTTATACTAATATGTTTAATATATATATATATATATATATATATATATATATATATATATATATATATATATATATATATATATATATATATATATATATATATATATATATATATATATATATATATATATATATATATATATATATATATATATATATATATATATATATATATATATATATATATATATATATATATATATATATATATATATATATATATATATATATATATATATAAAAGGGGATACACCTTTTTGGTATGGCCTATTTTTGTTCCACAATTACCCTTCATTAATGTTTAATTTCATATTTTTATTCCATGTTTACCCTTTACCTTAATACTTAATTTCTCACTTGATTTTATTTAATAATAATACTAAATAATAACCGTAACAAATAACTTCTCACTATCTCCATACTCCTTCCTATCATTAACGTTCATACTAACTCCTCTATGCAAAGTGAGTCTCTCTCTAAGCCATTTACAAACTATTTCTTTCAATTTGTCAAGCTATTTGCCAATTAATCATATACCCCTCTCCGTTTCTTTGTCAAACCGTGCATGCCTCTATTAGTGTAGATCAAGACTCTCAACAAACTCATTCTGATATTATTTTTGTCAGGTATTTTTTAAAAAATATAATTGAATAAATTTATTAAACATTCATCACATCTTTGTTATAGGCACTTAATTATATATATTTGTTACAGGCACTTGTGGTGGTTGTTCGGAACAAGAAACGTGTCAGTTTCACATATGAATTGTCCTTAAAAGTGAAAGGTGAGTATGTACTTTATTTTGTTATCTTGCTTTTCTGTTTAACTGTTTTACAATTCATGTTTTGCAAATGGATATAGGCGAATGGATTATACAAGGGAATAAGAAGTTGGTTGGGGGCACATAGATGTTCCAGAGATCTCATTTGGGGAAGTGGATGACTTGCAGGTACCTCTTATTAATGCATAATATAGTTCCATATAGCCTTCATGTAATGTCCTCTTAAAGTCTGTAACATTCAGGGAGGTTACAAATAGAGAGTTTTAAGATGTGGTTATACTAATTGTGTATGATAGATCACTATCTAATTGTTAATTCTTAATTCTTAATTATCCAAAAAAAATTATAAACATCTTCATGTTTATACGGTTTCACTGCTAATTGTTAGTTCATAGTTATCATTATCATTTAACATAAATCATAATTATAGTCCAATACGCTTTAAGGCTATTAACAAAAAAAGGCATATATGTTTTAAATCAAAATCCAGTGTAAATCAAATTAACTCCAAGTTTCTGTAAAAAGAAATTAGTCATAACACATCCAATAAAGCGAATGAAACGAGTGGATTGAACATCTGTTACAAAACATAAACTAAAATTTAACATAAAACAAAAACTAATTGAATGAGGGAGAGAAGTTGTAAGTACTGTACTGAGTTTTGGATTTAATTATTTTGTTTTGTTTGTAATTGCAATGCCACATGTTGGGTTTTCATTAGCTTTTATTTTGTTTTGGAAAAGTAAAAAAAAATTATTTAATTGAATTTTTTTTATAAATAAAATAAAAAATATATGTATGTGGAACGTTCCCCAAATTTACTTTTTTTGTTTCCATTTTGTAACCTTTTATTATTTTTTAAAAATTATTATTGATAATAAATTAAAATTACTAATCAATTATTTATTATTGAATCAATTAAGAATAGTTTTTTTTTCTTCTTTCTTCATCAAATCAATACTTAATATTTTTGGTTCTAAAATAATTAGAATTAATTGATATACTTATTATATTTAAGGTTTAATTAAAATGATAATTGAATCAATAAAAATATATTTGGTTGAAAAAGTCATAAAATCATCTTAATTATCAATTGAATTAGTTAATTTTTTTAATTTAATGTTTTATCACACTTTTAGAAAAATGGGGTGGCTCCTCACGTTTTTCCTTTTTTTCTTCTTCTACTTTTTTTAATGCGTATAAAAATATAAACATATTTTTTTTTAAATAATTTTTTTCAAAAATATATTATGTGGAAGTTAATAATAAAAAATTACATAGAAGTTAAAAATAATAAATTATGTGAAAGTTAATAATAAGAAGTTATTAAGTAAATTATACAATAAAGTAAGGGTAAAAATGGTAGAAAAATAAGTCACACCAAAACAAAGTATTCCCTGTATATATTGTATAGAAACCAATTTTAGATATTGAACTGAATAGTTTATTTACTTTCTTTTAAATGACACATTTGTAACAAGGTTAAAGCTTGTGAGGATATCTCATAGGATCCAAACATTAGAAGATCCAAACATATGTTACAATATCTTGATATTATTTTGGAATATCTCATAGGATTTGTTTCATCTTGGAGTATCTTAGACAATTTCTTGATATTAGTTACCGTGTTTCTTTACTATTATCATGATTTGTTTCTCTATTTGATTTAGATTTGAACTCTTAGCAAAATAAATAATGGTTAGTTAGCATTTAGTTTTTTGGTGTCAAATTCCATTAATCAGTCATACATCAAACAATATTCATGATTAAAAGTCATATTTGTTGGACTGTGGCTAAACTTGAGATTTATGAGCTTTTCACTAATTTTTGAACCTTATCTTTATTGATAATGGAACTGAAAATTTTCTTGAACCTATATGCAAAATAAGATTATATGAAGTGCAATCATTCTATGTTCAGAGAACCAATATATAACAAAATTTTAATGCAAAAAACAATTTGGAATTTGAAAATTTTATACCATGTAATAGATTTCTTATAATGGATTGATTATATCTATTCAAATATTTTCACTTACCAAAACCAAATTTGTAAGTGTAAGAACGTTAATGAAAAAGATAGAGAACACACAAAGATTTACGTTGGTTAAGCCAGCTAACATAAATCTTTGACTTGAAAATTGTGGCTTTCATCAAGTTTTTAAGACATTTTTTGAAATAATTCACTATTCAAAGTTTCATGAGTTACTATAACACTATCTTTTCTCATTATTTTTTTAATAATATATCTTTTATCTATAACTTAAATTAACTCAGTTTTTCATATAATTTTTTTTTAGTAGTAGTTTTTCATATAATTAAGTTACACTAATTTCATTTCTTACCCCATTTTATATTTTAATGTTTAGTTAATATGCAATCTTTTCATCTATTTGTCCAACATAATTTATGTTTCTTTTTATTGATTGCCCATATCTTCTTCGTCATTTTTATATTTTAGTTTTGATTTATATTTTTAACATATGTTTTACAAATAATACTTTTTGGTGTAAACTTCTTTTTTCCAAAAACAAATATATTTATTTTAAATCCCATCTATATTTCCAATATTTTTCAGCATAATTAGTGAAATTATGTTGCTTATAAATTGCTTATGTGTTTGAAAGTTACATTAACAAAATGGAAAATAATACCCGTCAGATATCAAGTCAACAACTAAGGGCGAGAAGGGCCGAAAATGAGTGGAAGAGGAGACAAAATATGAACCTCGAACAAAGAGAAAATTATTTATCGATACGACGTGATAATTATAGTCGGCGAAAAGAGAAAGATAAACAAGCTCAAACATCTCGCACTATGAACAGTCGGAGAAAAGTTCCATTTCAAAATTTTACAAATATGAGATCTCCAATATCACACTTTCAAGGAACTCATGACAATGAAGTCGACCCAAGTAGAATTACACATGTTAATGATGTTGCACTTGGTTGGTGATGATCAATATATATATTATAATCGTACTTTGTATAATAATGTTTATTTGTCATCTCTCATTTTATGTATTTAAACCCGCAGATTATAATGTCACATCACCTAACCAACGTATCAACAATAGTCACTCTGCTACAGGTATACAAGATATTGTTCTACATATATGAGTAATAATTTCAACATATATATATATATATATATATATATATATATATATATATATATATATATATATATATATATATATATATATATATATATATATATATATATATATATATATATATATATATATATATATATATATATATATATATATATATATATATATATATATATATATATATATATATAGTTATAGTTATAGTTATAGATATATATCTATATATAAATATGTTAATTATTATTTTTATATCAGGCGATATGGATGTTGCTGAAGCTTTGGAAGACGCAGTAATATCAGATGTTAACATGGAAGCAATAAATGATGGTGCATCATGTCGTCCTCAAGGTATGTTCATAAATATTTTTCTGCCAAATAATGTAGCTTATACTCAAGTGTCATAAAACTGAAAATTGTGCAATGCTAAATCTTCTAATCTAGGAATATTGCGTTAATTATTTATTTGTATTATAGATTTTAATTAATATTTAGTAATCAATATCAAACTCCTTCCTGTAGAATCAGGACGCGCTTTTCGAGCAAGACACAATATTGCTCGAAATTTCAAAAATAATTCGATGATGGCAAAATCCCGGTTGCCTAATCCAATTTTCTCTAGATATTGCAATGCAAAATTGTTTCATCATGAATCACGTGATATGTGTTGTACTGGTGGAAAGGTATCATTTTCACGAGTTAATGCTCCTATAGAATTGCAACAATTATTTTTGGATGGTTCAGTAGAAGGAAGGCATTTTAGGCAACATATTCGAAGTTACAACCATGTGCTCTCATTCACTTCAATTGGTGTTCACGTTGATGAGAATATTCTTGCATCTGGTCGTGGTATATATACATTTCGTGGGTTATATATGAATATGTTGGATGTGGAAATCTTGACAGGAAACAACGCAGGAAGACGAGCTTTCTTGCCCATAATTAAAATAAAAACATCGGTCAGTGATGGGTTGCCCTTTATCCTTAGTAGAAAGCAGTTTCCTGTGCGACTAAGTTTTGCAATTACAATAAATAAGTCACAAGGACAAACCATCCCAAATGTTGGAATATATCTTCCACAACATGTTTTCAGTCATGGACAGTTATATATGGCTTTATCTAGAGGTGTTTCACAGACTACAACAAAAGTTTTATCCAAGGAAGGAAAATTGGAAGGAGAAGATGGTGACTACACAAAAAATGTAGTATTTAAACAAATTCTTTTATCGCACCCGCAGGTATCATTACGTACATTACACAAATAATCTCACACATCGATTCCCATTTGTACATGAAATACCAATATTATATTGTATTCTTTATATGATAATACTAAATATAACTAAGTATAAAATTGTGTGGCTTTGATATACTGTCAAACTAGAACACAATGAAGTCTTCCAATTATGTAAGGAGCTGAGATGGAAGAATTTTGAAACTTGCTTCGACATAAAGGTAAGCTAGACTTAATCCTTTATTTTATGCTTTTAATTATAATCAATCAATTGGGTCATACTTATTCTCACTATTCTTATATGGAATAAACTTTAGATGGGGGACTTTAAAGATAAATGGAACACATGGAAGGATGAACAAACAATTTCATCTATCGGCAAGCTAGACAATAAGGTGCATTTACCTTTTTCGCAACATGTATAAAAAATTATGTTTGTTGCATTTTCATCACTCTTTGACCAACACTTTTATCATCCTTATAAAAACAGGTCAAGCGTCTAAAAGTTTACTCTGTCGGTTGGGGCTCCACAGTGATAACAGATAAAACACAACTTTGTAAAATGGTGAAAAAAGAAATAATATCTCAAAGGATCAACAGGTTTTTATTTTATTCATTTAATAATATTTATCCATAGAATATTTTTGAATGCATGAATTTTACTTTTATTATTGGTTTGTGTAAGTAAAACCATGTATATTCACTAAACTCATTGTTTTCCTTTTTTTTACCAGAAATCCACGTAATTCAAAAATAAGTCAGGGTGGTTGTTCTACCAAATCTGAACTAAAACAAAATATTTCCATTCTTCAGGTATAAATTTATTTATGGTTCAGTACACCAGATTATAATCAAATAAATCACATGTTTTGAATATATTTCTTTGTTGATATGACATTTCACGATGTATTTGTAGTTTTTTAAAGCTCAAGAGCGCATCGATAAAGGGATGTATGAAGAATTGATTCGAATCTTTACAAGGTAGAAAAATAATATATTACACTAATTACTATTACTTTCACTATATTTTTCCCTAGAACAATTTTAATGCGAGAGTCTTACATTTTTTCTTTACTACGGAAAACAATTGCAGGGAGAGAGAAAATTCTCAAGATAAAGATTTTATGTTCGACCTTCCTCTTAAGAAACGTTATTGATTACACAGTATAAATAATACTTTCTGTTCTTCAATTATTTAATATAATGTAGAATAACTTTGTTTGTTATTTTCAAAATGTAATAATATTATTAGCATGTTTAAACAACATATTTTTTTTATCTAAATTTTATTTAATTCGGTATGTTTAAACTAATAGTAACATTAATGTATACTTAATTCACTAAAATATTTTTAGTATATATATATTTATCATCTTGATTTTATGACTGCTTGAGCATATCTAAAAACAAATGCATTTAATTAATCTTAACTATGATAAAAACTTCATACAAAATATACACGCGTTTATTTGTCTATGCTGTGCGCATTAAAGAAGCGGACAGACGGGCACGGGAGTGCCCGTCTGAACGCTAGTATATATTAAAATTTGAATAAACAAAATATTTGTTATGTTTGATTCAAAAAATACAAACATGAATAAAGTTAGTAGAATGAATAGTGAACAATGGATGATTTAAGCTAAACTAACTTATGAATTGAGATTTATTGTTACTAGAACAACATATTCTTACAAGTGCAACCAAGAAAAATGAAGTGTGTGAATCCAAATGTCCAATCAATTAATGCTCCTACCAAAATCTTACCATACTTACACCTACCTAGTGATACAGAACATTTAATTGTAAGGGATTTGATTATATGAACTTGACCATACTCACACCTACAAATTGTAAAGCGTAGAATTTACTATTATTTAAATATTTAAAAATCATTGATTTTCTAAATTTATTTGTTGTCTTATAAATAAAGCTCTCACCTTCACTTCACTTCATTCAACTTTCAATATTATATTCTTTCTTCAATACTTTACTTTCTTACTAAACACACAACAATGTCTATCCAATACTTGATCACTATCTTCTTCTTCTTTCTTATCTCTTGCCACACCATCACTTCAACGTCATCATTAGAAAATGAAGAAGCCAAAAAGGTGTTAGACCTAAACAAGAAAGAAAAGCTAAGCCATTTGAAGTTCTACTGGCATAGCATAGCGAGTGGAAATAATTCAACTTCTATTGAAGTAGTTCCAACACCAAAGAAGCTAAACTCAAGCACTTCTTTTGGTTCATTTAATATGATTGACAATCCTTTGACTTTAGGACCAGAATTGAGTTCCAAGGTTGTAGGAAAATCTCAAGGGTTCTATGTTTATGCATCAAAGGAGGAGTTTTCTTTGTTTATGGGTATGAATTTTGCTTTAATTGAAGGAAAGTATAATGGAAGTAGTTTTACTATTTTGGGGAGTAATCCTATTTCTCATAAGGTTAGAGAGATGCCTGTTATTGGTGGCACTGGACTTTTCAAACTTGCTAGAGGATATGCTCAAGTTACCACTCACTACCTTGATCTCAAAACTGCATATGCTATTGATGAGTACAATGTTTATGTTTTTCACTATTAATTATTGTTGTTGTTCGTGTTATGTTTATTTTAATATTTAAGTTTGTGTTTATGCTTGTACGCATGTACTATGTACTTTGTTCTTTGGTGTAACTTAATAAAAGGTTATTAATTTCAATAAATGTAATGTGTTATATAATTGTTATAAATATGATAATCCAGAATTTCAACCATGAAATTTAGTATTTCACTAACTTTGAAGTTGCCCTCCTTCTTGTATGTGTATGATTTTCTACGCACATTTGTAGATTGATTCAACAAAAAAATTGTAGAATATATTTAATTAATTTACAAATTTCACATATTTTTTATATTTGCATCTTAAATACAACTTTTTCTGTTTATAGATATTTTTTTTTAAAAGAATTTGGATCATCAATAGATTTTTCCCGTATATAAATATTATTTTTATTTTAGTATTATTTTTATTAGAATATTAATAGTAATTCATATTTATTTAGTTGTACTATTTTCTTAGCCCCTAAGTTTGTTAGAGGGTATTTTAGTATTTTATCTTATTCTAGTAACCCTAGTTTTAGCTTATAAATAGGGTGACAATCATTGTAACTTTTATCATGTTTTGTAGCCGTCATTCTTCATAGAATATTTCTCTTTCTTTCATCATTATTCACCTTTGCACCAACAATTGATATCTAGAGCTCCGGTTCAGATTCATTGGGAAACACGGGAAACACGAGTGAACGTGAGGTCTTGTGTGTTTGATTTTGATTCTTAGATTCGTGTTGAATCTTGAACAAAATCTGATCAGAATTTTATTCTGTGGGTTGGGAAACACTGTGTGAGAAACATTGAGTGTATTATGCAAGGTGAAGATGAACGGAAACGGCAACATGAACACCAAGCTTCCAGTATTTGACGGTAAAAACTGGAATCGTTGGATGATCCAAATGCGTGTACTGTTTGGTGCTCAAGATGTTTTAGATCTTGTCACTGATGGTTATGTTCCGGTAGCAGCAGATGCAACAGATGAACAGAAAAACGCGCAGAAGGAAGTAAGGAAGAAGGATCAGAAAGCATTATTCTTTATTCATCAATGTGTTGATGTAAATGTGTTTGAGAAGATTGCAGATTCAACGACAGCAAAGGCTGCGTGGGACACACTGGTTAGATGTTATGGTGGTGACGCATCAGTGAAGAAGGTGAAGCTTCAGTCCTTGAGAAAGCAATATGAGAATCTCAACATGAAGAATAATGAGAAAGTTTCTGAATACATCTCCAGAGTGATTCTGATCACTAATGAGATGAAGGCGTGTGGAGAAACTCTTTCTGAAGAAACAATCATGGAGAAGGTATTGAGATCCCTTACCTCTCAATTTGATTACATTGTGGTAGCAATAGAACATTCCAAAGATCTGAGTACCATGAGAATTGAAGAGCTGCAGAGCAGTTTAGAACCGCAAGAGTTGCGTTTGACTGAGAGAACTTCTGAAAGGGAAGTAGAGCAGCAGGCTCTGAAAGCAACTTCTGATAGGAGGTATCAGAAGCAGTCAAAAGCCAAGAGAAGATCTGATGGTGGTCAGAAGTTAGAAAGCTCAAACTCTGATAGGAAAAAGAATGCTTAGAAGGGAAAAGAGAAGTATGACAAGAAGAAGATCCAATGTTACTGTTGTAAGAACTTTGGTCACTTTGCTAGAGATTGTTGGTCAAACAAGGAGAAGAAATCAGAAGAAGCAAATATAGCCAGAAGTTCTGATGACGAATCTGTGCTATTGATGGCCTCTGAATCTGATGATCTGACAGACTGGTGGTATATGGACACTGGCTGTTCAAATCATCTTACTGGAAACAAGAAATGGCTGGTTGACTTTGACTCTGAAAAGAGGACAAAGATCAGATGTGCTGATGACAAATATCTTAATGCAGAAGGTATGGGAAATGTCAGAGTGACTCTGAACAATGGGAAAACAACATTGATTCAGAACGTGTGGTATGTACCTGGCATCAGAAGCAATCTGATGAGTGTGGGACAATTAATTGAGAAAGGTTTTTCAGTTACCATGAAGGATAATCTTCTGAAGTTGTATGACTGCAATCAGAAGTTGATTATGGAGTCAGAACAGGGAAGGAATAGAACATTCAAGGTGAATGTCAGAACTGCAGACTCAGAATGTCTTAGTGCAACATGTGCTGAGAAGGAGAGTGAGTTGTGGCACAAAAGATTTGGTCATTTGAATTTCAGAAGCCTAAAACATCTGAATTCAAAGAAGCTGGTACACGGAATTCCTGTAATTAAGAAGCCTGAGAAGTCATGCAAAGTTTGCATGGGAGGAAAACAACCACGATTGCCATTTGCGTCAGAAACTGCTCCAAGAGCAAAACATGCCTTGGGAGTTGTACATTCTGATATGTGTGGTCCATTTCCAGTAGCATCAATTGGAGGGAATAAGTAATTTGTGTTGTTTGTTGATGAATTCACAAGAATGACATGGGTATCCCTTATTAAGTTCAAACACGAGGTGTTTGATGAATTCAAGAAATTCAGAATGAAGGCTGAGAATCAGAGTGGTCAGAAGTTGAAGATTCTTAGAACTGATGGTGGAGGTGAGTATAACTCCAAAGAGTTCCAGAAGTTCTGTGAGGAGAATGGAATTGAGCATGAGGTTACTGCTCCTTATACCCCTCAACACAATGGTCTTGCTGAAAGAAGAAACCGTACTTTGCTTGATATGGTGAGAAGCATGCTAAAGGAGAAGAAGCTTCCTCAGAAGCTTTGGGGAGAAGCTGTTGCCACTGCAACGTATGTACTCAACAGATGTCCTACGAAGAAGTTGAAGGAAATAGTTCCTATGCAGAAGTGGACTGGAGACAAGCAAAGTGTTAGTCATCTGAAGGTGTTTGGTTCTGTTTGCTATAAACATGTTCCAGAAGCCAGAAGACAGAAGCTGGATGATAGAAGCAAAGTGATGATTCTGATAGGGTACCACAGTACAGGTGCATACAAGCTCTATTGTCCAGAAACCAATAAAATTGAATTCAGCAGAGATGTGATTGTGAAGGAATCAGAAGTTTGGAATTGGGATAACTCTCAATCTGATTCTGATGTTAGAACTTCTGAAAAAAGGTCAGAGTTAAGAATTTCTGAAGTTGAAGTAAACTCTGACGTTGATTCTGACTCTGATAGTGATTCTGACTCTGAAGAAGACTCAGAAGATGAAGGTGACTCTGATGATCCAGACTCTGATGGTAATCCAGATTCTGGTGGAAATTCAGACTCTGAAGATGGCCAAGACTCTGAAAATATACCAGATCTTGAAGATGGTCAAAGCTCTAGAGGAAGTCAACCATCTGAAGCTGGAAACTCTGAAGCTCAAGACGCTGAACAAGTTCAGAGACCACAAAGAATCAGAAGTGTTCCCAGAAGATTTGCAGAATTTGACAGGCTGTAAGACACTGAAGTAGACTATGAAGGAGAAGTTATTCAGTGTGCCATGTTAGTAGACTCTAAACCCATAAGTACAGAAAAGGCTCTTAAGCAGAAGCTCTGGCTGAAGGCCATGAAAGAAGAACTTGATGCTATAGAGAGAAACAAGACTTGGAAGCTGACAGAACTTCCAAAAAGACAAGAAAGCCATCAGCGTCAGATGGGTTTTCAAGCAGAAGTTAAAGCCAGATGGCTCAATTGGCAAACATAAAGTAAGGTTGGTAGCCAGAGGATTTCTACAAAAACCTGGGCTGGATTACTCTGAAGTGTTTGCACCTGTAGCAAGACATGAAACAATCAGAATGGTGATTGCAATAGCTACTAACAGGAATTGGCCTTTGATGCATTTAGATGTAAAATCTGCATTTCTGAACGGTCCATTAGAAGAAGAAGTTTACGTGTCACAACCTCCTGGATTTGTGAAAAAGAATCAGGAAGGGATGGTGTACAGATTATACAAAACTCTATATGGATTGAAACAAGCGCCCAGAGCTTGGAATCAGAAGATTGATTCATTTTTCAAGAAGCAAGGCTTTCAGAAATGTGAGATGGAGTACGGTGTCTATGTTCAGCATACTTCTGAAGGCAATATGACTCTGGTATGTTTATATGTTGATGATATACTGCTGACTGGAAGTTCTGAACAGGAGATAACCAAGTTCAAGAAGGTTCTAATGAATGAATTTGAAATGACTGATCTAGGCAAAATGACATACTTTCTAGGGATGGAGTTCAGATATTCTGAGAAAGGTATCATTTTGCATCAGCTCAAGTATGAATTAGAACTTCTGAAGAGATTTGAGTTGAAGAATTGTAAGATGGCTGTCACACCTTCTGATACAAATCAGAAACTGGATTCAGACTCTGAAGGAAAGGATGTGGACGCTACAACCTTCAAACAGTTGGTTGGTTCTTTGAGGTATCTGTGCAATACCATACCTGATATTTGCTACTCAGTTGGGATGGTTAGTAGGTTCATGAGTAAACCTAAGTGGTCCCATTACCAAGCTGCTGTCAGGATTCTGAGGTATATCAAAGGAACTCTGAAGTATGGAGTGTTATTTCCCTCTGGAGGAAATAATGAGTCAAAACTTCTGAGTTATTCAGACTCTGATTGGTGTGGAGACAGAGTTGACAGAAGAAGTACATCTGGGTACTTGTTCAAATTTCTGGGAGGTTCCATTTCTTGGTGTTCCAAGAAGCAACCTGTTGTGGCGTTGTCAACCTGTGAAGCTGAATACATTGCAGGTGCTGTTACTGCATGCCAAGCTGTGTGGATTATGAATCTGTTGCAGGATCTGAAGATTAAAGTAGACAAACCTCTGAAGTTGATGATTGACAACAAGTCTGCAATCAATCTTGCCAGAAACCCAGTGTTGCATGGGAGAAGCAAGCATATTGAGACCAAGTATCATTTTCTGAGACATCAAGTTCAGAGTGGAGTGTTAGAAGTTGTACACTACAACACTTAGAAGCAGTTGGCAGATGTTCTGACGAAAGCTATCAAGACTGATCAATTTCTCATACTAAGGGATGGAATTGGTGTTACAAGTTTTGATGGAATATGAATTAAGGGATGGTATTAGAATATTAATAGTAATTCATATTTATTTAGTTGTACTATTTTCTTAGCCCCTAAGTTTGTTAGAGGGTATTTTAGTATTTTATCTTATTCTAGTAACTCTAGTTTTAGCTTATAAATAGGGTGACAATCATTGTAATTTTTATCATGTTTTGTAGCCGTCATTCTTAATAGAATATTTCTCTTTCTTTCATCATTATTCACCTTTGCACCAACAATTTAAATATTTTTATATCAATAGTAAAAAAAATTCGTTTATATTAAAAACACGATTTATTAAAATACTTGGATCAACAATACACTTTTTTACTTATTTAAAAGTTATTTTTATTTTGGCACACTTTATAAAAATATTTAGATCAATAGTAAACTTTTTCCGTTTATGAAACTAACGTTTTTTTATAATATTATTTGAATCAACAATATAATATATTATCTATATAAAATTTATTTTTCTTTTGATTTCAGATGCCCATTATATATATCCGTGCCTCTAGTTTTTAAAGTTGTAAAACTAATTCTTCTAACAATATTATAATTGTCATAAAACTAATTATTAAATGTGTAAAATATGATTGTCATTATAATAAATGAATATTATTTCAAAATTATAATGTCATTATAATCCAATTAATTTTTAATTGTGATAACATTGAATTAGTCAATTATTTAATATCTAAGTAAACAACTATATCAATAAATTTTAAAATGTATGAGTTATGAATTATAAAGAACCTTAAACCATTGTAAAATTTTATTATTATATTCACCACAATGTCTAGGTCAAGTCCATCCATTCATCGGTTTTCTTTCTTGAGTTTTTTTTTTTTAAATTATATAAATTTTTATAATAATAATAATAATAATACACATATTAATTAAAGTATTTATAAAAAAAAATATTTTGTTTTTGTAACATTTAATTATGTGCTATTAATATTTGTGATAAAATGTTATATGTATTAATCATTATCGAAAAATTGTAATTAGAGAAATCCAAAATAATATTTGCAAGAACAACCACCCTTGAGATATTTGCAAAAGGAGAAGTGATTGCTTTGATTACTGTCTTATTCTACTATACAAAATTATAAGTTTCTCCATTTCTCTGATTTTTATCACTCGTAGCCTAGTATTGGAGAATTAGTGAAGGAAAAAAGGGGTTTTGATATGGAAAGAGTCAAAGAATATCGATGGGGTGTTGACAAATATTGGTGTTTTGATTGATGGTTTAATAGAAGTTATACACATAAGTTAATAGGTGTCGAAAAATAGATTGATGCATTAGATTTAATAGACATAAATATATGAGTTTAATCATAAGAATTTTTAATTTTTATGAGATGATCCATATTCATTGAAGCAAGAGAGTAGGAGAAATAAAAATAGTCATTGCGAAATCATCCGTACTCATTATAAGTTTAATATTTTACTTTTTATTGTAATAGCCATGCGATCCCTACGGATGAATGTGTAGTTTTTGTAGATTTAGTCTCATTAAAATGAATTTGTTTCACTTATGTAAACCACGTGAGTCGCTCAGTTTTGTTCTTCGTAAATGATTTTTCTCTTATAGTTATTCAATTTTTGTTGTGCTTTAGTTTTTCTTCCATGTTTACAATAGATGTAAACGATATAAATATCAATGAGAACTAGTTGTAGATTAGCAAACGTTCACTAAATAGGATTGTGAGTCTTTTTCAGATTGCCAGAGATATGGCATATTCGGTTGTGACATTAAATATTTTACCTAACTACTACAAAAAACACAGATAATGACGGCTGTAAAACACATATAATGACGATTTCATGTCCGTTGTTAGGTAGTGTGTGCTTGTATGTATGGTGATTTTCGCAATAGACGTGTGACTGTTGTTATATGCTAGGTAGCACACTACCTATCACAATGATTATATTAAAGAGTTATATAAATGAATTACGAGATGTATGCAATTCAAAAAACATGTTTAATCTAAGTTGCATTTCAAATATAACTTAATTTTCATATTATTATTTTCTAAATTATTTTAAATGAATGCATGTTCAATCAAGGGTTAGTGAAACAAACAATCTACATACATTATAATAAACTCAACAACAACATTTATCTACAAAACGACAACGACATACCTTTTATTGAAACGGTTCATGGAATTATTTAATGTTGATCTACTTTGTATTTCTATGAAGAAAAAATACAAGGTGAATTAAGCTTCCAAAATAACTTCATACTTCTTATATTATTTCTCCATATCAAAACAAATCATTTGTGAACCACACCCATAGTATAAGTTCTCTTGATATATTTTGAAATATAAACAGCTTTCAGAATGTTAAACTGATTTAAAATCATAAATTAGCCTTAACATAATCGGAAAGATGACCCAAAAAGGAAGTAAATCAAGCCACACAAAAAAGAAGCATGTTAACATAAACTAGCAGTACATTCTAACATAACAAATAACAACAACCACAACATACAAAAACTTGTCAACAACAACAACAACTAACAACAAATCATGTGAAACATAACAAGGTCTTCAATCTTCCTAGTTGAATTCATGTTGTTCTCAAGGTCTTCATAGTTCTCAAGGTCTTCATCTGATTCATAATCATTTGCATCCAAACTTATTAGGTCATTCATAATAGCCTTTACCTTCTTCATCTTTTCAGGATTAAGATTCTTGAAAAGAATCTTCTTATAACTTGTTCCATCAGACGATTCAACAACAGTAATGTGATCCCTAACAGATTTAGCTTCCCTGATTTTGTTCAACCAAAACTTCACCATATCAATAACCTCATTTGTAACCTGAATCTTATGGATTTGTTGCTCCCACTATTCATGTTGAAAAAAGGATCTGAAATCTAAGAAAATGATATGAAATCAGAACAAGAAGAGAAACCTTTTTTTCAAAATAACATGCAACATAATAAAACAACAACATAAAAAAACCATAAACTCTCGAACAAGAAGAAAATCATGTAAAAATCATATAAAAATCATGTGAAACATAACAACAACATACACGAAAAAGAAAGAACAGGGAAGAAGAAGAGTGCCTTTATGTATGAAGCGAGAGCTAATGACAAATAAGGAGAGAGAAAATGTGTGGTGGATTTTGTTGTGATAAATACGGCGATATTGTCAAGAAGCGAGAGCTAATTCACTTATATTTTATATGAGTAAACAATTTCACCACGGTCGTATTCAAAAACTGTGATGAAATGTAATGACTTTCACAACGGTTCACATTAACAACAGTGGTGATAGGTTTTTTAATTTTAATTTATATATCATAATTATAAGGACAACACTCATTGTAACGAAAATGTAGAAACTTTTTGGAGTTGAGATTCGAACCCTGTCACTCCATAAATGTATAATAACGATTTATTAGTTTGACCGTAGTGCAATGTATTTTCGTAAATATAAATAAACAAAGTACGTCCAAAAATAAGGTATTACCATGATTAAAAGTCAGAACGTTGTAGCGTAGTGTGACGAATGGTCTATTTTGTAGTAGTGCCTACAACAGTTCGTCTTATAATTTTGTCAGAATCATTGAGATAATTTCAATAATGAAGACGGTTAATCATCGATAAAATCCTTGGTAACTGTTGCTTTTTAATAATTGTGATTTAAGAGTGTTCTTGATTAGGTCAGAGGCTGGCCCACCGTCGAGCACGGCGCAATCCAACTTCTCATTGGGGAGGACCCAATGAAGGGCAAACCCCTCATCTCCCACGGAGAGCTTTCACACGTCTCCCCCACAACTCCACGTGCTCCCCACGCGGGGACACGTCATCAGGCAGTTACCCGCCTCAGAAAGAACAGGTCGCCCACCTTCCGAAGATCACGGGGTAGTTGACCCAGCACGAAGACCACGTTCTGGTCTTCCCTATGCCACGTAGGCCATGGCAGTTACTCGTGTCGGGTCTTGCAATCTAAGCCAATGCAAAGCAACCGTTCACTATTCATTCTACTAACTTTATTCATGTTTGTATTAGTCTTCTAGAATTTTAATTTTTATTTCGTAAGTTGATTAATTGAAATAATGGTGTGACAAGAGATGACAAAGAACAAGAAGAGATTGATAAAGTATTGGGTAGACATTGTTGTGTGTAGAAATTAAAGAATCTATAACATTAAAAAAAATGTTCAACAAAAGTCATATATGCCCATGTTTTATTATCTGCCCCGTCTCCAAATTTTAAATATTCTTTGCCCAAATATTCTTTTTCTTCCAAACTTTAAATAAATTGATCGTTACATTTTTTTAAAACACCACACTTTTTTCCTTTTTTAGTTTTCAATTGAAATTTATTTTTCATGTTTAAAATAGACTTTCTGTCAAATCAATTAGTTAAATTTCTATCACACATTTTATTTTCTAATGTTTTATTTTATAGAATTGTCATACCACTAAAAAGAATTATTATTAGCCACTTAATTTTCACACCACAAAAGAGAAAAATAAAACCACAATCATTATTTAGCAACATGAAAAATCACGTGACAGGAGCATTTGTGACAACTCATTAATTCACACCACAAAATTGCCACATAATTTTCACGTCACAACATTTTGTCACGTGATTTTGATGACTCGATATTCTACATTAATTGTAGGTTTAGTCTAACATGTGTCAGGAGTTTGTCACATAAAAATCACGCCACAAAGTTGCCATGTGAAAATCACATTAGAAATATCTTTATAGATTTAATATTATAAAAATATATATTTTTTATATTATATATTAATCTATAAAAATTAATAATTTTGAATTTTAAGTTAATATAAATAAATAGTATACATTATTTATAATGACTTTAAATATATATAAAAATTAATACAAACAAATTGTTAAACATATATATTAAATATAGGAAATTAAACAAGAATTTTTTTGAATCAAACATAACAAATATATTGTTTATTCAGATTTAAATATATATATATATATATATATATATATATATATATATATATATATATATATATATATATATATATATATATATATATATATATATATATATATATATATATATATATATATATATATATATATATATATATATATATATATATATATATATATATATATATATATATATATATATATATATATAAATCAATTAAAAACTACTTTGAGAATAAATTTAGAAAATTTGATGGTGTTGGCATACACTTAAATTTGATTGATCTTCCTATAAGTATAACAACAATACATAAAAAATCAAATAACCTACGACTCAATATATTATTTGTATTAAATTTTTTAAATTTATTTCATTTGAAAAATTATTATATATGAGAGCTTATCAACGCATATTAAGGAATATATTGATCTAAATACGAGAAAGTATCTGCTACTTTTTAAAATAATAATAAAATAAATGTTTGTCAATAATTTAGTATTTAAAACTAATAATAAAGAATAAAAAAAATTATTTGTATTAAATTTTTTAAATTCATGTCATTTGGAAAATTATTATATACGAGCTTACTAACACATATTTGAGAATATATTGAATGTTTAAAAGTAATAAGAAAGATCATAATAATTGTAACTAATATATCAATTATATAAAATTTTATCAAATTGATTTTTATATTAAATTTTTAATGAATAAGTAAGATTTAAGACATCGAATTATAATTAATTTGTAAGTTATTTTCATTTAAAATAATAATTTATTGCCGATGTAAAATATTTGTATATTAAACATTCTTAAAAGAGGGACCCTTTGGCTCCGTTCCTTTTTGCCATAGTTGCAGAGGGATTATCTTGCTTAGTTAGAGTCGCAGCTGTCGGTAATTTGTTAACAGAATTCAAGATCAACGATCAAATTTCTGAGTGCATGCTTCAGTTTGCGGATGACACTCTTCTTATAGGAGATGGATCTGTTATGAATATATGGGCTTTCAAGGTTGTTTTGCGTGCATTCGAATTAATATCTGGTTTGAAAATTAATTTTTCTAAAAGTTGTCTTTACGGTATAGGAGTAGAACCTGTTTTCCTTGCTGTAGTAGAAGAATTTCTTCATTATAAATCTGACACACTGCCGTTCAGCTTTCTCGGTCTTCAGGTTGGAGGAAATCATCGTCGTCATTCCTTTTGGAATCCGGTTCTTTCTCATCTGAGGAGTAAATTATCAAATTGGACTGGGAGAAATTTGTCAATGGGAGGTAGAGTTTCCCTCTTAAACTCAGTTTTAGTTAACTTGCATATTCATTACTTGGCTTTCTTCAAGGCACCCAAGAAAATCGTGAACGATATCATCGCAATCCAAAGGTGATTTCTCTGGGCTGGGAACTCTAGTAAAAAGTTCATTCCCTGGATATCTTGGAATTCCATCTGTAAGCCGAAGGATTGCGGAGGTCTGGGAATTAATCACATAGGCCGGTTTAATTGCGCTCTTATAACAAAGTGGAAGTGAAGATTTCTAAGTGGCGGAAATGAAATTTGGAGAAAATCTTTGAATCTCAGATACGGTAACTTGAGCATGAAGGTGCAAACTTTTGCTGACATCGGTAACTTGAATAAAGATTTTATTTGGATGAAGGATATTATGTCAAGTTCAACCTGCGACGTCAATGTAGACTTTTGCAAGTTTACGGCTTGTTCTATTGGAGAAGGTCACAACACGGCGTTTGGCAATCTAATTGGATTGGAGATATCCCGCTTAAAAGCATGTTCCCGCGGTTGTTTCAGAACTGTTCAAGGAAAATTTCATCAGTCAACGAGATGGGTTCTTGGGAGGAGAGTCATTGGGTTTGGAAAGTTAGAGAATCGTTGATTGATGACGATTCCAATTCTGCATCTGATTGGGCATAATATAGTGGTCTGTTGGATCAGATGGCAGCCATCATCAATGTCGGCGACAACTGGAAATGGCTTCTTCATGATTCTCATTCGTATAAGGTTAGATTTTTCTATGCTGCTTTACCCTCTTCCTCATCTGCTTCTATTCTTATTGGAAATGATTGTGCTGCTCTTCTGGAGATCCTTTGGAAAACGGGGTTACCGGCAAAAGTCCAAATTTTTAGTTGGAGGTTGGCGCTAGATAGGCTGCCTACCAGATCCAATTTGATGAAAAGAAGGGTGATTGACTATCCCCAAAATTCGAATTGTGCGTTCTGTTCGTCAAGTTTAGAGGACGTAGCTCATCTTTTCTTCTCGTGCTATAAATCCTCGTTGGTGTGGAATAGGATTTGCGAGTGGGTGGATATAGAGTATATTTCGGAGGATTTGTTGTAGTCTTCATGCGAAGGTATGAAAATTGAGACTTCTGGGTCGCTGCAAAGAGTACAAGATCAATTATATTTGGTTCATCTCTTGTTGGAGTTTATGGAGGGTTAGAAATAACATTATCTTCAGTAATGCTTCTCTTGAAGTTGAGGACATTGTTTCCGACATTAAAGTTTTCTCGTTGAATTGGTTGATTTTAGGTAGACAGGGTAGTAAGAATTATAGTTTGTACGATTGGTTCAAATTTCCGTTCGATATTATGTAATTGTTTTGTTTTAGGTCCTGTTTGTAATCTTGCTGATCAGAGATTATCTTTATCTCTTTAATATATCTTTGCTTATAAAAAAAAATAAAAAAATAAATCAATATATATTATTTGACATATTTCAATTGAGTTAGAATTTACATTGATGATAATCTTTAATAAAAAATAGTGAAAGTAAAGTTATAGAATTTTTAAATGATATAAATGGTAGAGTTATAATTTAGATTGCAAGATAAATATAAATATTAAATAGAAAAAAATTAAGGTTTCAAAATTTTTAATATATACTAATTATAGAGTTAGAAATTGAATTGTATATAATTATTAATAGTAAATAGCGAGTAATGGTACATTAATTATACAATAAGTTTATTTTTTATACAATTATATGTAATTAATATTGAGAAGCTAAAGTTTAATTTTTTTTTTAATTTAACATCGATGATAATTGATAGACTAAAAATTTGAATGGATAGATAATCATTGATAATAAATAGTGAGGAATTGAATTTATTTTTTTAATATGACACTAATTGTAGAGATGGAATTTAGGTGGTTAGGTAGTCACTTTTAACCAATAGTGAAAAAAGATGTTTGAAATTTGGGAAATGCTAACGAGTGCCCTCAAGGCATTGGTTAAGAGATTAAAATGGTAAGTTGGGCATTATTTAAGAGATTGAAAATATATTTTTTATAAATATATGTGTATTCAATGCCCTGAAAAGAGAAATAATCAGATTTTTTAAAGAATATTGTGTGTATTGAGTGAATTAAATATAACATATTTTTCTTATTTGGAATTCTTACCTAGTGCCCTGAGGGCACTGGTTAACATGACCCTTGAAATTTTTATAACACTAATTAGAGAGTAAGAAAAAGGATTCATAAATAATCATTGTATCTAAATCGTGAGAAATAGAATTTCAAAACTTTTAATATTGCATTAATTAACTATTGTATGTAACTGAAATGTGTATGTAAAAGACCAAATAAAGCTATTGATCCAAATATTAAAAAAATAGAAATTCACTATTATAAATAATAAATTTTATGACAAAACTTTCACGTTCGCCAACAAAAAAATTAAGGTATAATGTTAAGGCGCGTCATGTTTTATTTTTAAGAAAAAAATAAATATTACATATTCTCTAGATTTTTAAATATAACCGAGAAAAAAAATAATTCAGGATATGTTTCGAATCCCAACAACATCAATTTATGTTTTTAATTTTTTAAAAGTGGTGCCTTTATTTTTATTTTATTTTATATTTTTAAATTAAAGATCTACTCCTTCGATTATATTTAATAACTGAAGGATTAGATTATCTGATTTTACTATAAAAACACTCATTAATCAGATTTTATTCTAAACCTAACTTATATCACAACGATTAGTTTAAACAACCATGGTGATATATGGGTTACGTTAATGGAATCATCAAAATAAGGAATTATCAACATAATGACATCAACAACAATGTCATCATTAACAACAATGACATCCTCAACACAATGACATTAACAACAACAAATAGATAAACAACAATGACATCATCAACACAATCACATCAACAACAATGCATATCAACAACAATGGCATCATCACTAACAATGACATCATCAACACAGTGGCATCAACAACACAAACACAATGGAAAATGAAGTTGACTGTATATGCATGGGGGAAAATGTTTACGTACCCTAAGCGTGATGAATAAGTAAAAAAAAAGTTGTCAGAATCTTTGTCTTACTCCTCAAAGACACGTAAGCCTAGAACGACGAAGTTGGTGTCGCCTTTCACCTCGACGGTACGTAAGCCTAGAATGACGAAGTTGGATGAAGTTGTTGGTTATAAATGGTGTCATTTCGTTAGGGTTGAAAATGGTGTTATTTCGTTAGGGTTGAAAATATTGTTGTTTCATTATGGTTGAAAATTGTGTTGTTTCGTTAATTGAAATGAACAAATGCAACTGAAGAGACAAGCTAGCTAATTGTGTTTCCTTTAAGTGAATAAGTCATTCCACCACAGTATTTTAATACAACCGTTGTGATATATGGCTAACTTATTGTAATTTTTTTAAAATGTTTTAGATTTTAAACATTTAAAAATTAAAAATAAAATTGAAAAATATATCATAGCGGTTAGTTTAAACAACCATGGTGATGTATGGGTTACGTTAATATAATTATATAAAAAAGCGTCGGATTTTAAATATCTAAAAATTAAAAAAAAAAATATTGAAAAATATATCACATCATGATTTTTGTTGATATAAGATTATTCTATGATTGCACATATTTTATAACACAAATAGTCATCAATATATATATAACTCAAAAGGGCATTTAATCCAGCATCAACTCGCCAAATATATATATAGCAGCACATTTATTGAAATTAATAACCTTATATTAAGTTACACCAAAGAACCAAGTACATAGCATATGCATAATAGCATAAACACAAACTTAAATATTAAAATACAACAGCAATAATCAATAGTGAAAAACATAAACATTGTACTCATCAATAGCAAGTCCAGTTTTGAAATCAAGGGAGTGAGTAGTAACTTGAGCATAGCCTCTAGCAAATTTGAAAACTCCAGTACCACCAACAACAGGCATCTCTTTAACCTTATCAAAAACAGGATTCCTCCCCAAGATAGTTATACTACTTCCATTATACTTTCCTTCAATTAGAGCACAATTCATAGCCATGAGTAAACCAAGCTCAACTTGTGAAGCAGATGCATAGAATCCTTCAGCTTTTCCAACAAGCTTGGAACTCAGTTCGGGTCTTATAGTCAAAGGGCTGTCCATCATGCTGATTGAACCAAAATAAGTGGTCGAGTTTATCATCTTTGGTGACGGAACAACTTCAATAGAAGTAGCATTTTTTCCAGTCGCTATGTTATGCCAGTAGAACTTGAAATGGTTTAGCTTTTCTTTCTTGCTTAGGCCTAACAACTTTTTGTCTATTGGACGAACAAAATCAAAGGTGTTTTCTTCATTTTCTAATGATGATGTTGAAGTGATGGTGTTGCTGGATATGACGAGGAATAAGAAGAGAGTGAGGAACTGTTGGGTAGACATTGTTGTGTGTTTACTGAGAAAGTAAAGTATTGGAAGTTGAATGAAGTGAAGTGAAGTGAGGGTGAGGGTGAGGGCTTTATTTATAAGACAACAAATCAAGACGAAAAACAATGATTTTTAAATATTTAAATAAAATTGAGTTATATGCTTTAAAATTAGTAGGTGTGAGTATGGTCAAGTTCATCACATTAAAATATTTTCAAATAAATCTAGAATTATAGCTAAGTAGGTGTATGTATGGTAAGATTTTGGTTGAAACATTAATTGATTGGACATTTGGATTCACACGCTTCATTTTTCTTGGTTGCACTTGTAACAATATGTTGTTCTAGTAACTATAAATCTCAACTCATAAGAATATCTATGTTTGATTATTAAAACGAGTTAAATGAAATTATAGAAATAAAGAGGTTTTTAACTTTTATATTTAATATGAAAGATTTTAGATTAGTAGACACTCTTTTTTGGATGAAAGTAAAGCGAAATAGTGGGAGTAGTGAACTTAGTCATACACTTCATGATAATGTTTAAAAGGTATTAATGCATTCGATAGTCAAACTACTTTAATTAGGGCATACAATAAAATGTATAATGGAAAGTCTAGTTTAATAAGTCTTAGACACCCTTCATGAGAAAATTGATTAATGATGGAATAGGTTCACTCACATATATATGTTCAAGCTATAATTTACTTGATCCATTTACTAAACCATTATTCAAAGATTTAGTAGAGACTACCTAGGTATGGGATTGGCATTCCTAAAATTAAGAAAACATTAACCTAAGTTTTATTGGGTAACAACAAGTCATTGATTTGGATGTTTGTGCAACATTATGTGATAATATCGACTATTGCATATTGAGGGTTGAGTTTTTTTTAACTAGATACAATGAGAACTTCACCTATGTGAATTTGGAGATGATGTCGTTTCAAAGTGAGAAAAGTGTGGAGGAATATTTGGTCCTGGCTTGGCATTGGGGGAACACAAATATACATCATTGCATATTCTTTCTTGAAGACAATGGAAGCATTTAGAAGGAAAGTGGAGAAGAATAGAGAATGAATGTTATGGATGATAACATGGTGGTGCATTTCAAATAAATAGAATGTTGTGTTTTTCAAAGAAGACATAGGTCATACATGATATTGAGTACAACATCAATTTTATTTCTTGGATATGGATTCAAATAAAATGAACCATAGGTGTAACTACTATGATTGGTACCAATCACCACTTAAATATCTTATGTAAATCATTTAGTGATTGTAATTGATGGGGTTAAGATTTGATAGGGTTCAGAATTTGATTAACTTTTTTCCTCTCTGATCTGTCACTTATGAATATCTCAAAGGTTTGCATGAAACCAATGAGTTCATCAACTTCAATACTTCTCAAGTACTTAACTTCTTCAATAGCAGTTACTTTCATATCAAACCTCTAACACAATGATCTGAGAATTTCCTGGAAAGCTTTTCTTTAGACATCTTTTCACCTATGACAAAAGAGGTTTTGGCAATATCACACAATATGATGTAGAATTCACAAATTGTTTCTTCTTCATTTATACCCACAGATTCTCAAACTTAATGGAAAATAGCTGCAATCTTGACATACAAACTTTGGATGTTGCTTCATGCGCAGTTTTGAGAACCTCCCAAGATTCATTAGCTTCTGAACATGTTTTGATCAACCTAAACATGTTCTTGTCCACACCAATTAAGATAGCATTGATTCGTTGTCGTGCACGTATAAAAAATGAGTAGTTTGAAAAATGGTAGTTTAGCGACAATGACTCGAGTCGTATCGCAAGGATTCTTGTATTGAATTTAACCAACTATAGTAACGATTTATGGGGGGGTTGAATTTCGATTAAATGAAAATTGTGTAAAATAAAAGTGATTATCAAATTAGATGAAAAGTTAATTTGATGATTGGTTCCTACCAATCATCGGTTAATATAATTCCAATCTCCTAATGGATTATCTATTCCTATTTAATTACAAACTCATTGACAAGCGCAAGTTGTATGTGTGATGTAGGTTCCTACTATCCAAATTAAGCAAACAGAATTAAGCCCTCGTGAATTAAGCAAACACGATTTGATCAATCATGATAACGAATTAAGCAAACACTAACGTGATTATGGTTAAGGATCATACAACAATCAAATTAAATCAACATACTCTATGAAAATTGGATTAAGCAAACAAGAATCATAGAATAAGATTGAAAGAAATAAAAACTAAATTGAAATTATTATAACCTCAAGGTGTCGGAACCGAATACAACAAATCAACAATTGAAATTAGTTCTCCATGAATTTTTTCGTATAAAGCAAAGTAAAGTCGTGAAAAGAAGGTTATGAACAGTAGCACGGCTTCTACTAGGTATAGGGAAGCATCAAAAAATCCGGTTCTAACCCAACTGGGTCAGAAAACATAAAAGACCCGACCCAAAATTAAATATTTTTAATGGCAGATTTTGGGTCCTGACTTCAACGAATTATTTGAGTCTGCTACATTTCGAACCAACTTCTTCCTTAAACATGAAAGTTGTAGCTCTCTTTCTTATCTTTCCAACACCTATTAGAACGCTCATATCCGATTCTCGTAGCTCTAGTTATGCTCTAAATAGTGAAAAAATATCAAATAACCGATAAAGCTGAAAATAAGCTACGAAAATAGATTAAAGGCAAACAAAAACTTAATTCTAAAAACATAATAAAACAATAAAATAAACAAAACAAACTAAGGAAATGCCTAAGTAAAAACATAAGAGAACGTGCATTAAGATGCACTGATCACACATTCGAAGCCTTGAAGTTTCCAAGACCTTACTTATCTTCAACACTAGTCCATCTGGCTTCTAGTTTTAAGCTAGAAGTTTCATCTTCAGAGATGATCATTTGATGTTTCCGACCTTTTATCACATCTTTCCATGCTTTGATGCTCATGCTTTGATAAATACCACCAACATAGCCTTCCAATAATCATAATTTGTGGCATCCAAGGCAGGTAGTTTGTTGACTGATCCTCCATATTTAATTATCTCCATTTGAGACGAATTTATCTTCCCTAGAGCTCACCAAACATGTTAGGGTTCTTGCTCTGATACCAGTTAAAATTTTATTCCTCAAGAGAAAGATTTTGAACACATGTCCTAGACAACTGGTTCGACAATTGAACCAGAATAACCATAAATAATAGATATTAAGTTAAACAAGATGATGGATCATAAAAGCAATAAAGAACAACAAAAATTGGCAACCCATTTTGATGCAAACAACACTTATTCCTGAAGGGTTGGCTTTAAACCCTAGAAAGGAAGCTCATAATTCGCCAATGACAAAGTTTTGGTTTCATCACCTCTAAGAACCTAAGTTAACAGACTACAAATTAATGACTCATAATTTATACATATCCATAACAATTAAAATTAAATAATCAAGCTCAATATTGTTCATATTCATAATATTCACATTGGCTTATTGTATATTACTTCTAAAAATATTCAATATTTTTCTTCACCATCCCAATGTCTTAGGTTTTTTTATCACTAAGTAACAAACATAATAGACTATAGTAGATGTAAAAAATTAATTATATATTTTTTTTCAACTCCATCACAAAATTTTAAGTTTATCCCCACTAAAAAAGAAAGTTAAAAGACTATAATACATGACTTTAATTTTATACAATATAGGTAAAAATTAAAATTAAATAATCAAGCTTAAATTTATTTATATTTACCATTTTCACATTGAATTATGGTAAATTTGATGTAAATATATTCAATATGTTTCTTCTCCATCACCAAATTTCATGTTTCTTCGTCAGTAAGCCACAGATTTAAAGGACTATAAATGAATGACAAATAAATTATATCTACTCGGGTAATCACTAAAATAAAATATTCAATCTGAATGTTATTTGTATTCACGATAATCACATTGTATTACAGTATAATAGATGTAAACAATTTCTATGTTTTTCTTCTTCTCCATCACCAAAATTTTGATTTCTTCACCTCTAAGAAACTAAGTTAAGGGACTACAGATGAATGACCCATAATTTATACATATGCATAACAACTAAAATTAAAAAATCAAGCTCAATATTGTTCATATTCATAATATTCACATTGACTTATTGTATGTTACTTCTAAAAATATTAAATATTTTTCTTCACCATCCCAAAGTCTTAGTCTTTTTTATCACTAAGCAAAAAACATAATAGACTATAGTAGATGTAAAAAATTAATTATATTTTATTTTTCAACTCCATCACACAATTTTAGGTTTATCACCACTAAAAAAAAGTTAAAAGACTATAATACATGACTTATATTTTATACAATATAGGTAAAAATTAAAATTAAATAATCAAGCTTAAATTTATATTTATTTACCATTTTCACAATGAATTATGGTAAATTTGATGTAAATATATTCAATATGTTTCTTCTCCATCACCAAATTTCATGTTTCTTCGTCAGTAAGCCTCAGATTTAAAGGACTATAAATGAATGACAAATAAATTATATCTACCCGGGTAATCACTAATATAAAATATTTATTCACAATGTTATTTGTATTAACCATAATCAAATTGTATTATGGTATAATAGATGTAAATAATTTCTATATTTTTCTTCTTCTCCACCATCAAATTTTTAGTTTCTTCACCTCTAAGAAATTAAGTTAAGAGACTTAAATGAACGACCCATAATTTATACATATGCATAACAATTAAAATTAAATAATCAAGCTCAATGTTGTTCATATTTATAATATTCACATTGACTTATTGTATGTTATTTCTAAAAATATTCAATATTTTTTTTTCACCATCCCAAAATCTTAGATTTTTTTATCACTAAGTAAAAAACATAATAGACTATAGTAGATGTAAAATATTAATTATATTTTTTTTCAACTCCATCACAAAATTTTAGGTTTATCACCACTAAAAAAAAAGTTAAAAGAGTATAATACATGACTTATATTTTATACAATATAGGTAAAAATTAAAATCAAATAATCAAGCTTAAATTTATTTATATTTACCATTCTCACATTGAATTATGGTAAATTTGATGTGAATATATTCAATATGTTTCTTCTCCATCACCAAATTTCATGTTTCTTCGTCAGTAAGCCACAGATTTAAAGGACTATAAATGAATGACAAATAAATTATATCTACTCGGGTAATCACTAATATTAAATATTTAATCATAATGTTATTTGTATTCACCATAATCAAATTGTATTATGGTATAATAGATGTAAACAATTTCTATATTTTTCTTCTTCTCCATCACCAAATTTTTGGTTTCTTCACCTCTAAGAAACTAAATTAAGAGACTTAAATGAACGACCCATAATTTATACATATGCATAACAATTAAAATTAACTAATCAAGCTCAATATTGTTCATATTTATAATATTCACATTGACTTATTGTATATTACTTCTAAAAATATTCAATATTTTTCTTCACCATCCCAAAGTCTTAGCATTTTTTATCTATAAGCAACAAACATATTAGACTATAATAGATGTAAAAAATTTATTATATTTTATTTTTCAACTCCATCACAAAATTTTAGGTTTATCCCCACTGAAAAACAAAGTTAAAAGACTATAATATATGACTTTAATCTTATACAATATAGGTAAAAATTAAAAATTAAACAATCAAGCTCAAATTTATTTATATTTACCATCTTCACATTGAATAATGGTAAGTTTGATGTAAATATATTAAATATGTTTCTTCTCCATCACCAAATTTCACGTTTCTTCGTCAGTAAGCCACGCATTTAAAGGACTATAAATGAATGACAACTAAATTATATCTACTCGGGTAATCACTAAAATTAAATATTTAATCTCAATGTTATTTGTATTCACCATAATCGAATTGTATTATGGTATAATAGATGTAAAAAATTTCTATATTTTTCTTCTTTTCCATCACCAAAATTTTGGTTTCTTCACCTCTAAGAAACTAAGTTAAGAGACTACAAATGAACGGCCCATAATTCATACATATCCATAACAATTAAAATTAAATAATCAAACTCAATATTGTTCATATTCATAATATTCACATTGACTTATTGTATGTTACTTCTAAAAATATTCAATATTTTTCTTCACCATCCCAAAATCTTACATTTTTTTATCACTAAGCAAAAAACATAATAGACTGTAGTAGATGTATAAAATTAATTTTATTTTATTTTTCAACTCCATCATAAAATTTTAGGTTTATCACCAATAAAAAAAAGTTAAAAGACTATAATACATGACTTATATTTTATACAATATAGGTAAAAATTAAAATTAAATAGTCAAGCTTAAATTTATTTATATTTACCATTTTCACATTGAATTATGGTAAATTTGATGTGAATATATTCAATATGTTTCTTCTCCATCACCAAATTTCATGTTTCTTCGTTAGTAAGCCACAAATTTAAAGGACTATAAATGAATGACAAATAAATTATATCTACTCGGGTAATCACTAATATTAAATATTTAATCACAATGTTATTTGTATTCACCATAATCAAATTGTATTATGGTATAATAGATGTAAACAATTTCTATATTTTTTTCTTCTCTATCACCAAATTTTTGGTTTCTTCACCTCTAAGAAACTAAGTTAAGAGACTTAAATGAACGACCCATAATTTATACACATGCATAACAATTAAAATTAACAAATCAAGCTCAATATTGTTCATATTTATAATATTCACATTGACTTATTGTATATTACTTCTAAAAATATTCAATACTTTTCTTCACCATCCCAAAATCTTAACATTTTTTATCTATAAGCAACAAACATATTAGACTATAATAGACGTAAAAAATTTATTATATTTTATTTTTCAACTCTATCACAAAATTTTAGGTTTATCCCCAATGAAAAACAAAGTTAATAGACTATAATATATGACTCTAATCTTATACAATATAGGTAAAAATTAAAAATTAAACAATCAAGCTCAAATTTATTTATATTTACAATTTTTACATTGAATAATGGTAAGTTTGATGTAAATATATTAAATATGATTCTTCTCCATCACCAAATTTCACGTTTCTTCATCAGTAAGCCACGCATTTAAAGGACTATAAATGAATAACAAATAAATTATATTTACTCAGGTAATCACTAAAATTAAATATTTAATCTCAATGTTATTTGTATTCACCATAATTGAATTGTATTATGGTATAATAGATATAAAAAATTTCTATATTTTTCTTCTTTTCCATCACAAAATTTTTGGTTTCTTCACCTCTAAGAAACTAAGTTAAGAGACTACAAATGAACGGCCCATAATTCATACATATCCATAACAAATAAATTTAAATAATCAAGCTTAATATTGTTCATATTCATAATATTCACATTGACTTATTGTATGTTACTTCTAAAAATATTCAATATTTTTCTTCACCATCCCAAAATCTTAGATTTTTTTATCACTAAGCAAAAAACATAATAGACTATAGTAGATGTATAAAATTAATTTTATTTTGTTTTTCAACTCCATCATAAAACTTTAGGTTTATCACCACTAAAAAAAAGTTAAAATACTATAATCCATTACTTATATTTTATACAATATAGGTAAAAATTGAAAATAAAATAACCAAGCCCAAATTTTATATTTACCATTTTCACATTGAATTATGGTAAATTTGATGTAAATATATTCAATATGTTTCTTCTCCATCACCAAATTTCACGTTTCTTCGTCAGTAAGCCACAGAGTTAAAAGACTATTAATGAAGGACAAATAAATTATATCTACTCGGGTAATCACTAAAATAAAATATTCAATCTGAATGTTATTTGTATTCACGATAATCACATTGTATTACGGTATAATAGATGTAAACAATTTCTATGTTTTTCTTCTTCTCCATCACCAAAATTTTGGTTTCTTCACCTCTAAGAGACTAAGTTAAGAGACTACAGATGAATGACCCATAATTTATACATATGCATAACAACTAAAATTAAAAAATCAATTTCAATATTGTTCATATTCATAATATTCACATTGACTTATTGTATGTTACTTCTAAAAATATTAAATATTTTTCTTCACCATCCCAAAGTCTTAGTCTTTTTTATCACTAAGCAAAAAATATAATAGACTATAGTAGATGTAAAAAATTAATTATATTTTATTTTTCAACTCCATCACAAAATTTTAGGTTTATCACCACTAAAAAAAAAGTTAAAAGACTATAATACATGACTTATATTTTATACAATATAGGTAAAAATTAAAATCAAATAATCAAGCTTAAATTTATATTTATTTACCATTTTCACATTGAATTATGGTAAATTTTATGTAAATATATTCAATATGTTTCTTCTCCATCACCAAATTTCATGTTTCTTCGTCAGTAAGCCTCAGATTTAAAGGACTATAAATGAATGACAAATAAATTATATCTACTCGGGTAATCACTAATATTAAATATTTAATCACAATGTTATTTGTATTCACCATAATCAAATTGTATTATGGTATAATAGATGTAAACAATTTCTATATTTTTCTTCTTCTCCACCATCAAATTTTTGGTTTCTTCACCACCCCAAAATCTTAGATTTTTTTTATCACAAAGCAAAAAACATAATAGACTATAGTAGATGTATAAAATTAATTTTATTTTATTTTTCAACTCCATCATAAAATTTTAGGTTTATCACCACTAAAAAAAGTTAAAATACTATAATCCATGACTTATATTTTATACAATATAGGTAAAAATTTAAAATAAAATAACCAAGCCCAAATTTATTTATATTTACCATTTTCACATTGAATTATGGTAAATTTGATGTAAATATATTCAATATGTTTCTTCTCCATCACCAAATTTCACGTTTCTTCGTCAGTAAGCCACAGAGTTAAAAGACTATTAATGAAGGACAAATAAATTATATCTACTCGGGTAATCACTAAAATTAAATATTCAATCTGAACGTTATTTGTATTCACGATAATCACATTGTATTACGGTATAATAGATGTAAACAATTTCTATGTTTTTCTTCTTCTCCATCACCAAAATTTTGGTTTCTTCACCTCTAAGAGACTAAGTTAAGAGACTACAGATGAATGACCCATAATTTATACATATGCATAACAACTAAAATTAAAAAATCAAGCTCAATATTGTTCATATTCATAATATTCACATTGACTTATTGTATGTTACTTCTAAAAATATTAAATATTTTTCTTCACCATCCAAAAGTCTTAGTCTTTTTTATCACTAAGCAAAAAACATAATAGACTATAGTAGATGTAAAAAATTAATTATATTTTATTTTTCAACTCCATCACAAAATTTTAGGTTTATCACCACTAAAAAAAAGTTAAAAGACTATAATACATGACTTATATTTTATACAATATAGGTAAAATTAAAATTAAAAAATTAAGCTTAAATTTATATTTATTTACCATTTTCACATTGAATTATGGTAAATTTGATGTAAATATATTCAATATGTTTCTTCTCCATCACCAAATTTCATGTTTCTTCGTCAGTAAGCCTCAGATTTAAAGGACTATAAATGAATGACAAATAAATTATATCTACTCGGGTAATCACTAATATTAAATATTTAATCACAATGTTATTTGTATTCACCATAATCAAATTGTATTATGGTATAATAGATGTAAACAATTTCTATATTTTTCTTCTTCTCCACCATCAAATTTTTGGTTTCTTCACCTCTAAGAAACTAAGTTAAGAGACTTAAATGAACGACCCATAATTTATACATATGCGTAACAATTAAAATTAAATAATCAAGCTCAATATTGTTCATATTTATAATATTCACATTGACTTATTGGATGTTATTTCTAAAAATATTCAATAATTTTCTTCACCATCCCAAAGTCTTAGCATTTTTTATCTATAAGCAACAAACATATTAGACTATAATAGATGTAAAGAATTAATTATATTTTATTTTTCAACACCATCACAAAATTTTAGGTTTATCCGCACTGAAAAACAAAGTTAAAAGACTATAATATATGACTCTAATCTTATACAATATAGGTAAAAATTAAAAATTAAACAATCAAGTTTAAATTTATTTATATTTACCATTTTCACATAGAATAATGGTAAGTTTGATGTAAATATATTAAATATGTTTCTTCTCCATCACCAAATTTCACGTTTCTTCATCAATAAGCCACACATTTAAAGGACGATAAATGAATGACAAATAAATTATATCTACTCGGGTAATCACTAAAATTAAATATTTAATCTCAATGTTATTTGTATTCACCATAATCGAATTGTATTATGGTATAATAGATGTAAAAAATTTCTATATTTTTCTTCTTTTCCATCACCCAAATTTTGGTTTCTTCACCTCTAAGAAACTAAGTTAAGAGACTACAAATGAACGACCCATAATTTATACATATCCATAACAATTAAAATTAAATAGTCAAGCTCAATATTGTTCATATTAATAATATTCAAATTGACTTATTGTATGTTACTTCTAAAAATATTCAATATTTTTTTTCACCATCCCAAAATCTTAGATTTTTTTATCACTAAGCAAAAAAAGTAATTATATTTTATTTTTCAACTCCATCATAAAATTTTAGGTTTATCACCACTAAAAAAAAGTTAAAAGGGGCATTGAATCATGCACAAACTTGTTTTTTAGAAGTCTAGAGTATCTGGGGGTATTTCGATCGTAATGCCCACAAGTTTGTGCTAAATTCACTCCGGACATCTTTCTGGCTTAGCTTTTCTTTCATTTAAACATGGCTTAGAACCTTTAATTTTCTTTAAATTTTTGAAAGAAAAAAAAAACAAGAAAAAGAAAATTAAACATAAACAACATGAAACAAAAGTACAAAATAAATGATAAATTCGAGCAAATGAAAATTTATTAAAACTTCGTATATCACTAACATGGCTTGATCTCAAATCCCGTTGCTTATCATTGTCATATGATGCATGGCCAATAAATAATAGAACCATATAAAATATATAACCCATAATTTATCCTAATTAATCTACCATTCGAAATTTTCAACACCTCATGTTCAACTCTATTGCAATAGTCTAGGTCATCAAACATGTTTATGGACAACAAAGTATTATTTCCTTAGGTACATGTCATGAGAGTATCTTAAGTCTATGACCTAACTCTTTTCAATCTCTAAATTTAACCCCACTTGTACATCAACACTCTCATAACCATATACATATGAGGCAACTCCAATATGAGTAAAATCTTCATTGTTCTCACTCTCATGACAATCCTCTTTCAAGTAACATGTTTTATGAAAAATAAGTAATGTAAACCTTGACTTATCAAAACATGTGGAATTAAACCTCCTTCTACATGATTTCCTTCATCTAAAGACACCCAAATATTCACCAATATTGGTAACTTATAAATATTTCATCATTGAAAGATCTTTTGATATCACATCTATTTAGAATTCATCCAAAATAATAGTATTTTCTTCAGAAAAAGAATGGCATCCTTGAAAGGTTCAAAGAATTTAGGTAATGAGTTTATTAAAAGTAGATTTATGTCCTCGTCACCAATATTTGTGTTAATATTTTCTAAGTCATAAATAAACTTACGAATATCTATCAATTATTCCACTATTGATTCATTCTCTGTCATTTAGAATGAATAGAGTTTTTTTAGTCATAATTTGTGAGCCAAAAGCTTGGTCATATACAATAATTCAATATTTTTCCACATCGATTATGCAATACTCTATGCTAGTCCTAGGAGTGCAATTTCCAATGTCTCACCCATGAATGCTTCAACACACATTTTTTGAGTTAATATTGGTTGCATATTCATTTTTCCATAATCCAAAATCATTTTTTTCAAAAACATTCTCAATGTCCCAATCAGAAACCATGGTGTTTAATTGTATGTAAACTTAACCCAATTTTCAACGTGCAGGCCACTTGTGAAATTTAATACTATATCAAACATCACATTACTATAAAAAAATATCTCTTACTATGGTTGGAAGAAGGATTTCCCCATAATTAATGGTCTGTGGTAACGAATTGCGTAACAGAAAGTGTGCTACTTTTCACCAGTGTGGGAATAATGACCGAGGTCAAAAGTGCTTGGTATTGGATTTGAATCCCAATGACAATATTTTGGAATTTACAAGACGTTCTTTACACCATGGTTCATAAATACAACCGTGGGAAATGTATCAAATCTTCTATCACTTTTACAGTGCCTTAACTGTTGGCCTAAATAAATTTGTTTTAAGCCAAAATCATTTTTTCAAACAAGTAAGAATTGCATCATCTCGAGAAGAATTGAAACCCAAAAAGTAAAATGTTTTATTTTATGAATTCGAAAAGGAAACATAATATCATATTAAGAAAAACATAAAGATTTTCAAATTCTTACTATCAACCATAACATTTGGAAAATAAAACATCATGTTGTATTGAGGCAACGCAACTTTATGTTTCCAAGTTTCCTCAATACAAAGGTTATGTTTCCTTTTCAAATTCACCAGATTTACCATTTTATTTTTATGTTCAAATTATTTTCTAGATGATGTTATCTCTTATTTTTTTTCCAGCATATGTTTATGGATTTATAATATAACTAAATTCATAAAAAAAAAACAAATGGTTATAAACTAAAATAAATTTCACTTTTTTAAGTACAAAATGTCAAGAACACTGTAAACTGACAGAAGATGAAAAAACTTATCAAATCTAAACATATTACCTTAGAATTTCAATATTGAACAATTTCCTTCCAAAAGACTTTAGTCTTCTCCATGCATCAAACATAAAATATAGATTGATTTAGTCTTCTCAACAAAAATCAGCAATATATCTCAACAAAAACAACAACAATAACACAAAACATTTTACTTATATCAACAAAAATAACAACAAAACTAGAAAAAAACAACATAACTAGCAAAAAAGACAAAAATAACACAAATCATTTACTTATCTCAACAATAACAACATTATAACTCAACTAAAACAACAATAATAAAACAAACCTTTTACATGTATCAACAAAAACAAGAACATAACTTAACAAAAACAACATAAAATGTTTAATCCCATCTCAAAAACAGAAACAACAACAAAAAAATAACAACATAAAACCTTAAATCTCATCTTAAAATCCTCACAATAACTCAAACCTTTTACATGTAACAACAAAACAAAAACACAACTAAGAAAAATAACATAAAACTTTTAATCTCATCTTAACAACAACAAAAAATCTGATAACAACAACAACAACAACAATAGCAATAACGCTAAACTTGTTATTACATCAACAAAAACAAAACCATGACTCAACAAATACAACAACATAAATCCTACAAGGTTTAGTGTCTCAACAACAAGAAAAATAACAAACCCTTAAAGACTACTAGTTTGAATAATAAAAACAACATAACTCGTGACACGGATGGTGGAAATGTTTTACGTTTTTGAAATGTGAAAATGATGTTAAAGAAATGAATTATGTGTTTCCTTCTTACAAGTTTCCCGTCACCTCTCATTGATCTGTACGATTTGGAGAAGATATGATGGAGGTTTGTGATATATGTGCCCATATTCATGGAGATTGGGATAAGATTTGAGAGGTTAGAGTTTTGTTTATACAGCTAGGTGTTGTTCTGTGTAGATGTGAAAAAAGTTTCGCTTAAATTTTGTTTTTAAAAACAGGGAAATATTTTCACCATGGTTGAAAGGTAACAAGTGTGGTAAAATTTTCCTCGGTAACACGCTAAAACTGTGTTACTGAGGGACATTTCACCACGGTTTTTAACTATCAACCATGGTGAAAAGTTATTTAGTTTCAAATTAAAAATAGATATAAAGGGAACACACGACTTTTATAATCAAAATAGAAAAAAACAAATTGATGGTGTTTGAATTCTAAGTGTATCCCTCTTTTACCTTTTACCGAGATTTTACTTTTGACCAAGGGAAAATACATTTAAAAAAAGCACCTCATGAATAGATATTATCTCGGTGCAATAAATGGCCAATATAACACACCCTTCTAACCCCAAAGAATAATTCGCAAAATAATAAGGATAATTCAGCTTAATTCAGCACTCAAGAGTGTCACACTTCATATAAAATATTTCTAATAATCATCTATAACATCATTTTCTTTTATGACTTCAACACATAAATTGAACTTCGCTGCAGAATCATAATCATAAAACAACTTCATTCATCTTCATAACACCAAAATAAATATGTTAACCACATGACATATCATCTGAATTGGAATTACAATAGTTCGACATCTTCAAAATCATCATAAAATATGTTAGTCAAGGAAACACAACATTCACATAACTGGCATTCCCAACCCGATGTTACATATCAGAGCAAGACACGTTCTAATTAACGAAAACTAATAAAGTACTTTAAAACTATCTCCAATGCTTCTACAAACTACTCCAGAGCATCTACGCGTTACCCACATGGAGACAACATTCAAACACAAGGGGTGAAATATCATGATAATATAAAGGAAATCATGTTAAATGGTATGCATCAAGTTAACATGACAAAAACTCAACTAAATATCTCACATTAATCTACCAACAATATTATCACCAATTATTCACCAACAAACATCCAATCACACGATAACAAATCAGTTAATCACACAAAACGATATATTTAGCAACATAGCAACATATCCAATGCAGTGAGAATCACACCTGACTTAATGTTTATGCATGTGGTACCAATTTTCGTGAACACTCTGGTTCACCGTTCTAATTTCCACCTTCTAGGATCATAACCACTCACTAATTCATCACCTTCGAATTAGCTACTGGTCCAATCCACACAATGGGATTTTAGCCTCACCAGCAACGAACCATTTTTCCACAAATGTATGCAATACGACTCTTTATGTATACAACAACAGCAACATCATCATGCACAAAAATTCACCACTATGGTTATTATACACCGCCCAAATTGGCCAACAAGCATAACATATAGTTCATGCAACATATATATCTTTTATGCAATCACAACAACTCAACATAATCACATTTGAAGTAATGCTTTATATCACACCACAATATAACCTAACCTCAATCACGTCGAACAATAAAATAACACTATTCATGTTCACAAATGTATGCAATGCGACTATTTATGCATACAACAACGATAATATCATCGTGCATAATAACTCACCACCATGGTTATTGTACACCACCCAAATTGTCCAACAAGCATCAAATTATATTTCATACAATATGGACATATATTATATATTATATATGTGTGTGCGTGTGCGTGTGCGTGCGCGTGTGTGTGTGTGTGCGTGTGTGCGTGTGCGTGCGCGTGTGTGTGCGAGCGTGTGCGTGTGCGTGTGTGTGGGGGGGGGGGGGAGGTGTGTATATATATATATATATATATATATATATATATATATATATATATATATATATATATATATATATATATATATATATATATATATATATATATATATATATATATATATGTGTGTGTGTGTGTGTGTGTGTGTGTATATATATCTGTGTGTGTGTGTATATATATATATATATATATATATATATATATATATATATATATATATATATATATATATATATATATATATATATATATATATATATATATATATATATATATATATATATATATATATATATATATATATATATATATATATATATATATAAATCAATTAAAAACTACTTTGAGAATAAATTTAGAAAATTTGATGGTGTTGGCATACACTTAAATTTGATTGATCTTCCTTCACTTTCAATTGAAGACAATGAGATGTTGGTGGAACCTTTTTCAGATGAGGAAATTTTATAGGCTATTTCGAGTTGTGATGGAAACAAAAGCTCGGGCCCATATGGACTCAATTTGGATTTTTTTAAAAGAAATGTTGGGACATTGTTAGTAATGATGTATCCAAAGTAATCAGATTGTTTCATATGTATGGAAACCTACCCAAAGCTTTGGCTTCCTCCTTTATTGTTCTTATTCCAAAAAAAAGATAATTCTTAGAGAATGGAGGATTTAAGGCCAATAAGTTTGGTGGGTTGTGTTTATATGGTGATATCTAAGTTAATAGCTGCAAGGCTTAGTTTAGTCATTGGTAAGTTAGTTTCAAATACTCAAATTGCCTTCATCTTTGGAAGACAAATGATGGATGGTGCTTCAAGCAAATGAATAGTTAGACTTAGCCAAGAGGAGGAAAGGGAGATGTTTAGTACTCAAAGTAGATTTTGCACAAGCATACAACTGTGTAGATTGGGCATTTCTTGAAGAGGTGTTGATGGCAATGCAGTTCTATCCCAAATAGATTTAATGGATCAGAGGTGGTGTCTTTATAACATACTCGAATCAATAGTGAAATACACACCCTTCGTTTTACAATTACGAGTTTCAAGTCATGTTAATAAGTACACTCACATCAGTATTGATGAATTAACGATCCATATGAATATGATAAAAACAAATTACTAACACCTTATGATTTTTGTTGATATAAGATTATTCTATGATTGAGCACATTTTAAAACACAAATAGTTATCTATATATAAAACTCAAAAGGCATTTAATCCACCATCAACTCATCAAATATATATATCGCAGCACATTTATTGAAATTAATAACCTTTATTAAGTTACACCAAAGAAGCAATTACATAGTACATGCATGCAAGCATAAACAGAAACTTAAATATTAAAATAAACATAAGACGAACAACAACAATAATTAATAGTGAAAAACATAAACATTGTACTCATCAATAGCATATGCAGTTTTGAGATTAAGGTAGTGAGTGGTAACTTGAGCATATCCTCTAGCAAGTTTGAAAAGTCCAGTGCCACCAATAACAGGCATCTCTCTAACCTTATGAGAAATAGGATTACTCCCCAAAATAGTAAAAGTACTTCCATTATACTTTCCTTCAATTAAAGCAAAATTCATACCCATAAACAAAGAAAACTCCTCCTGTGATGCATAAACATAGAACCCTTGAGATTTTCCTACAACCTTGGATCTCAATTCTGGTCCTAAAGTCAAAGGGTTGTCAATCATATTAAATGAACCAAAAGAAGTGCTTGAGTTTAGCTTCTTTGGTGTTGGAACTACTTCAATAGAAGTTGAATTCTTTCCACTCGCTATGCTATGCCAGTAGAACTTCAAATGGCTTAGCTTTTCTTTCTTGTTTAGGCCTAACACCTTTTTGGCTTCTTCATTTTCTAATGATGATGTTGAAGTGATGGTGTGGCAAGAGATAAGAAAGAAGAAGAAGATAGTGATGAAGTATTGGGTAGACATTGCTGTGTGTTTAGTAAGAAAGTAAAGCATTGAAGAGAGAATATAATATTGAAAGTTGAATGAAGTGAAGTGAAGTGAAGGTGAGGGCTTTATTTATAAGACGAAAAACAATGATTTTTAAATAATAGTAAATTCTACGCTTTACAATTTGTAGGTGTGAGTATGGTCAAGTTCATATAATCAAATCCCTTACAATTAAATGTTCTGTATCACTAGGTAGGTGTAAGTATGGTAAGATTTTGGTAGAAACATTAATTGATAGGACGTTTGGATTCACACACTTCATTTTTCTTGGTTGCACTTGTAACAATATGTTGTTTTAGCTTAAATCATTCATTGTTCACTATTCATTCTATTAACTTTATTCATGTTTGTATTAGTCTTCTAGAATTTTAATTTTTATTTCGTAAGTTGAATAATTGAAGAGATTGATGAAGTATTGGGTAAACATTGTTGTGTGTAGAAATTAATGAATCTATAACATTAAAAAAAATGTTAAAAAAGAAGTATTTATGCCCATGCTTTATTATCCGCCACGTCTCCAAATTTTGAATATTCTTTGTCCAAATATTCTTTTTCTTTCAAATTTTAAATAAATGGATCGTTACATTTTTTTAAAACACCACACTTTTTTCCTTTTTTAGTTTTTAATTAAAATCTATTTTTCATATTTAAAATAGACTTTCTGTCAAATCTATTAGTTAAATTCCTATCACACATTTTCTTTTCTAATGTTTTGTTTTGTAGAATTGTCATACCACTAAAAAAAATTATCATTAACCTTGGATTTTCACGCCACAAAAAGAAAAATAAAACCACAATCATTATTTAGCAACATGAAAAATTACGTGGCAGGAGCACTTGCGACTCTTCAATCTTTTTGTGATTCTTGATTCTTTTTCGGTTAAGATGTTAAGGACTTGAAAGTAAAGTGCGGAAAGGAAAACGTGACATAAGAGATTTATAGTGGTTCCCCTCACACTCTGAGAGTACTCCACTCCCTTTTCGACTCGAAAGAGATTTCACTATAGTTTAGAATGATTGCACAACCTAATCACACCAAAGGTGAAGCCTACTATCTAATATATATATATATATATATATATATATATATATATATATATATATATATATATATATATATATATATATATATATATATATATATATATATATATATATATATATATATATATATATATATATATATATAGGTAACTAAAGAGTAGGAAGAACAATCCTCTTCAAACACTCACTTGTTTCCAACAATCCTGGATAACAAGGTAATACAAAGAATAATCTTGATATAAATTTGATGTCTTGAGAGTATAATGCTATCAATCTTCACGATCGATCTTCTCCTTGAAATAAATATCACTCAAAAGAAATATACAAGTGTTCTTTCAAAAGTATGAGATAAAACTGTGATAATGTGTGAAATTTATTCAATAGTTTCTCTCAAAAATCTGTTTGTGTGAACACTTTAAGAAATATTGAAAGATGAAGAGAATGAGTGAATTTGATGATTAAGTTTCTTGGAGGTGAATTGAAATTTGAAAACTGATATGTATTTATATTGTACAAAATACCTCTACAGAGGGGTATAATTTTATGTAGCAAAACTGTCAGAAAACAAAAGAAAGCAATGCATATTTTCATGAAAAGCTGTCAATTTTTGCTTACTGCTTCAGGGTTAATCGGTTAACCATATAGGTTAATCAGTTAACACCTCTTTAACGTTAGAAAATATTCAAAAACAACAACTATTAACCGATTAACACTCTAAGTAATTCAACAAAAAATTAATTTTAGCATCTGTTAATCGGTTCTTCGACGACGACTATCGGAGCTGACTATAAAACGCGTCAAAAAAAAAACAAAGACACCAACTTGAAATATTTTTAATGTAGAATCCAAATATGCCATTATTTTTTGCTAAAACACACTATAACAACATTAAAAAGGAACACAAAAATATGATATGAACTTTGAAACATCATGAAAATAGAACAACCACAACACAAACATCATCTACATCATTCCAGAATTCTAAATGAAAATAACATGGGTTCAAAAAGGCATTAGAGAATGAGAAAAAAAAATTGAAAAAAGTGTTACCCACGTGAGAGCTTTATAATTTCTGTTCTTGCTCCAAAAACTCTGCAAACTTCTCCTTTTTCTTCTATAAACCTTGAGGATGATGAATGGAACAAAGGAGATGCCAGAAACTTGGAAAGATATTTTTGAAGGAAATGAAATTCTTGAGAGTGAGAGTGAGTTTTGGTTCTCCTTGAGCCAGAATGAATGTGTGCTGTGGCTTTTAGGGTTTTTTTAGCATTTATATGAGGGTCTAGTGAAGTTAAAAATATAAATGACTGTGTAACCTCTAAAGGAACACCTGCATGTTATAAGGAATCTTCAAAGCTCAAACCGCTTTGGAACCTTCAAGAAGAGTGACGTCTAACTCACACACTAACTGATCCTGAAAAATCAAATCATAACAGGTAGATACCAAAAATTAAAGGCGACTCCTTAGAGTTCCAACTTAAGCTATATTCGCAGTCTGCAAACGGCCAAACATTTTGCAGTAAATCCCAAAAATCAATCAACTTCCTTTTCATAACAGAGCCACTAAGAAAGAGAGGAAAATAAATGTTCCAGCTCCCCCTTAAACCGCTCCAGCTACCCGATTCTCCAACTGAACAAGTCGACCTAATGTCAAACAAGACTTAGTAATATTTGTGACTATAATACCTTTCCAACTTGTAACCTGTAATAAATTTGCATACATTATTATTATAATAAAATATTAAATAAATCCAATTTATTTTTATATATAATATAAATTATTTTATAAGCTATCTTGAAAATTTATAAAAATAAATTCAAAAATATTTATGAAAAAATTATTAGTTTTTTTTTTATAAAATCTAGCAAAAGGTCATAAAGTTTATGAGGTAAATCATCTCAAATAAAAAAGAATCCAAAAAGAATTTAAATCTATCAGGCTTTGTTTAACGAACGTTTACAATAAGATAAAATCTAATTAAAAATTGAATTAGATTTTAATTTTTAATTTTAATTCTCCTTGAGCCAGAATGAATGTGTGTTGTGGCTTTTAGGGTTTTTTTTAGCATTTATATAAGGGTCTAGTGAGGTTAAAAATATAAATGATTGTGTAACCTCTAAAGGAACACCTGCATGTTATAAGGAATCTTCAAAGCTCAAACCGCTTTGGAACCTTCAAGAAGAGTGACGTCTAACTCACACACTAACTGATCCTGAAAAATCAAATCATAACAGGTAGATACCAAAAATCAAAGGTGACTCCTTAGAGTTCCAACTTAAGCTATATTCGCAGTCTGCAAACGGCCAAACATTCTGCAGTAAATCTCAAAAATCAATCAACTTCCTTTTCATAACAGAGCCACTGAGAAAGAGAGGAAAATAAATGTTCCAGCTCCACCTTAAGCCGCTCCAGCTACCCGAGTCTCCAACTGAACAAATCGACCTAATGCCAAACAAGACTTAGTATATTTGTGACTATAATACCTTTCCAACTTGTAACCTGTAATAAATTTGCATACATTATTATTATAATAAAATATAAAATAAATTTAATTTATTTTTATATATAATATAAATTATTTTATAAGCTATATTGAAATTTTATAAAAATAAATTCAAAAATATTTATGAAAAAATTATTAGTTTTTTTTTATAAAATCTAGCAAAAGATCATAAAGTTTATGAGGTAAATCATCTCAAATAAAAAAGAATCCAAAAAAAATCTAAATCTATCAGGCTTTGTTTAACGAACGTTTACAATAAGATAAAAGCTAATTAAAAATTAAATTAACTCGAACTATTATTTCCTATATTATATTTTAGAAATTAAAGACATGATTTTTTCTCTTTGTACAAAATTTATATTTTCATGTTGTTTTCCATTGTGCTTTTAAATGTTTTTGATTTACTACATCGTTTGCCTTTACATTGAACCCAGACCCGATGTAAAATGTGTTTTTGACCCTATATAAAAAGTCATTTCTGCACCGGTGTTTGTATCACATCAAATTATTTACAATTTTGTCCATAGTATAACTTAAGTGGGTGTGAGTATGGTGAGGCTCATATCACATCAAATCATTTTCAAATAAATATTCAATGTAATTAAGTAGGTGTGAGTATGGTGAAGGTCAATATCATCAAATCATTTTATAAAAACAAAAAAGACTATAACAATAGTATGTGGGTGTAAATGACATTTATCTATGGTTCTTTTCTGTCACTAAAATGTTCCATTAGTATATATAAATATATGGGAGATTAGTGTATTTTTTAAACTAGACAAAATGTCGGTAACATTTTAACCATTTTAAAGGGAGATGAGTGAAGTTTCTCTAGTTTTTTCAAAAAAATTATCAAAAATATATTTTGAAAAGTTTATAAACATAAATTATTTTAAAAATTTGTTATAAAATTTTGGTTTAGATATTAATTTGTTTTAATATATTTTTTAATAATAAATTTAATTTTTAAAATTTAAAACTATTTTGGTATAGATAGTATTACCCGATGAAACTATATAGGGATCCACCAACGAATTTTCCTATAAATTAACCTCCATTCTTCACTTAACTTCATTTATCTTTCTTCATTCACTTCTATTTTCCACTACTTTACATTCCCGACAATGTCTACACCATATTTCCTCACTCTCTTCTTCGTGCTTCTCCTCTCTTGCAACACATTCTCGTCATCATCATCATTATCAGAAAAACTAAGTCATTTGAGATTCTATTGGCATGACATAAGGAGTGGAAAAAATCCCACCTCGATTGGAATTGTTGCTCCTCCAATGAAGCTAAACTCAACCACTGGATTTGGTTTTGTCGACATGACTGACAATCCTTTAACTTTGGAGCCACAACTGAGTTCCAAACTTGTTGGAAAATCTCAAGGCTTCTACGCATCTGCTTCACAGGTTGAGATGGATGTTCTTATGGCTATGAGTTTTGTTTTCGTGGAAGGAAAGTATAATGGAAGTAGTATTACTATCTTTGGTAGGAATCCTGTTATGAATAAGGTTAGAGAGATGCCTGTTGTTGGTGGGAGTGGACTTTTCAGATTTGCTAGAGGCTATGCTCAAGCTACTACTTACTCGTTTGGTCCTAAATCTGGAGTTGCTATTGTTGAGTTCAATGTTTATGTTTTTCACTATTGATTGTTAGCTATTGTTGAGTTCAATGTTTATGTTTTTCACTATTGATTGTTAATTATTGTTGTTCTTCATGTTATGTTTATTTTCGGAGTTGTGTTTGTGTTGGTTTAAACTATCTCTATGTCATTGGAGTTGTGTTTGTGTTTGTGTTTGGTACATTAGCCATATAAGACAGCAAATTTTTAACATATTGAGTTGAATGATTTTTCATTAATTTTCTTTTAGATAATCTATTTCACAAAAAGTGGTGCAGTTTGATATATAAAATATGCAATGAAAATTAAATGAGTTGATGAAAAAAAAGATTTGAAAAACAATACTTTTTATTTTTATTTTTATTTTTATTTTGATGATAACAAAATGTAATAAAATAATTTTAATATTTGACGTATGTTTAATGTGTAGAAAATTAGAAAGAGCGTGTAAGTCTTCTTTCACTACAAAAAAATAACTGCTTATAGCTAGGGGTTTAACCCCTCACTAAAACAAAAAATTCATCTACATTGGTCAAAGTCTTATTCACATACAAAAGATTAAGAAGAATACATAAAATCAAAACTAGCTACCTCTAACCTTGACAAAAGAGGGGCTTTAGCCACCCATTTCCATGATAGCTTGAGTAACAAGTTTTGGAAGAAGGTTGATCAACATCTGAGTCGAATAATAAAGATTGGATGGGAATCCAACTTCTTTTTGTGAAAGATGGCTAAGAGATAATGAGAAATGGAGAAACTTGGGTTTTTGCTCTGAAAAATCTCTAAAAAGAAAAGTACAAGAAAAAAAAGATATTTTTACAAAAAGTATCACATACTACTTATAGACATGCTGCTGAGCTGTCATGTTCGCACTACGAACAATGCAAAATGGCAGTTGAAGTGCCAGTGTACAATGAAGACGCCCTTGAGCTATTTCCACATTTTCGTTGTGCGAAGAATCCTTCGCAGTGCGAAGAATCCTTCGCAGTGCGAAGAATCCTTCGCAGTGCGAAGGCTTCACTGCAAACTTCATACAACGAGTTCTTGTCAAATACTTATTGCCTCAAGTTTGGAGGTGTTCGCTAGGCATTCGCTTCCTCTTCGCTCCAACGAATACTTCGCTATCTCCTTCGCACAGAGAACTTAGGTCCCTTTTCTTTCTGGATGAACAGTACCATGGTTTTCAAGACCTTCGTTGGCAAGTTTGCTGTGCGAACTTACTGATGTTTTTCTGGTAGATTCGCTAGAAAGTTCGTTGCGCGAACTTGTTGATGTTTGCATGCTGACTTGGTTTCCTTGTCATGATTTTTGTGTCTTACTCTTCAAATTTTCATGTCTAATTCCTGCGCAATAGCACACAAATCAAAACAACCAAGATATTTTCACATAATGATGCAAATCAACAAAAAACAAGAATGATTCTAACACTTTCTCTACAAAAATGAATGAAAGATGCGACATTTGAAAGATCAAATAAGCAAAGTTTGGCATTTAACAATCAAACATAAAATCTAGATTGGTTTAGTCTTCTCAACAAAATTCAACAATATATCTCAACAAAAACAACAACAAAAACACAAAAAATTTACTTATATAAACAAAAATAACAACAAAGCTAGAAAACAATAACATAACTAGCAAAAAACACAACAATAACACAAACCATTTACTTATTTCGACAATAACAACATTATAACTCAACAAAAAAAAACAATAATAAAACAAACTTTTTACTTGTATCAACAAAAACAAGAACATAACTCAACAAAAATAACATAAAATGTTTAATCCCATCTCAGAAATAGAAACAACAACAATAACACAAATCTTTTACTTGTAACAACAACAAAAAACATAACTTAACAAAAAATAACATCATAAAACCTTAAATATCATCTTAAAATCCTCACAATAACGCAAACCTTTTACATGTAACAAAAAAACAAAAACATAACTAAGAAAAATAACATAAAACTTTTAATCTCATTTTAACAACAACAACAACAATAACACTAAACTTTTTATTACATCAACAAAAACAACAACATGATAATGTAAGTAATGTGGTTTTGGGATTGACAACATTTTGGTAAAACATGTTGTCAGCAAGATGTTATTTAAAATTCGTTCAAAGTCAAATTTTATGATGCATTGGAGGTCAATGAAGTGTTGCCTACTATAGAGATTATACGTACCCAAGACTGCTATGTAGGTGTTGTGGCAGACTAAAATCCCTCATAAAGTTGAAATATTTGGGTCGAAAATGGTGGTGGACAAACTTCCAACTAGATTAATCTGGTGTCCAGAAGTATAATCTCTAACTCGTGTGACATTGTTTATCTTCTATTTCAATCATGTGGATGGTAACAATCATATATTTTGTTCATGCCCATGCATTCGCCTAGTGTGGAGGAAGATAGTGAAGTGGGTGGGGATACCGTAGATTAAAGGTATCAATGTGTGTGAACATTTATTAGATTAGCTTTTTTAGTATGGTGAGTAAATGCTCAAAGACAAATGCGAGTATTATCTGGATTAAGACTTGTTGGACAATTTGGTGGACACGTAACCAAGTGAGATTTAATTATTGGATCGGAAATCATGTTGATATTGTTCTTAGAGTGATACAAAATTTTTGAATATGGGTTGAATTGTGGAAGAATAATAAACCTATATGTAGCTACTATGAGTGGTACAAATCTCCCTTAAAATTTTTTGTAATGAAAGTAGATTTGTATTTTGTAGATTTAGTTGGTGCTTTGGGTCTATGTACCTTGTAGTTAGTTAGTTTAGTGTACATCTAATATGTTTGGAATATATCATTACTTATAAAAAAAAAATGTTTCTATATTACAAAAGTGTTGCAACGAAAAACGAAAGAAATCGTGAGGAAGACGAAGAATAAAACAATGTCATGAAATATATAATTTTTTTGTTGATAAAATCAATGTCATAAAACTTATGTAGTAAATATATGGATCTTTGTTTAACGAACTTTTACAATAAGATAAAATCTGATTAAAAATAAAAATTACTCGATTTATTATTTACTGAACTATATTTTAGAAATTAAAGACATGGTTTTTTCTCTTTGTACGAAATTTATATTTTCAGGTTGTTTTCCATTGTACTTTCGTATCATACCAAATTATTTTCAATTAAATGTTCAATATAACTAAGTGGGTGTGAATTTGGTGAGGTTCATATCATATTAAATCATTTTCAATTAAATGTTCAATATAACTAAGTAGGTGTGAGTATGGTGAGATTTTCTGTAGCACATACTTGTTTCTGCTTCTTTTTATTTAATGATTTTTGTAGTATTATAGCATAGACATCCTCTTCTAGCTTTAAAATGTACACGTTTTTTAAATTTATTAAAATGACAATATTTTCTATTGTTTTTGTGACAGAAAAAGAAAAAAAAAAAAAAATATATATATATATATATATATATATATATATATATATATATATATATATATATATATATATATATATATATATATATATATATATATATATATATATATATATATATATATATATATATATATATATATATATATATATTTGTCACTGAAATGTTCATATATAAAAATTATAAATTAATGGGAGATTAGTCCGTTTTTTAAACTAGAGAAAATTTTCGGTAACCTTTTAACCATTCCAAAGGGAGATGAGTGAGATTTTCTCTAGTTTTTTCAAAAAATTATCAAAAATATTTCTTGAAAAGTTTATAAACATAAATTATTTTAAATATTTATTTATAAAATTTTGGTTTAGATATTTTATTATTTTACTATTTGAAATTATGGCATGCAGATATCAGATGTCGAGACAGATGTCACAATACTAGATTTAAGACAGTTAGAAAACTCAAGAAAATATGCAAAAAAAATTAAATTGTATAAAGATAAATAACACCAATAGTTATTAACTCAGTTCGGTGCAACTCATTTACATCTGGAGGCTACCAAGTCAGGAACGAAATTCATTATAACAGTATTCGTTCAAAGCTAAACTTTCTCGTTTACAACTTATCACCTAATCACTTCTTTGTGCAACTACTACCTAGACACCCTTTAGATATGAGATCCCTCTCTCACTTCCTATCAGTCACAAACCAGTGAAAATTCAATAACAACCTAAAATAGAAGTACCAACTCTTCCAAGTACTATACTTAGTTTTGCTTAAAAGTTTTGACTAAGAACAGTACACTCTTGCTTAAAAGCTTATCAGTGAAAAATTAACAATTAACAATCAGTCAACTCAATGCATCAAAACTGATACAAGAGTGACATACAAAGAAAAACACTCTAAACCCTAAAGAGACTCTAATGCACGTCTAATTTTTATTATTCAAATTCCACTCCTTCTTTAGGTTTAGAAACCCCTTTAAATAAACATCACAACTGCATAGGCTTGGACTCTCAAAATAAAATCCAAATCACCAAGAAGCAGCTTTAAATCAATTGCATAATATCCTTCACAATAATAGGAACAATAACATAAAGTTTCCTAAAAAGGCTCAACGATCCTTTTAATGAAAACCAACACAATCTGTCAAGACAGAATTCCCCAAAATATCCCTTCTTGGATAACGCAAACGTGTGAATTAAAACACACTCAAAACTCACATTAAAATACCAAAAACAGTCTAGCCCTAGTCTTGCAGTGAGAATCAGATATCAATCTATTGTATTAAATTGAATCAAAAATCTTTAGATGTTTACCATCGAACTTTAATTTATCCAAAGAAAGAGGAAAAGATCGAAGAAAACCCTAAGTGTCCCATGTACCAACAAAGGAAAGAGATCTAAGATTTGGAGGTTGGTTATACTAAGGGAAGGTATTAGCACCTTAAGTATCTATAGTACTCTATATGAACCTCTTGTTAGTATTTTTGTTATGTTATTGTTTGTTATTGTTTGGGAATGTTCTAAGGGGAAAGACTTATGGGTTTTACTAAGTATGCTTGCCAAGACTCTGCGGTATTGTGTCTATGTATCCTAACAAGAATGGAATCAGAGCATTTGTAGTTCACCTAAATAAGGGTGAAGAACATTTGATAGTGATTAAGATTCAAGGGGAAGGTAAGTGTTCATGACAGTGACACTTACATAGAATTTACAAACTCTATCCTAAGTCTAAGTTGAAAAGGAGTAAGGTCTCTAACAAGGTCCAAAATGGAAGTAAGTGTTCAAGACAATGATACTTACATAGAGTTTATAAACTCTATCTTAAGTCTGAGTTGAAAAGGAGTAAGGTCTCTAACAAGGTCCAAAGGGGGAGGTAAGTGTTCATGACAATGACACTCAAATAGAGTTTACAAACTCTATCTTATGGCTACGTTAAAGAAGGGAAATGACTCTAACAAGGTTAACTGGGAAAGGTAAGGTATGACTAGACTATCCTAACTATGACAAGAAGTCTACAAAAATTATCATTTTACTTTGTATCTAGGCACAGGTGATCAATACCAATAGAGTACAGAGGCCAGCCTCAAGTATCAAAGCTAAGATCATGAATGAATGGCAACATATGTAAAGCAAATGTTAAAGCAACTAATCAACTCATAAAGTAAAGCATCATGTCACCAATTAGGCATGTAGCATGTTAAGGATAATTAAACACAAGTAGTGCACAAACATTTGTAACTTAAAGTGATATCCAAACATCATTACAAGGACCAAATGAACCAAATAAGAACTCATACAAGTCAGTAGTTATACCACAACATTTTCAACATACTTCAAGAATTAAGAAAGGAACACAAATGGATCAAACATGTATTAAATCCCTAGTCACACATTTGTCAACAACGAGTTCATAAGAAAAACTCAAACATGATTCAAATATCGGGTTTAAGGCATGAAACTAAGATGGGACAGTAGCATAACCAAAAATTTCAACTCAAAACAACCCCCATGATATCAAAAAGGTTTAACAAGTATCTCATTCAAAACATGAACAAACAACTCGGTATGCATCAATCAATATCATTCACAAAAGAAAGCAATCATTCAATGCAAGTAAGAGAGGCAAATGAGCAAGAAATGGACATTGAAACAATGGAATTCAGAAGCTCAAACATGGTATTTAAGTTACATAAAAGAACCAAGTATCAAAGAGATTCACACAAGAACACCAGTCCTAAAACTAGGTCAAAGACAAACCAAAATCATGTTCAAAACAACCCTAACTTAAGGCATCAATCAAAAAAGTATTAAAATGGTCAAATAAATGCAAGCTAAAGGCTATATATCATGGCAAGACACTCAAGAGTATGTGAGGAAAATATCCCCAAGAGAATAGCACAAGTGCTCAAACAAAACCAATCAACGAATTCAGGATACCTTACTAATCGAGGGTGAATTGAGGCTCCACAAAATCAAATGAGAAGTAATTAAACAAGCATCAACAATTCACCACAAATCCACTCAAACATCAAGTAATCAAGTGTCAAAAGATGTCCAAAAGCATGGCTCAAGAAGTGGCTCAAAAAACATCAAAACACAAAACCCTAATTTAAGGGTAGTTTAGTAAAACAACCTTCATAAATAAATGAAAAATAAAATAGTAAAATAATTAAAAAAAATAATAAAAATAAAAATGTTACAAAAATTTTAAGACATTAAAGTGTCTAAAAAATATTTTTATTAATTTTTGTGGTGAAGAAATTAATTAAAATAAAATCATAATTGAAAAGGAAAAGAAATAAAATACATTAAAAAAAGAATAAGTGAAGGGGGTGCACAAGTAAACTCAGAATAAACTAGAGTTATGTTCAATGCGTGTTGGGCCAGGATATGAGGGGTGTGGAAAGGAAAGGGAAATGCCCATTACTTAAATGAATCAGAAAACAAAAAAAAAAACAAAAAAGATGTGCCATGCGTGCACTCATTAATGCACTGGCAGACACATCAGCGCCACGCAACATATACATAGGCCAGGTCCAAGGGTTGACCTTAGAAGCACAGTCAAACGTCGGAGCCCTAGCTCTAGTCGTCTTCTTCGGCGACGGCTACCGGAGTTGACTATAAAACGCGTCAAAACGAAAAAAAAAGACACCAACTTGAAATAATTTTCATGTAGAATCCAATTATGCCATTATTTTTTGCTAAAACACACTCTAATAACATTAAAAAGGAACACGAAAATAAGATACAAATTTTGAAACATCGTGAAAATAGAACAACCATAACACAAACATCATCTACATCATTCCAGAATTCTAAATGCAAATAACATGGGTTCAAAAAGGCATTAGAGAATGAGAAAAAAATTGAAGAAAGTGTTACCCACGTGAGAGCTTTATAATTTCTGTTCTTGTTCCAAAAACTCTACATACTTCTCTTTTTTCTTCTATAAACCTTGAGGATGATGAATGTAACAAAGTAAATGCCAGAAACTTAAAGAAAAGAGAGATTCTAAGGAAATGAAATTTTTTAGAGTGAGAGTGAGTTTTGGTTCTCCTTGAGCCAGAATGAATGTGTGTGGTGGCTTTTAGGGGTTCTTTAGCATTTATATGAGAGTCTAGTGAGGTTAAAAATATAATGACTGTGGTTAAAATGCTTGGTTCATTTTTGTACAAAATATGAAAAATAAGGGTGAGCATGAGGTGGTACGAGTGGTATCATGGTTTTAGTTGTTGTTTTGTTTTTGGTGAGTGGTAAAAGAGATCAGAATGAGATATAGTGGAGCAGAATTCTTGCTATGCAAGTTTTTGTCTATTTTGTCATATTTCACTTTTTGGAAAAATAATGTTTCAAATTGGTGCATGAGGTACATATGAGTGCTTGGCTTGTTAGGGAAATGTTTGGTGAGACAAATGAGATGTCATGTGCATGGTATGGATTAGGGAAACTTGTTGCATGAAGAATTCAAATGGTGTGCATGAGAATGACAACATGTAAACTTTAACCATCATATCAATATAGCCAACTTTGAATCATTATATCTTGATGATTGTTGCTCCAATTTGTGAGGTCTTTGGCTCAAATGAAAGTAGGGAGCAAGGTGAACAACTTACATGTTAAAACCAACTTAAAATAATGCTTGGAAATATGAGAAAAAGTTGGTGGAAGTTGCACTCAAAAAATTGTCCAAAGTATCTTAGAAAAAATTATGTTATGGATTTTGGCAACTTTGAACACCTAACTTTGACATGCCATAAGTTGAGATGTATTGATCCAATTGAGGAGTTATTGGCATCAATGGAAAGCTTGAAACATATGGAACAACTTTCATGTTGAAAGAAAATTTATTTGGAGCCTAGAACCATGAGAAAAATGGTCTTAAAAAAACACCCTCTAAGTTGAACTTCAACACTTTGAAAAAATTCTAAGTATAGAATCTCAAAATCTTATTTTTCTCAACTTCATGCTATCATAACTTGAAATCTATGCATTTTATTGGGAATTCTTCCTCCTTGGCAGAGTTGTAGTATGGAATGAGCTCTTCAAATTAATCTTTGGATCAAAGAAAATGGATGTCTAGATTGAAAGTTATGGCCATGGCAAGTCATCGCCAAACTTAGGTTTTCTCATGACTTAGAAACAATCCAATTTATTCATTATTGCCCTTTTTGTAACTAACCTCAATTCTTTTAATTCTTCTTGATCAAAATCAATCATGAAACATGTCTTTACGTAATTTGGCTTGAGAAGTTCATATTTTACCAAAAACCCTAAGGTCAAAGGTTTGACTTTGCAGTGAATGACTTGTGTATCAGATGAATCTTCACTTCTTAATCTTCAATGAATTCAATATCTTGTTCTATTTAAACACCATGGATAGATTTCAAAAGTGTATTTGAATATCTTGAATCGTGTCGCAAGGCTTGAGACCATGTCTTGATCAAAAGTCAAGGATGCAGTTGACTTTTATTGAAAAACCCTAGTTTCATGGCCAGATGAACTTGGACCTTGAAGAACTTATAATGAAACCATTTTGCACTTGATTATTGATGGGGGGATCTCTTGAGTGTATGAGAACTTAATTGGTTGATGATCAATCCAAGACTTTGACTGATTAATCTTTTGAGCCTCTTGAAGCAAACCTTAATTATACAGGTGGACAAAACAAAACAATGTCTGATAATTGGTTAGCTATGCATGAATGATTGACCTAGAATGATATGTAAATGATCAATGAATCTAGGGATTAATTTTAAGGTATGACTCCTAGACTTCTGGTATAATATATCCATACACATGTCATAATATCATGTTGAACATGATGTCGGACTCTCATAGCAGAACATCTGTCTTAACATCTTGCTGACATCATGTGTTTACCAAAATGTTGTCAATCCAAAAACCACATTATTTACATTATTTTTTTTTATAATAAAATTTCAATTTAAAATTTAAAATTATTTTAAATAACTTTTAAAATTTATTTTTTTTGAGATATTTATTTATAAAAAATTATATTTTGATCTTGAATAGTGTATATGTATTGTTAGTTGATAGATGAAGAAATTAGGTCAAGACTTGAAATGTTTATGTCTAAAGCAATCCAAACCATAAATACGACAAAATATAGCAAATAACTTCATCTATATTGATCAAATCTTTGTTCACATATAAAAGATTAAAAGAAATACATAAAATCAGAATTAGCTACATCTAATCTTGACACAAAAGGGGTTTAGCCACCTATTTCCATGGTAGCTTGAGCAACAAGTTTCGGAAAAAGGTTAATCAACACCCAAGTCGAAAAATCGAGATTGGATGGGAATCCACCTTCTTTTGGTGAAAGATGGCTAAGAGATGATGAAAATGGGAGAACTAGGGTTTTCTTGCTGAAAATCATAAAGTTATGAAAAGGTATCAAAAAGTGGTTTTGGCTAAAAAAAGTGGTCTCAAGTACTTATAGCCATGCTCCCATGCTGTCACATTCGCACTGCGAACATCCAAATGTGACACTTAAAGTGCTAGTGTACAGTTAAACCAACCTGAGACATTTGCTCATGTTCGTTGTGGGAACAATCCTTTGCACTGCGAAGCTTTCGCCAGCAACTTCGTACAACGAATTCTTATCCAAATACTTACTGTCTCAAGTCTGGAACCATTCGCTAGCATTTCGCTATGTCTTCACTCCAGCAAACTATTCGCTAGCTTCTTCGCACAACGAGTTTTGGTCCCTTTCTTCTCTGTGTGAACAATACTAAGCTCTCAGGGGTCTTCGCTGGCAAGTTCGTTGTGCGAACTTGTTGATGAATTTTCTGGGGAAGTTCGCTAGGAGCTTCGCACGACGAACTTCATGATGTTTTTCTGCTGTCTTAGTTTCCTTGCCAATATTTTTGTGTCTTACTCTTCACTTACTTTGTGCCTAATTCCTGCACAATAGCACACAAATCAAAGCAACCAAGGCATTTTCAAGCAATGAAGCATATCATCCAAAACATAAGTGATTTAAATCAATTTATCTGCAAAAAGAATAAAAGATGCCAACATTTGATAGAGTAATAAAGCAAAGTTTGACATCTAACACAACCCATACAATGTTTCCCAAAAAATTGCCTATAACCTTCCTATAAGAGTTGACAAATAGGAAAAGGAATATAGGCAACTACCAACTAACCTTACTTGAATCATAAACCACTTGATAACACCCTTACATACCTTAACAACAAAATTCACAGGTCGGAGACTCCTCTACACTCCCTCACAAAGGGCACAACAAGGCCTACCCACCAAGCCCAATACTTCTTCTAGCCAACTGGTCCTTGGTAGCAATACGATTCCTAAACAACCTCTAAAGGAACATCTGCAGGTTATAAGGAATCTTTGAAGCTCAAACCGCTTTGTAACCTTCGAGAAGAGTGACGTCTAACTCACACTAACTGATCCTAAAAAGTCAAATCATAGCAGGTAGATACCAAAAATAAAGGTGACTCCTTAGAGTTCCAACTTAAGTTATCTTCGTAGTCTACAAGCGGCCAAACACTCTGTAGTAAATTCCAAAAATCAATCAACTTCCTTTCCATAACAGAGCCATTGAGGAAGGGAGGAAAATAAATGTTCCAACTCTACCTTAAACCGCTCCAGTTACCCGAGTCTCCAACTTCCTTTCCATAACAGAGCCAAAGACTTAGTATATTTGTGACTATAATACCTTTCCAACTTGTAACTTGTAATAAATCTGCATACATTATTATTATAATAAAAATAAATTTAAACTATTTTTATATATAATATAAATTATTTTATAAGTTATCTTGAAAATTTTATAAAAAGTAAATTCAAAAATATTTATGAAAAAATTATTAGTTTTTTTTTATAAAATCTAGCAAAATGTCATAAAGTTTATGAGGTAAATCATCTCAAATAAAAAAGAATCCAAAGAAACCCTAAATCTATCCGGCTTTGTTTAAGGAACTTTTACAATAAGATAAAATCTAATTAAAAATTAAATTAACTCAGAACTATTATTTCCTATATTATATTTTAGAATTTAAAGACATGATTTTTTCTCTTTGTACAAAATTTATATTTTCATGTTGTTTTCCATTGTTCTTTTGTATCGCATCAAATTATTTACAATTTAGTCCATAGTAAGTGGGTGTGAGTATGGTGAGGTTCATATCACATCAAATCATTTTCAAATAAATATTCAATGTAATTAAGTAGGTGTGAGTATGGTGAAGTTCAATATCATCAAATCATTTACAAAAAAACAAAAAACACTATAACAATAGTATGTGGGTGTAAATGACATTTATCTATGCTTCTTTTCTGTCACTAAAATGTTCCATTAGTATATATAAAAATATATGGGAGATTAGTGTATTTTTTAAACTAGACAAAATAAAAATATATGGGAGATTAGTGTATTTTTTAAACTAGACAAAATGTCGGCAACATTTTAACCATTTTAAAGGGAGATGAGTGAAATTTCCCTAGTTTTTTCAAAAAAATTATCAAAAATATTTTTTGAAAAGTTTATAAACATAAATTATTTTAAATATTTTTTATAAAATTTTAGTTTAGATAATTCATTTTTTAATAATAGATTTAAAATTATTTTATTATTATTTTATAGATAGTATTACCCGATGAAACTATATAGGGATCCACCAACGAATTTTCCTATAAATTAACCTCCATTCTTCACTTAACTTCATTCATCTTTCTTCATTCACTTCTATTTTCCACTACTTTACATTCCCGACAATGTCTACACCATATTTCCTCACTCTCTTCTTCGTGCTTCTCCTCTCTTGCAACACATTCTCATCATCATCATCATCAGAAAAAGAAAATACTTTTGATTTTAATAAGAAAGAAAAATTAAGTCATTTTAGATTCTATTGGCATGACCTAAGGAGTGGAAAAAATCCCACCTCGATTGAAATTGTTGCTCCTCCAATGAAGCTAAACTCAACCACTGGATTTGGTTTTGTCGACATGATTGACAACCCTTTAACTTCGGAGCCACAACTGAGTTCCAAACTTGTTGGAAAATCTCAAGGCTTCTACGCATCTGCTTCACAGGTTGAGGTAGATGTTCTTATGGCTATGAATTTTGTTTTCGTGGAAGGAAAGTATAATGGAAGTAGTATTACTATCTTTGGTAGGAATCCTGTTATGAATAAGATTAGAGAGATGGCTGTTGTTGGTGGGAGTGGAGTTTTCAGATTTGCTAGAGGCTATGCTCAAGCTAGTAGTTATTCGTATGATCCTAAATCTGGAGTTGCTGTTGTTGAGTACAATGTTTATGTTTTCCACTATTGATTGTTAATTATTGTTGTTGTTCATGTTATGTTTATTTTCGGATTTGTGCTTGTGTTGGTTAAACTATATCTATGTCAGTGTTGGTGTGTTTGTGTTGGTTTAAACTATCTCTACGTCATTGGAGTTAGATTTGGATTCGACGGTTATAAATATTAATAAATAAAAAGTCATTGTTGTTAATGGGTTTAAGCTTTTGGATGGATGAATGACTCAAATATCTCAAGTGTACTTATTGCATGTTTGGTATATTAGCCAAATAAGACAACAAATTTTTATTATGTGATTCACTCTCTTGCCTCCTAAAGTGATTCACTAAAAAAAAGACTATAATTTATTATGTGAAAAACACTTCGCAAATGCAAATATCACTTTGTAACGGAACTATTGTGGGATGTATCAGACATTTCACAAAAACGTTAATCGCAATATATTGTAAGGAGAAAAGTATGCTGCAAGTTAGTCATGTGTATTTCACTTCGTAACGTTAGTCGCGAGGTGAATTTCACCTGACAAATTTTGAATATACTAAATGTTGTTGAGTTAAATTCACCGGAAAAATATTTTGAGTTTGCCAAATGAAATGCACCACGCAAACTATAAAAAGTATAATAATATAAATATAATAAATAATTTAAATTCAGAAATTTATTTAAAATGTTAAATTTATAAATAATTTAAAATATTTAAATTTATTTTTCATAATTAATTCAAAATATTTAAATTCATAATGTTTCATTGATCCAAATAGTCATCCTTGTCACTCTCGTTTTCTTCATCATTCTCGCTTACCGCTCCTTGGTTACTAACCGCTCCAACTCCGCCACCACCATATTGTTGTTGAAACATTTGTCACATTTGTTGTTGCATTTGTTATTGTGTACATATTATTTGCTCTTGTGAAATTTTCAATACTTCTTCCAACTCAATTTTGTTTTTTCTCATTTCTTCCAATTCAGTAGTTTTTGCAGCTTCACGTGTTGCAGGTTCACGTGCTGCTTCACTTTGAGTTAATTGTCTAATTGTTTCAGCCATTTGAGGGGTTAATGTCGGAGAAAGTGAGGACCCTTCCACGTTGCAATTCTCCCAAATAAAAAAGATCTACCCCTTTTTTGTAGTTGCTAGCTAAAGTTCTAGTAGCATAAATTTTCTCATTTTTATTCTTTCCCTTATTTACTTTCATCCAAAGATATTGATCAACAACTGGATCAAAAGGCCCCATGGACCACTTAACTCATGATGTTAAGAAAAAAATCTTTCTTAAGTCTTTGGTACTCCGCCAACACATACGTAAAAAAATTAAATTAAATAATAGAGTTTAGGCAATTAATTTGAATAAAAAAATTAAATATAACATTTAAATATTAATTTCATCTTACTTGAGTATTTTTAGAACGTTCGTCGATATACTCTCCATCTCTTTTTCGATAAGTCCTCTCATAAAACTCTTGAAATAATAGGGTTTTTCCTTTAGCATTAGGCTAACTAATACACATAGAACTATGTTACTACAATATGCTACTTTAAAAAATATATAAATTTATAAAACATGTTTTAAATAATACTGCATAATTTTGTTTTTAAAAAATAATAATGATATTCTGTTGTTAAAAAATTAGTATTTAGTTTTTTAATATTAATATTATTTTGTTATTATAAAATATATAATAATTTGATTTTAAACTTACATTATTTTATTTTTTTTGTTTTTTATTATTCTGTTTTTTAATAATAATAATAATAATAATATGTTATTTTTATAAATATTAGTAATATTCTGTTTTTTACAATAATATATAATAAAAAAGATAATATTCTATTTTTTTAAATAAAAATATTATTCTGTTTTGATAAATATATAATATTTTGATTTTAAAAATAATAATATGCTATTTTTATAAACATTAATAATATTCTGTTTTTAAAAATTATAATAATATTATGTTTTTAAAAAAAATAATTATATTTTTATTTTTATTTTCATATCCTGTTTTAAAAATATATTGTTCTGCTTTTAGAAGTATAATATTAATAATAATATTTTATTTTAAAAAATATAATATTAACAATAATATTCTGTTTTTAAAAAATAATATTTTTCTGTTTTTAAAAAATAAGAATGTTCTATATTTAGATGTATAGTATTCAGTTATATATATATATATATATATATATATATATATATATATATATATATATATATATATATATATATATATATATATATATATATATATATATATATATATATATATATATATATATATATATATATATATATATATATATATATATATATATATATATATATATATATATATATATATATATATATATATATATATATATATATATATATATATATATATATATATATATATATATATATATATATATATATATATATATATATATATATATATATATATATATATATATATATATATATATATATATATATATATATATATATATATATATATATATATATATATATATATATATATATATATATATATATATATATATATATATATATATATATATATATATATATATATATATATATATATATATATATATATATATATATATATATATATATATATATATATATATATATATATATATATATATATATATATATATATATATATATATATATATATATATATATATATATATATATATATATATATATATATATATATATATATATATATATATATATATATATATATATATATATATATATATATATATATATATATATATATATATATATATATATATATATATATATATATATATATATATATATATATATATATATATATATATGATATTATAATATCAATTGTATATTATAAAACTGTTTTACAAAAATAATAAACTAAAATCTATAATATTATTTATTTATTTATTTATGAAAAACAGAAAAGAAAAAAATTGTTATTAACAAATTTAAAAACAGATTATTAACAAACTAAAAAATATGTTATTTACTTATATCATGAACATATATTCTATCATTTCAACCAATTTATAAACAACACAGTGATAAATATTTCATCAAAAAAATTTTAAAATATTATACACAAATCTAACCATCACTATTTTTATCATACAAACTTTTTATAAAAAAAGACATAATTTAAACCAGCTCATACAATCCAGTGTAATATAACAAACAATTTATTTCCTATGTGAACCATAGTAAATGGATTTGATGAAAAACTTGAAATCAAATCTGAATCCAATAAGAAATTTGAATCTTTATGTCTCTTGAAGTCTTGATTTTTGTTAAAATTTAGAGGTTTGAGAGATTTTGAGGGGTTGGGAAAGAAAGAGAGAAAGTGTTGCAAATGAGAGAAAGAAGAAAATGACTCTGGAAGTAGGGTAAAGTTGAAACAGTGGTATATAGAATAAGCTTGCGAGGTGAAAATCACCCCACAATTTTTTAAACTGTTAAACGTTGCGAGGTGTATATCCTCTAGCAACGCATTTGTCAGTCACGCCCACCTGCCACTCTGTGCAAAAGCATATCTGTTGGACATTGCAAAGTGAATGTCACCCCGTAACCATTATATCCGTTGGGACTTGCGAAGTGAAATTCACCTCGCAAAGTTTGTGTCAGAAAAGTGCCAAAACGGTCACCTGCCACCCTGACGCATCAGTAATTGGAACATTAAATTTCCCCCAATTTTTTAAACACAATTGCGGAGTATTTTTTACTTCACAACTTTCTTTTCAAAAATTTCAAATTTCCCTCCATCTTTTGCGAGATAAAAAAACCTATATTTTTTTTTATATAAAACTACGTTGCGAGGTGAAAAACACCCCTCAAATACATTATTTAGCAAGGTGATTATCACCTGGCATAGTCACGTGGCTAATTTAGCTTTTTCTTGTAGTGATTCTCTGATTTTTTTTTACTAGTAATTTGATTTCTTAGTTAGGCTATTTTAGAAGGAAATGAGTGTATATATAGCTAAGAGGACGATTTTTTTCTGGTTCCGTGTCATAATGGAAGCTTATGGAAGGGAATGTAACCATACTATTTAATATCCCTTAACAAAAAAGGAAAGAGCCTTAGTCGAATAGCGTCAATGGCTACTTTGTTTATTTTCAGAGTGTCGTGGAACTCAAGGAATACTGACAAGTGCAAGTTTGGGTCATTCTTCGACGAACCAAAAGATTGGTTTTGTTGCACCATTGATACCAAATATGATTCCACTGAAAATTATTTGCGTCCATCGGAGGATGTGTAATATTGGAATGAGTTTTCACATATTAGGGGATGTGCATTTCTTTAGAATGTGATTATATGCCATATCTTGTTGTCTACATTTAAAATATAAATATGGTTTGATTTTGTTGATTGGTTTAGCATGGTTCCTAGGGATTCATATTTTTTGCATTCAACCAAAAAAAGAAAAACTAAATGAAAAAAATAAAGTTTAGTCTAATTGTTCCTATAGGGCTAACTGAGTACCAAGTTTTTGTTTAAAAGTGATTAGACAAAAAAATCAGTTTCTAAATGTTGGTAATTTTTGTTTTAGAATTTAATAAAGTACTAGACCTAGGGTCATGATTTTTGTCTTTCAGGCAAACAAATAAAGCAATTCCCCTTTACTCTGTTTTGGAAAACTTTAGTTTTCAAAGAAAATAAAAAATTATAGGTTGTATCTTCATTTCAAGAAAATTGTTGTATCCTAAGTCCTGTGGTTTTTTTAATTGTTGGATCAGCGACAGAAACCTTTAAATATTTTTATTTTCATGTGCCAACCTATTCCTGTGGTTTTTAAGTTCGCATATCAACCTTCACATTTCTTTTCATCGATGGGAATCTCAAATTGTCTCTATTTTCATATAGGCATTCATTAATAGCCTAAAAATCTGATAGTAAAACAAAGTTTTGTTAACAAAGTTTCAGGACATTTTACTCTACATAAGGTTCATCTTTTGGATATGGTCCTCATGACTCCAATTCTAAGTAGAAAATATAATTTGGGCCATTCCATAAATGATACTAAGCTTATGCAAATCAAGCATGCAATATAAAAGAAAGTTGAGTGGGCAACAATGAATGGTGAATTCCAAGAGGTGTCGACCTAGTCAAGATGTCTGTATTTTTTTTTTTTGTTATTCACCTCACAATGACTTCATTGAATAAAAAAGAAATATAAAATATTCTGGCCTGCTCGGGAAGGCCCAACCCACATACACTTGGGGGAAGGCCTAAAGGAGCCTTCCTCATCTGTGTCGAGCACCAGACTCCCCGTCGACCAGAAATTGCTCCGTCGGACAGAACCTTCCTCATCTGTGTCGAGCACAAGACTCCCCGTCGACCAGACACTGCCCCGTCGGGCAGAACCTTCCTCATCTGTGTCGAGCACAAGACTCCCCATTGACCAGATACTGCCCCCGTCGGGCAGAACCTTCCCTCCGTCGGCCAGACACTGCCCCCGTCGGGCAGAACCTTCCCTCCGTCGGGAAGAACAACGTGCCCTCCACACGCTCTCCACGTGCCCCCCTCCGCGGGGACACGTCATCCACCAACTGCCCACCTCCGAAAGAGCAGGTTAACCCACTTTCCGGAGTTCACGGAGCAGTTGAACTAGGGCGAAGACCATATTCTGGTCTTCACTACGCCACGTAAGCCCTAACAGTCACTTGGGTTGGGTCTGGCCATCCAGCCCAACTCAAATGACTGTTGACCCTGCGTTGGGGTCTCTCTATAAATACCCTCTTCTCCAAGAGGGTCAGATATTCTCTCCTCAACCTACTTTCTGTATTTGCCCTCACTCTGCCCAATTCCTTACTTTGGCATCAGAGTGTCTTGCAGGTACACCCCTTCCTCCTCTTCAACACTTACCAGAAGTGGTAGGGTCTTTTCTCCACCAGAGGTTATTGCTGATAACAATGACAGGGGTAAGTGTAAGGCTGTGATTGAAGAGAATGCCCAACCGCAGGTTATTACTGATGATCTTTCAAAGGATACAGAGGAATTTATGAGGTTACTTCGGAAGAGTGACTACAAAATTGTGGATCACTTAAATCAAACTCCTTCGAAAATTTCTATCCTGTCATTGTTGATGAGTTCAGAGGCGCATCGCAACGCTTTGTTGAAAGTCTTGAATGCAGCATACGTACCCCTGGAGATTTCTGTCAATCAGTTGGAGGGGGTAGTTGCTCATGTGAATGCCGATAACGGTCTCGACTTTACTAATTTAGATCTAACTCCTGCTGGGAGGAACCATAATCGTGCTCTACACATATCTTTGGAGTGTAGAGGATCTCTGATGTCACATGTCTTGGTTGATACCGGATTATCCCTCAACGTGCTTCCGAAGAAGGCATTGATGAAGTTGGACATTCATGGTTTATTGTGCACGCCCAGTGATCTGGTCGTGAGGGCTTTTGATGGATCTTAGAGATCAGTGTTTGGAGAAATCACACTGCCTATTCAGATAGGGTCGGAGATCTTTGATGCAACTTTCTATATTATGGATATCCAGCCAGCATACAGCTGTTTGCTCGGTCGACCTGGAATACATGCTGCTGGGGCAGTTACCTCAATGTTGCATCAAAAGCTGAAATATATGATGGAGGGGAGTATAGTTACGGTGTGCAGTGAATAGGACATTATGGTTAGCCATTTGTCATCCTTCAAATATGTAGAAGTGGATGGTGAGATCCACGAGACGCTCTGCCAGGCATTTGAAACAATTCAGATTTAGGGGAAGTCTCCTGTAGAAGCCAAAGGCCCAGAGGTTTCGATGTCGACACTCAAGGAAGCCCGTGCTATCGTAGAATCCGGCTCGTCTCAGAAGTGGGGTCAAGTTCTCGATGTTCCTGTAAAGCAGGACAAGTTTGGCTTGGGATACAAACCCTCTAGTTTTTCTCAGATTCCGAGATACAAGGGACCTGTTCAGTTCACCAGCAGTGGTGTGATATTCGACATAATCAATACTGTTGAAGACGATGAAGGTGACAGTGACTGCGACATGGATGCCTGGATTCGTCCATGTACTCCCGGCCAGAAGCTGTGCAACTAGACTACCGAAGAAGTCATTCATGTTACTGCTGCAGAGTAATGTTCATTGTTTTGATTATGTTCAGTCCTACGTTCTGCCCAAGACGTAGTGACCCATTTGTGGGGCCTTCTTGTTATTTACAGTTTATCATTAATAAAAGACCTTTCACATTCAAATATTGTGATCCCTGTTTGTCTTGTTTTTGTTTTGCATTTATACTTAACAGAAAAATGGCAATGTGTTTTGTTTGTTGCATCGCATAATAAACATAACATCCTCATGCTGGTCTTTTCTATCAGATGCCATCAATTCTGGTTCAGCTATGACTTCGTATGACTTTGATAATCCCATTTATCAAGCTGAAGATGAGACTGACGAAGACTGTGAACTACCCGAAGAGTTAGTCAGGCTTCTCAAGCAGAAGGAAAGGGTTATTGTGCCTCATTAGGAGGAGATTGAGATTATTAATCTGGGTATCGAGGATGACAAGAAAGAGGTCAAAATAGGGGTTGCATTGGAAGACAGTGTCAAGAGAAGATTGATTGAAATGCTCCGTGAGTATAAGGATATCTTTGCTTGGTCTTACCAATACATGCCTGGGCTGGATACAGATATTGTGGTAAACCGGTTACCTCTGAGAGAAGATTGCTCGCCAGTCAAGCAGAAGTTGAGACGGATAAGGCCTACCATGGCAGTCAAGATCAAGGAAGAAGTTCAAAAGTAGTTGAATGTTGGGTTTCTTGCTGTCACGAATTACCCTTCGTGGGTCACTAATATTGTTTCTGTGCCTAAGAAGGATGGAAAATTCAGGATGTGCGTTGATTATCGAGATTTGAATAAAGCGAGCCCGAAAGACGATTTCCCGCTCCCTCATATCGATGTGTTGGTTGATAACACCGCTCAGTTTTCTGTGTTTTCATTCATGGATGGCTTCTCTAGGTATAACCAAATCAAAATGGCCCCAGAGGACATGGATAAAACTACTTTCATCATACCATGGGGGACTTTTTGCTATAAGGTGATGCCCTTTGGATTGAAAAATGCAGGGGCAACTTATCAGGGAGCGATGGTCACTTTGTTTCATGATATGATTCATCATGAGGTGGAAGTCTATGTTGATGACAATTGCAAAGTCGCATACGGAGGAAGGACATCTGGTTGATCTTCTGAAATTGTTTGAAAGGCTGAGGAAGTTCAAGCTGAGGCTAAATCCTAACAAGTGCACCTTCGGGGTGAGATCTGGAAAATTACTGGGTTTCATTGTTAGTGAAAAGGGTATTGAGGTAGATCCTGCCAAAATAAGAGCTATACAAGAAATGCCTGAGCCGAGAACGAAAAAAGAGGTTCGTGGTTCCCTGGGGAGATTAAACTACATTGCAAGGTTTATATCTCATCTTACAGCCACTTGTGAACCAATATTCAAATTGCTGAGAAAAGATCAAACAGACAGGTGGAATGAAAATTTCCAGAAGGCTTTCGAAAGAATAAAAGAGTATCTGCAGGAACCTCCAATACTCATGCCTCCAGTTGTAGGGAGACCACTGATCATGTATCTCACGGTTCTTGAGAATTCAATGGGATGTGTGCTCGGTCAACAGGAAGAGTCAGGTAGAAAAGAGCATGCCATCTACTACCTGAGTAAGAAATTCACCGATTGTGAGTCGAGGTACTCGATGCTGGAAAAAACATGTTGTGCACTCGCTTGGGCCGCAAAGCGTTTGAGACAGTACATGTCAAACCATATAACCCTATTGATTTCGAAGATGGATCCGATCAAATATGTCTTTGAAAAACAAGCACTCTCCGGAAGGATTGCCCATTGGCAAATGGTGTTAACAGAGTATGATATTCAGTACGTTTCCCAGAAAGCCATTAAGGGAAGCGTCCTGTCGAAATATCTAGCAGAACAGCCGATTGAGGATTATCAGCCGATGAAGTTTGATTTTCCAGATGAAGACGTCATGTTTTTGAGAATGAAAGACTGTGATGAGCCTTTACCCGACGAGGGTCCTGAGAGGAAATCTCAGTGGAAATTGGTTTTCGACGGAGCGGTTAATTCGTATGGTAATGGAATCGGCGCGACGATCATTACTACTCCTCACGATTCTCATATACCATTCACCGCCCGATTGACATTCACTTGCACCAATAATGAAGCCGAGTATAAAGCTTGCATTATGGGTTTAGAAGAGGTCGTTGATATGAGGATTAAGAATATGGACGTATACGGTGACTCAGCGTTAGTCGTTAACCAGATCAAAGGAGAATGGGAGACTCGTCAGGCCAACCTAGTGCCTTATAGAGATTATGCAAGGAAACTGCTGCCTTTCTTCGATAGAGTTGATTTTCATCATATGCCGAGGGCTGAGAATCAGATGGCAGATGCCTTGGCCACACTTGTTTCGATGTATAAAGTGAATTTCTGGAATGAAAATCCTCCTATCACCATCATGCGTCTTGATAGACCTGCTTTTGTGTTTGTCGTTAAGAAAGTATCAGATGGAAAGCCTTGGTATTTCGATATCAAGCATTTTCTCAAGACTCAGGAGTATCCATCTGGGGTATCCAGCAAGGATAAAAAGACTCTGAGGAGGTTATCTGGAAATTTCTATTTGAACAAGGACGATGTGCTCTACAGGAGAAACTTTGACATGGTCTTGCTGCGCTGTGTTGATGAACTTGAAGCAAACCTGTTGATGGAGGAAGTCCACGAGGGTTCTTTTGGTACTCATGCCGGTGGACATGCAATGGCTAGAAATTTGTTGAGATCTGGGTATTATTGGATGACTATGGAATCCGATTTCTTCAAATACGCTAGAAAATGCCATAAATGCCAAATTTATGCAAATAGGGTGCATGTGCCACCAACTCCTCTGAACGTATTAACGTCTCCTTGGCCTTTCACCATGCGGGGGATTGATGTGATCGGAAATATTGAGTCGACTGCTTCTAATGGACATCGCTTCATTCTGGTCGCGATTGATTACTTTATGAAGTGGGTAGAAGCAGCATCCTTCGCTAATGTCACGAAGCAGGTGGTCGCCCGATTCATAAAGAAGGACATCAGTTGTCGTTATGGTATTCCGAAGAGAATCATTACTGATAATGGTTCAAATTTGAACAACAAAATGATGAAGGAACTATGTCAGAGTTTCAAGATAGAACATCACAATTCTTCTCCATACCATCCGAAGATGAATGGTGCTGTTGAGGCAGCTAATAAGAATATCAAGAAGATTGTGCAGAAAATGGTTGTAACCTACAAAGACTGGCACGAGATGTTGCCTTTTGGTCTTCACGGTTATCGTACTTCGGTGCGTACATCAACTGGGGAAACTCCTTTCTCACTGGTGTATGGTACAGAAGCAGTCCTACCATTAGAAGTTGAGATTCCTTCTTTAAGGGTATTGTCGGATGTAAAGCTTGGCGAAGCTGAATGGGTGCAAACCAGGTTGAATTAGCTGAGTTTGATTGATGAAAAGAGATTGGCAGCCATTGCGCATGGCCGGTTGTACCAGAGTAGGATGAAGAAAACCTTTGATCAGAAAGTGCGTCCTCGATGCTTCCAGACAGGTGATTTGGTGTTGAAAAGGATCCTTCCTCCTCAGACAGATCATAGGGGAAAATGGACTCCTAACTATGAAGGTCCGTATGTGGTGAGAAAGGTTTTCTCTGGCGGAGCCTTATTACTATCTACTATGGATGGTGAAAATTTTTCGTCCCTTGTGAACGCGGACGTGGTTAAAAAATACTTTGCTTAAAAGAGACTCGCTGGACACAAAAAGAAAGTCCAGGCAAAAATGGGGCATCTTGGCGAACCATAAAAAGGAATGGGTTCAGGCAAAATTTAGGGATAAAATGAAAAGAATGAACCCGCAAGGTTGAAAACCTGAAAAGGCAACTTTGGCAAAAATGGGTATCCTGGTGGATTGAAAACCCGAAAGGACGATCCAGGCAAAAGTTAGGGATTTAAAAAAGCAAATGATCACGGTCTGCGTTCGATCTGTAAGCTTGCGAGCGGTTATCCCGAAGGAAAGGAATCAGTCCAGTCAGTCTTGTCAGAAGACGAAACACAGGGAACATCAAAGACATATAGGTCATAGCCGAATCGACACATGGTGGTTGTCTGTTTCCATATTGCCGACACTTGTGTATTGTATTTGTTTTCTTATTTTTGAGCAATTACCTCTTTTCAGGAATTGCCTCTAAATTGTAATTCTCCTATTTACATGCCTTTCATCAATAAAGTATTCAATTTAGTCAAAAAGCTTTCTTTTTCTTGCCCATTTTATTGTTTTGTTTGCGAAATGTCTGTTATTTTGGTAAACATTGCAGGTAAAAGAAAGAGGTTGTACAGAGCATAACGAAGGCGCTGGCTTTACTTGATCGACAAATATCATGGATGGTAACTAAGGTAACCATTTCGTATGTGGAACATTTCTGATATTTTTCTTTGTTGCAGGTCAACATGGTTATCACAGCCGGGTGAGATTCCCTTATCCTCAGCAGTTCAGGTTGCAACAAGTGGCAGTTGTTATTAGCCGGGTATCCCCCATAGGTAAATGCAGCCGGACATGAACAACGAAGAGGTTTGCTTCCCATAGCAGGGATTTCGCTTCCCCAATGAATTGGTTATCTTATTTCCGGCAGAGTTCTGTCCTCCCCGGCAGAGTTCGTTTGTCAAGATTGAAATATTGTATCTCTAACAGAACAAAGCTTTGTCTTCGTGAGAAAGTGAGTCCCCAACCGGGTGGAGTTTGTTCCTAGCAAAGCAAGATAGAAGTGATTCCCTCAGCGGCAGGGTGGTTGGTAAACCAATTTTCTTCTCCAGCGGAGGCAACATCGGTGACGCCCTTTCCCCCACGGAGTCGGTTCAAGATTTTCTCCAGCAGAGTGCAGTGTTGATTCCCTCGACAGAGTAAGTGGTAGAACAGGAGTGTGGGATCCCCCAGTAGGTTCGAGTTCCCCATAGAATAGGAGTATCTGATATTCCTCACCGAGACAGGTTGATATTTGATGTAATCCCAAGCAGAGTGGATTTTCTCCCCGAGCAGGATAGAGTTTTCGGGAATGCCAGTCAGGGATGATTCCCCTAGCAAAGTAAAGTCAATCTTCGGTGGTCGATTATTTTTTCCCCGCAGGGACGGTTTCCTCAACAGAAGGGGTTTGATTTAAACAATAGAATTGCTTGCGTTCCAGCCGAGCTATTCAGTTTCCCAGAAGATTTGATCCCCAGCGATGTGGATTTCTCTTCCCGGCATGGGTTGTTCTCTCTCCCCGACGGAGTGGTTCTTTTCTCCCTAGCATTTATTTTGCTAGGCTGGTTCTTTTGCATTTTCATTTTGCATTAGCATCCTCCCAAATGCGTAGTATTTCCATTTCGTATGGAGCATTACGCCATTTTCAAACATAAGCATTTGAAGCATAAGCCAGGTTTGGTGTTTTGGGACCAGACACTCTCTCGGCAGAGGTTGTTTGAATCAAGGGGCTTTCGTGTTATCCGCGTTAGGATGGATTTTTTGGGTTGGTTATTTTATCAGATTCTTCCCAACTGAGTCGTTTGGGTAAATGTCTTCGCTTTCCTCATGTGAGTCGCTTGCGAGTGTTGCCTTCCCTGGTCAAGCTTGTTGTTCTTTTCCCCAACAGAGTTGCTCCGACTTTTGGTTGGTCATCGTTGTTTATTTCAACTTTTGGTTGATGACCCAATGACGTTTGGATGTTATTCCAACTTTTGGTGGTTATTCTTCATTTCTCTCAGTAGAGTCGAGGATTCCAACTCTTGGTTGGCACCCTCTAGCGTAGTTCAGATGATTGTTTTTGGTGTCCCAACTTTTGGTTGGCCTAGAAGATGATCCCAACTGTTGGTTTTTAATCTTTGGTTTCTCCGGGCAGAGTCTCTATTTCAACTTTTGGTTGGCAATCTTCGTTGTTCTAACTCTTGGTTAGTAGCTGTTGTTCTAACTCTTGGTTAATAGCCTTTTATTTCAACTCTTGGTTGATAATTTGGGATGATCATCCCAACTTTTGGTTGGCAGTCTTCTGTGGTGGAGTCAGCTTCGTGTAGCGTCCCCCAGCTATCCTAACTCTTGGTTAGTAGACTTTGTGATCGATGAGGATCTTTCCCCAGCAATCCTAACTCTTGGTTAGCAACACATGTTTCGACCTTTGATCAATGGTGTTTCATGGTGATTCTGACTATTGGTTAGTACCTTTGTTTCCCAACTTTTGGGAATGTTATCCCTTGCAGTTGTCCCAACTTTTGGTTGGTATTCCCCTATTCCTCAGTATGGTCGGGCTGGGACGTCAGTTGTTGTCCCAACTTTTGATTGGTAGTCTTCCTTATTCCTCCGCGAAGTCGTTATCTCAATTTTGGTTGATGAGGAGGTTTGGCGTTTTCCAACTTTTGGTTGGTGGTTATGGTTTCCCTGGTAGGGTCAGTCGTGGACGTCGATTTATTTTCTAACTCTTGGTTGGTAGTCTTTGATTCCCCAGTGAGGTCTCCATATCCGGTATGATCGATTTGTTGGCGTTTTTACAACTCTTGGTTGGTAACCTTTGTTATCTAGTTGTTGATTCTGACTTTTGGTCAGTATGCCTCCCCAGCGAAGTCGTCTCGCCGAGGAAGTTTCGGTTAGTGTTATGGTGATTCTGACTCTTGGTTGATAGGGTTGGTTTTGTCCCCAAAGAGTAACACTCATCCCATATCTTGGATGGTATCCTTTGATTGCTGTCTTTTGGTAGATGTTTGTTCTCCCCAGAGTCGTCTGATTAGTCTACTCTTTCCTCGGTGAGGTCGCCGCGAAGCTGTTTAGCTACTCTTTTTTTTCCTAGCAGGGTTTGTTCCAACTCTTGATTGGTATTCCGAGTTCGATATCCCGACTGTTGGTTGGTATTTATTGTCAGTTTCGTCCCAACTCTTGGTTGGTATCTTTGGTTTTTTTCCAACTCTTGGTTGGTATCCGTTGGCCTTTGGTTGTTCCAACTCTTGGTTGGTATTCTCTAGGCGGTTTCCCGACTCTTGGTTGGCATCTTTTGGATGAATTTCAGTTTATATTGGATTGTTATCCCCAGTGCGTCGTTTTCCGACTCTTGGTTGGTAGTCGCTGTTTTGCATTCCCGCAGGGTGCAAATTTTCGGGTTCTTTTGTATTCAATCACCTTATACCTTAAATGTTTGAAAGCGGATGCTTTTCCTCCCTCCAGGTCCAAGTTGTTTGAATAGGGGTAGCTGTAGCACCCCAAAATTTGCCTTCCATTTTTACCGTAATTGGCTTTTGTTTCTTTGCATCTTGCATTTTTTTTGCATATCATGGCATTTGTCCTCGAGGCATGGGATCAAGGCGTTCCTGTGACTCAGGTTCATTTTGGAGCAAAAGACTGAACAGCCAACAGTGGGCATCCCGGACATTTATTTTGTCCAGCGGTCAGGCGACCGATTTTTATTTTGCAGGTTAATTTCAGATCAAGATCAGCATTCAGGCTCATAACAAGTATTTTCACAGTGAAAACGGTCAAAAATGAGGTTCAGCAGCTAAACAGAGCTCCAGACAGTTGAAACAGGGCAAATGGACAGATTTCTCACCAAAAGGCGCCAGAATTCAAAATTTGAAGGTGTTAATCGGTTAACCTATATGGTTAATCGATTAACCAAAGGAAAAGTAGCCCAGATTCAAAGTTTTAACAGTGTTAACCGATTGACGCATATGGTTAATCGGTTAACCATAGCAGATTTTGCCCTGTACGTGATTTTGCAAGCCAAATGCACTTGGGGTCCAATTTTGATCACCTTGGAATTCAAATTTTCACTTGGGAAGGATCTAGAACACCTTTAAATTTCAGATTTCCCTCCAAAATCCCATTCCACATTCCAAGCCTTGATTTCCAATCCAAATTCCAATCCTTGCTTTGGGATCTAAACCTAGATCATATTTAAGTGATCTACTCTAAAGTAAACCATCCAATTTTCATTTCTCACATTCATTTTCAGAATTGATCAGAATTCTCTCTCAAAATTATCTCAACTTCTCCATTTCCAAAACTCACTCAAAGCTCTTATTTCATTGGAATTCTTGATTCTTCATTGTAATCAATGAATTCTTAAGCATAAACCTCCATTTACCATCATCATTGGATCAATTCTCATCTTCAATTTTCGTGCAAGCTTGGATCTGAATCTGGAGTTGGATCTAGAAGTGATTATTTGAAGCTTTTGACTCAAATTTGGTGGATATTCATTCATACAACAACAATTATTGTGGATCTTGAAGTTTTCAAGATTTCTAGCATTTGATCTGCTCAAATTCAGTTGATCAACATTCACCGAAGCAAATCTCCGTTTCGAACATTGGAATTCTCGATCCGATTTAATTTTTGAGCTTATCATGTTAATCTTCGTATTCTATTGAATTTTGTTGATTTCAATCCGTTTGATTTGTGATATGGCTGTGTAATTGTGTATCCATGCTATTGGATCTCTGTTTTCTGTTGTCAATTTCGTGCTTAATTGATAAGTTGATCTGTTGGAATCTTGGATAAGCTGTTTCTATGCTGGAAGTGATTTTCTGCTGCTGTTTTTAGCTTCTGGTGCAGTGTTAATCGGTTAACCTATATGGTTAACCGGTTAACCATTTCAAAATTTCAAATAGTTTCAAACGTTAACAGTGTTAATCAGTTAACGCATATGGTTAACCGATTAACCTGTTCAAAACTTCAGATTTTTCAAACTTTTTAAGGTGTTAATCGATTAACCCCAGGGGTTAACCGATTAACACTGTGCCCGAATTCCATATTTGTTGTTTTGCTTGCTTATTTGTATACCGATTCGATCCAAATCATCATAGATCAGTGTGATGCATTAGAATTGAATTATTTTGGTTGTTTATCACTGTTTGTGGTTGATTAATCATGATGTTGTTGATATGTGTGATCATTTTCCAATTTTTTGCATGCTCGAGTATGTGGTTCAAATTGATCATTCGTTTGCATGTTCGTTTGTTTTCATCTCTTGCTTTTCTCCACGTGTTTGCATCATTCTTGCATCGCTGTTGAGGTCGAGACGCACTTGTGGTGGCTACTGCCCCACACACTTTTCCTCCCTCCCACCATTCTAAGTGTGCATTTTCATGTTTTGCATTTTTCTACTTGTGATTGATTCTCCCTTTGTTCTTCTTGTGCTTTCTTGCCATGATCCCCATAGGATTCCTAGTCCCTTCGTTTAGGATGGGAGTAGGAGAGACATTAGGTGCTCAATCCAAGCATGCTAACATTAGGGTAGATGTTTCCCCTTTCATCCAAACTCTAGGATCATTTTGCATGACAACGTTAGGGCCGAGTTTCCCTTAGACCTTCCGTGCGTCTCTCTTCTCATCTCCAAATCATGCTAACTCATTTAATAAAGGCGATAAACATTGCGCGCTACAAGCCTTAAGCTACACGGGGAATGATGAGTGAGGGGTATCCTCTCACTTATATATAGTGTTTAGTATACGTCTCGTTTGGGGGCGATATACGACGCATTCCCCTCCATGTCATAGTCTTTAGTGCAACGTGAATCACAAACCGAATTAATTCACTTCACGAAAAAACACAAACAAAATTCAAACCTTTTTCCTTCGGGATTAATCAAAACTTTTTTCAGAAAAAGAGTGTTGTTAAGCTTCGGTTCTACCGCAAACAGGCATTGTCCCTAACTGTTGGAACAAAGGTTTAACCTTACTCAATTAAAACACTTAATCAGCCTGTGGTTTCGTGTCAGCCCAAACTACGTTTGCTCTGATCTTTCATACCAGATGAAAGCACGTAGGCACAAGACGCGATGTCTTGGGGAGCAACCTTCCCCCCTCTCTCTCGTAGTTAGCCGAACTACATTGACTCTGACTTTCCCATTGCACGAGGGAATACGTAGGCACAGAGCGGCGATGCTCTGCCGAGTCTCTTTTCTTTTCTTTTTGTCCTGCAAGCCTGTAGCATAGATAGTTTAAACACACCCTTAGATAGACAACAAGCGTCGATCCCGTTGAGTACGACAGACGTGAGGGGTGCTAATACCTTCCCCTTGCGTAACCGACTCCCGAATCCAGGACTTTGTTGCGACGACCTCGTATTTTCCTTTTTCGTCAGGTTTTTCCGATCGTTTCCTTTCCCTCTCTTTGGGATAAATAACGAAAGGTGGCGACTCTTCTGTTTTCCGCAGGGTGTTTTTCGCAGTTGCGGCACAATGTGAATACGATGAAAATAAACCATATTGACCTTGATTATTTAATTATAATTGTTATGCATATGTATAAATTATTGGTCATTCATTTGTAGTCTCTTAACTTAGTTTCATAGAGGTGAAGAAACCAAAAACTTTGTGACGGAGAAGAAGAAAAATATAGAAATGTTTTACATATATTATACCATAATAAAATGTGATTAAGGTGAATACAAATAACATTGAGCATAAATATTTAATTTTAGTGATTATCCATGTAGATATAATTTACTTGCCATTCATTTATAGTCTTTTAACTTTGTGGCTTAGTGACGAAGTAACGTGAAATTTGGTGATGGACAAGAAACATATTGAATATATTTACATCTAATTTACCATAATTCAATGTGAAAATGGTAAATATCAATAAACGTTAGCTTGATTATTTATTTTAATTTTGACCTATATAATATAAAACATATGTTGTGGATTATAGTCTATTAACTTTGTTTTTTAGTGGCGAAAAACCTAAAATTTTGTGATGGAGTAGAAAAACAAAATATAATTAATTTCTTACATCTACTATAGTCTATAATGTTTTTAGCTTAGTGATAAAAAAAAGCTAAAACTTTGGGATGGTGAAGAAAAATATTGAATATTTTTAGATGTAATATATCATAAGTCAATGTGAATACGATGAATATAAACAATATTGAGCTTGATTATTTTATTTTAACTGTTATGCATATGTATAAATTATGGGTCATTCATTTGTAGTTTCTTAGCTTAGTTTCATAGAGGTGAAGAAAGCAAAATTTTGGTGATGGAGAAGAAGGAAAATATAGAAATGTTTTACATCTATTACACCATAATACAATGTAATAATAGTTTATACAAATAACATTCAGCTTAAATATTGGATTTTAGTGATTACCCATGGAGATATAAGTTATTTGTCATTCATTTATAGTCTTTTAACTATGTGACTTAATAACGAAGAAACGTGAATTTTGATTATGGAGAAGAATCATATTGAATATATTTACATCTAATTTACCATATATCAATGTGAAAATGGTAAATAACAATAATGTTTAGCTTGATTATTTATTTTAATTTTGACATATATTATATAAAATATATGTCGTGGATTATAGTCTTTTAACTTGGTTTTTTAGTGGGGAAAAACCTAAAATTTTGTGATGGAGTAGAAAAATAAAATATAATTAATTTTTTACATCTACTATAGTCTATTATATTTTTAGCTTAGTGATAAAAAAAGCTAAAACTTTGGGATGGTGAAGAAAAATATTGAATAATTTTAGATTTAATATATCATAAGTCAATGTGAATACGATGAATATAAATAATATTGAACTTGATTATTTAATTTTAATTGTTATGCATATGTATAAATTATGGGTCATTCATTTGTAGTCTCTTAAATTAGTTTCTTAGAGTTGAAGAAACCAAAATTTTGTGATGGAGAAGAAGAAAAATACATAAATGTTTTACATATATTATACCATAATACAATGTGATTAAGGTAAATAAAAATAATATTGAGCTTAAATATTTAATTTTTGTGATTATCCATGTAGATATGATTTACTTGCCATTCATTTATAGTCTTTTAACTATGTGGCTTAGTGACGAAGTAACGTGAAATTTGGTGATGGACAAGAAATATATTGAATATATTTATATCTAATTTACCATAATTCAATGTGAAAATGGTAAATATCAATAAACGTTAGCTTGATTATTTATTTTAATTTTGACCTATATAATATAAAATATATGTTGTGGATTATAGTCTATTAACTTTGTTTTTTAGTGGCGAAAAACCTAAAATTTTGTGATGGAGTAGAAAAACAAAATATAATTAATTTTTTACATCTACTATAGTCTATAACGTTTTTAGCTCAGTGATAAAAAAAAAGCTAACACATTGAGATGATGAAGAAAAATAATGAATATTTTTAGATGTAATATATCATAAGTCAATGTGAATACGATTAATATAAATAATATTGAGCTTGATTATTTTATTTTAACTGTTATGCATATGTATAAATTATGGGTCATTCATTTGTTGTTTCTTAGCTTAGTTTCATAGAGGTGAAGAAAGCAAAATTTTGGTGATGGAGAAGAAAGAAAATATAGAAATGTTTTACATCTATTACACCATAATACAATGTAATAATAGTTTATACAAATAACATTCAACTTAAATATTTGATTTTAGTGATTACCCATGTAGATATAAGTTATTTGTCATTCATTTATAGTCTTTTAACTATGTGGCTTAATAACGAAGAAACGTGAAATTTGATTATGGAGAAGAATCATATTGAATATATTTACATCTAATTTACCATATATCAATGTGAAAATGGTAAATAACAATAATGTTTAGCTTGATTATTTATTTTAATTTTGACCTATATTATATAAAATTATGTCATGGATTATAGTCTTTTAACTTGGTTTTTTAGTGGGGAAAAACCTAAAATTTTGTGATGGAGTAGAAAAATAAAATATAATTAATTTTTTTCATCTACTATAGTCTATTGTATTTTAGCTTAGTGATAAAAAAAGCTAAAACTTTGGGATGGTGAAGAAAAATATTAAATATTTTTAGATGTAATATATCATAAGTCAATGTGAATACGATGAATATAAATAATATTGAACTTGATTATTTAATTTTAATTGTTATGCATATGTATAAATTATGGGTCATTCATTTGTAGTCTCTTAAATTAGTTTCTTAGAGTTGAAGAAACCAAAATTTTTGTGATGGAGAAGAAGAAAAATACAGAAATGTTTTTCATATATTATACCATAATACAATGTGATTAAGGTAAATAAAAATAACATTGAGCTTAAATATTTAATTTTTGTGATTATCCATGTAGATATGATTTACTTGCCATTCATTCATAGTCTTTTAACTATGTGGCTTAGTGACGAAGTAACGTGAAATTTGGTGATGGACAAAAAATATATTGAATATATTTATATCTAATTTACCATAATTCAATGTGAAAATGGTAAATATCAATAAACATTAGCTTGATTATTTATTTTAATTTTGACCTATATAATATAAAATATATGTTGTGGATTATAGTCTATTAACTTTGTTTTTTAGTGGCGAAAAACCTAAAATTTTGTGATGGAGTAGAAAAATAAAATATAATTAATTTTTTACATCTACTATAGTCTATAATGTTTTTAGCTCAGTGATAAAAAAAAAGCTAACACATTGAGATGATGAAGATAAATATTAAATATTTTTAGATGTAATATATCATAAGTCAATGTGAATACGATTAATATAAACAATATTTAGCTTGATTATTTTATTTTAACTGTTATGCATATGTATAAATTATGGGTCATTCATTTGTTGTTTCTTAGCTTAGTTTCATAGAGGTGAAGAAAGTAAAATTTTGGTGATGAAGAAGAAGGAAAATATAGAAATGTTTTACATCTATTACACCATAATACAATGTAATAATAGTTTATACAAATAACATTCAGCTTAAATATTTGATTTTAGTGATTACCCATGTAGATATAAGTTATTTGTCATTCATTTATAGTCTTTTAACTATGTGGCTTAATAACGAAGAAACGTGAAATTTGATTATGGAGAAGAATCATTTTGAATATATTTACATCTAATTTACCATATATCAATGTGAAAATGGTAAATAACAATAATGTTTAGCTTGATTGTTTATTTTAATTTTAACCTATATTATATAAAATATATGTCGTGGATTATTGTCTTTTAACTTGGTTTTTTAGTGGGGAAAAACATAAAATTTTGTGATGGAGTAGAAAAATAAAATATAATTAATTTTTTACATCTACTATAGTCTATTATATTTTTAGCTTAGTGATAAAAAAAAGCTAAAACTTTGGGATGGTGAAGAAAAATATTAAATATTTTTAGATGTAATATATCATAAGTCAATGTGAATACGATGAATATAAATAATATTTAACTTGATTATTTAATTTTAATTGTTATGCATATGTATAAATTATGGGTCATTCATTTGTAGTCTCTTAAATTAGTTTCTTAGAGTTGAAGAAACCAAAATTTTTGTGATGGAGAAGAAGAAAAATACAGAAATGTTTTTCATATATTATACCATAATACAATGTGATTAAGGTAAATAAAAATAACATTGAGCTTAAATATTTAATTTTTGTGATTATCCATGTAGATATGATTTACTTGCCATTCATTCATAGTCTTTTAACTATGTGGCTTAGTGACGAAGTAACGTGAAATTTGGTGATGGACAAGAAATATATTGAATATATTTATATCTAATTTACCATAATTCAATGTGAAAATGGTAAATATCAATAAACATTAGCTTGATTATTTATTTTAATTTTGACCTATATAATATAAAATATATGTTGTGGATTATAGTCTATTAACTTTGTTTTTTAGTGGCGAAAAACCTAAAATTTTGTGATGGAGTAGAAAAATAAAATATAATTAATTTTTTACATCTACTATAGTCTATAATGTTTTTAGCTCAGTGATAAAAAAAAAGATAACACATTGAGATGATGAAGATAAATATTAAATATTTTTAGATGTAATATATCATAAGTCAATGTGAATACGATTAATATAAACAATATTTAGCTTGATTATTTTATTTTAACTGTTATGCATATGTATAAATTATGGGTCATTCATTTGTTGTTTCTTAGCTTAGTTTCATAGAGGTGAAGAAAGTAAAATTTTGGTGATGAAGAAGAAGGAAAATATAGAAATGTTTTACATCTATTACACCATAATACAATGTAATAATAGTTTATACAAATAACATTCAGCTTAAATATTTGATTTTAGTGATTACCCATGTAGATATAAGTTATTTGTCATTCATTTATAGTCTTTTAACTATGTGGCTTAATAACGAAGAAACGTGAAATTTGATTATGGAGAAGAATCATTTTGAATATATTTACATCTAATTTACCATATATCAATGTGAAAATGGTAAATAACAATAATGTTTAGCTTGATTGTTTATTTTAATTTTAACCTATATTATATAAAATATATGTCGTGGATTATTGTCTTTTAACTTGGTTTTTTAGTGGGGAAAAACATAAAATTTTGTGATGGAGTAGAAAAATAAAATATAATTAATTTTTTACATCTACTATAGTCTATTATATTTTTAGCTTAGTGATAAAAAAAGCTAAAACTTTGGGATGGTGAAGAAAAATATTAAATATTTTTAGATGTAATATATCATAAGTCAATGTGAATACGATGAATATAAATAATATTTAACTTGATTATTTAATTTTAATTGTTATGCATATGTATAAATTATGGGTCATTCATTTGTAGTCTCTTAAATTAGTTTCTTAGAGTTGAAGAAACCAAAACTTTTGTGATGGCGAAGAAGAAAAATACAGAAATGTTTTACATATATTATACCATAATACAATGTGATTAAGGTAAATAAAAATAACATTCTGCTTAAATATTTAATTTTTGTGATTATCCATGTAGATATGATTTACTTGCCAATCATTTATAGTCTTTAAACTATGTGTCTTAGTGACGAAGTAACGTGAAATTTGGTGATGGACAAGAAATATATTGAATATATTTATATCTAATTTACCATAATTCAATGTGAAAATGGTAAATATCAATAAACGTTAGCTTGATTATTTATTTTAATTTTGACCTATATAATATAAAATATATGTTGTGGATTATAGTCTATTAACTTTGTTTTTTAGTGGATAAAAACCTAAAATTTTGTGATGGAGTAGAAAAACAAAATATAATTAATTTTTTACATCTACTATAGTCTATAATGTTTTTAGCTCAGTGATAAAAAAAAAGCTAACACATTGAGATGATGAAGAAAAATAATGAATATTTTTAGATGTAATATATCATAAGTCAATGTGAATACGATTAATATAAATAATATTGAGCTTGATTATTTTATTTTAACTGTTATGCATATGTATAAATTATGGGTCATTCATTTGTTGTTTCTTAGCTTAGTTTCATAGAGGTGAAGAAAGCAAAATTTTGGTGATGGAGAAGAAAGAAAATATAGAAATGTTTTACATCTATTACACCATAATACAATGTAATAATAGTTTATACAAATAACATTCAACTTAAATATTTGATTTTAGTGATTACCCATGTAGATATAAGTTATTTGTCATTCATTTATAGTCTTTTAACTATGTGGCTTAATAACGAAGAAACGTGAAATTTGATTATGGAGAAGAATCATATTGAATATATTTACATCTAATTTACCATATATCAATGTGAAAATGGTAAATAACAATAATGTTTAGCTTGATTATTTATTTTAATTTTGACCTATATTATATAAAATTATGTCATGGATTATAGTCTTTTAACTTGGTTTTTTAGTGGGGAAAAACCTAAAATTTTGTGATGGAGTAGAAAAATAAAATATAATTAATTTTTTACATCTACTATAGTCTATTGTATTTTAGCTTAGTGATAAAAAAAGCTAAAACTTTGGGATGGTGAAGAAAAATATTAAATATTTTTAGATGTAATATATCATAAGTCAATGTGAATACGATGAATATAAATAATATTTAACTTGATTATTTAATTTTAATTGTTATGCATATGTATAAATTATGGGTCATTCATTTGTAGTCTCTTAAATTAGTTTCTTAGAGTTGAAGAAACCAAAACTTTTGTGATGGCGAAGAAGAAAAATACAGAAATGTTTTACATATATTATACCATAATACAATGTGATTAAGGTAAATAAAAATAACATTGAGCTTAAATATTTAATTTTTGTGATTATCCATGTAGATATGATTTACTTGCCAATCATTTATAGTCTTTTAACTATGTGGCTTAGTGACGAAGTAACGTGAAATTTGGTGATGGACAAGAAATATATTGAATATATTTATATCTAATTTACCATAATTCAATGTGAAAATGGTAAATATCAATAAACGTTAGCTTGATTATTTATTTTAATTTTGACCTATATAATATAAAATATATGTTGTGGATTATAGTCTATTAACTTTGTTTTTTAGTGGCGAAAAACCTAAAATTTTGTGATGGAGTAGAAAAACAAAATATAATTAATTTTTTACATCTACTATAGTCTATAATGTTTTTAGCTCAGTGATAAAAAAAAAGCTAACACATTGAGATGATGAAGAAAAATAATGAATATTTTTAGATGTAATATATCATAAGTCAATGTGAATACGATTAATATAAACAATATTGAGCTTGATTATTTTATTTTAACTGTAATGCATATGTATAAATCTTGGGTCATTCATTTGTTGTTTCTTAGCTTAGTTTCATAGAGGTGAAGAAAGCAAAATTTTGGTAATGGAGAAGAAGAAAAATATAGAAATGTTTTACATCTATTACACCATAATACAATGTAATAATAATTTATACAAATAACATTCAGCTTAAATATTTGATCTTAGTGATTACCCATGTAGATATAAGTTATTTGTCATTCATTTATAGTCTTTTAACTATGTGGCTTAATAACAAAGAAACGTGAAATTTGATTATGGAGAAGAATCATATTGAATATATTTACATCTAATTTACCATATATCAATGTGAAAATGGTAAATAACAATAATGTTTAGCTTGATTATTTATTTTAATTTTGACCTATATTATATAAAATATATGTCGTGGATTATAGTCTTTTAACTTGGTTTTTTAGTGGGGAAAAACCTAAAATTTTGTGATGGAGTAGAAAAATAAAATATAATTAATTTTTTACATCTACTATAGTCTATTATATTTTTAGCTTAGTGATAAAAAAAGCTAAAACTTTGGGATGGTGAAGAAAAATATTAAATATTTTTAGATGTAATATATCATAAGTCAATGTGAATACGATGAATATAAGTAATATCGAACTTGATTATTTAATTTTAATTGTTATGCATATGTATAAATTATGGGTCATTCATTTGTAGTCTCTTAAATTAGTTTCTTAGAGTTGAAGAAACCAAAATTTTGGTGATGAAGAAGAAGGAAAATATAGAAATGTTTTACATCTATTACACCATAATACAATGTAATAATAGTTTATACAAATAACATTCAGCTTAAATATTTGATTTTAGTGATTACCCATGTAGATATAAGTTATTTGTCATTCATTTATAGTCTTTTAACTACGTGGCTTAATAACGAAGAAACGTGAAATTTGATTATGGAGAAGAATCATATTGAATATATTTATATCTAATTTACCATATATCAATGTGAAAATGGTAAATAACAATAATGTTTAGCTTGATTATTTATTTTAATTTTGACCTATATTATATAAAATATATGTCGTGGATTATAGTCTTTTAACATGGTTTTTTAGTGGGGAAAAACATAAAATTTTGTGATGGAGTAGAAAAATAAAATATAATTAATTTTTTACATCTACTATAGTCTATTATATTTTTAGCTTAGTGATAAAAAAAGCTAAAACTTTGGGATGGTGAAGAAAAATATTAAATATTTTTAGATGTAATATATCATAAGTCAATGTGAATACGATTAATATAAACAATATTGAGCTTGATTATTTTATTTTAACTGTAATGCATATGTATAAATCATGGGTCATTCATTTGTTGTTTCTTAGCTTAGTTTCATAGAGGTGAAGAAAGCAAAATTTTGGTAATGGAGAAGAAGAAAAATATAGAAATGTTTTACATCTATTACACCATAATACAATGTGATTAAGGTAAATAAAAATAATATTGAGCTTAAATATTTAATTTTTGTGATTATCCATGTAGATATGATTTACTGGCCATTCATTTATAGTCTTTTAACTATGTGGCTTAATAACGAAGAAACGTGAAATTTGATTATGGAGAAGAATCATATTGAATATATTTACATCTAATTTACCATATATCAATGTGAAAATGGTAAATAACAATAATGTTTAGCTTGATTATTTATTTTAATTTTGACCTATATTATATAAAATATATGTCGTGGATTATAGTCTTTTAACTTGATTTTTTAGTGGGGAAAAACATAAAATTTTGTGATGGAGTAGAAAAATAAAATATAATTAATTTTTTACATCTACTATAGTCTATTATATTTTTAGCTTAGTGATAAAAAAAGCTAAAACTTTGGGATGGTGAAGAAAAATATTAAATATTTTTAGATGTAATATATCATAAGTCAATGTGAATACGATGAATATAAATAATATTGAACTTGATTATTTAATTTTAATTGTTATGCATATGTATAAATTATGGGTCATTCATTTGTAGTCTCTTAAATTAGTTTCTTAGAGTTGAAGAAACCAAAATTTTTGTGATGGAGAAGAAGAAAAATACAGAAATGTTTTACATATATTATACCATAATACAATGTGATTAAGGTAAATAAAAATAACATTGAGCTTAAATATTTAATTTTTGTGATTATCCATGTAGATATGATTTACTTGCCATTCATTTATAGTCTTTTAACTATGTGGCTTAGTGACGAAGTAACATGAAATTTGGTGATGGACAAGAAATATATTGAATATATTTATATCTAATTTATCATAATTCAATGTGAAAATGGTAAATATCAATAAACGTTAGCTTGATTATTTATTTTAATTTTGACCTATATTATATAAAATATATGTTGTGGATTATAGTCTATTAACTTTTTTTTTAGTGGCGAAAAACCTAAAATTTTGTGATGGAATAGAAAAACAAAATATAATTAATTTTTTACATCTACTATAGTCTATAATATTTTTAGCTCAGTGATAAAAAAAAGCTAACACATTGAGATGATGAAGAAAAATATTGAATATTTTTAGATGTAATATATCATAAGTCAATGTGAATACGATTAATATAAACAATATTGAGGTTGATTATTTTATTTTAACTGTTATGCATATGTATAAATTATGGGTCATTCATTTGTTGTTTCTTAGCTTAGTTTCATAGAGGTGAAGAAAGCAAAATTTTGGTAATGGAGAAGAAGAAAAATATAGAAATGTTTTACATCTATTACACCATAATACAATGTATTAATAGTTTATACAAATAACATTCAGCTTAAATATTTGATTTTAGTGATTACCCATGTAGATATAAGTTATTTGTCATTCATTTATAGTCTTTTAAATATGTGGCTTAATAACGAAGAAACGTGAAATTTGATTATGGAGAAGAATCATATTGAATATATTTACATCTAATTTACCATATATCAATGTGAAAATGGTAAATAACAATAATGTTTAGCTTGATTATTTATTTTAATTTTGACCTATATTATATAAAATATATGTCGTGGATTATAGTCTTTTAACTTGGTTTTTTAGTGGGGAAAAACCTAAAATTTTGTGATGGAGTAGAAAAATAAAATATAATTAATTTTTTACATGTACTATAGTCTATTATATTTTTAGCTTAGTGATAAAAAAAGCTAAAACTTTGGGATGGTGAAGAAAAATATTAAATATTTTTAGATGTAATATATCATAAGTCAATGTGAATACGATGAATATAAATAATATTGAACTTGATTATTTAATTTTAATTGTTATGCATATGTATAAATTATGGGTCATTCATTTGTAGTCTCTTAAATTAGTTTCTTAGAGTTGAAGAAACCAAAATTTTTGTGATGGAGAAGAAGAAAAATACAGAAATGTTTTACATATATTATACCATAATACAATGTGATTAAGGTAAATAAAAATAACATTGAGCTTAAATATTTAATTTTTGTGATTATCCATGTAGATATGATTTACTTGCCATTCATTTATAGTCTTTTAACTATGTGGCTTAGTGACGAAGTAACATGAAATTTGGTGATGGACAAGAAATATATTGAATATATTTATATCTAATTTATCATAATTCAATGTGAAAATGGTAAATATCAATAAACGTTAGCTTGATTATTTATTTTAATTTTGACCTATATTATATAAAATATATGTTGTGGATTATAGTCTATTAACTTTTTTTTTAGTGGCGAAAAACCTAAAATTTTGTGATGGAATAGAAAAACAAAATTTAATTAATTTTTTACATCTACTATAGTCTATAATATTTTTAGCTCAGTGATAAAAAAAAGCTAACACATTGAGATGATGAAGAAAAATATTGAATATTTTTAGATGTAATATATCATAAGTCAATGTGAATACGATTAATATAAACAATATTGAGGTTGATTATTTTATTTTAACTGTTATGCATATGTATAAATTATGGGTCATTCATTTGTTGTTTCTTAGCTTAGTTTCATAGAGGTGAAGAAAGCAAAATTTTGGTAATGGAGAAGAAGAAAAATATAGAAATGTTTTACATCTATTACACCATAATACAATGTATTAATAGTTTATACAAATAACATTCAGCTTAAATATTTGATTTTAGTGATTACCCATGTAGATATAAGTTATTTGTCATTCATTTATAGTCTTTTAAATATGTGGCTTAATAACGAAGAAACGTGAAATTTGATTATGGAGAAGAATCATATTGAATATATTTACATCTAATTTACCATATATCAATGTGAAAATGGTAAATAACAATAATGTTTAGCTTGATTATTTATTTTAATTTTGACCTATATTATATAAAATATATGTCGTGGATTATAGTCTTTTAACTTGGTTTTTCAGTGGGGAAAAACCTAAAATTTTGTGATGGAGTAGAAAAATAAAATATAATTAATTTTTTACATCTACTATAGTCTATTATATTTTTAGCTTAGTGATAAAAAAAGCTAAAACTTTGGGATGGTGAAGAAAAATATTAAATATTTTTAGATGTAATATATCATAAGTCAATGTGAATACGATGAATATAAATAATATTGAACTTGATTATTTAATTTTAATTGTTATGCATATGTATAAATTATGGGTCATTCATTTGTAGTCTCTTAAATTAGTTTCTTAGAGTTGAAGAAACCAAAATTTTGGTGATGGAGAAGAAGGAAAATATAGAAATGTTTTACATCTATTACACCATAATACAATGTAATAATAGTTTATACAAATAACATTGAGCTTAAATATTTAATTTTAGTGATTACCCATGTAGATATAAGTTATTTGTCATTCATTTATAGTCTTTTAACTATGTGGCTTAATAACGAAGAAACGTGAAATTTGATTATGGAGAAGAATCATATTGAATATATTTACATCTAATTTACCATATATCAATGTGAAAATGGTAAATAACAATAATGTTTAGCTTGATTATTTATTTTAATTTTGACCTATATTATATAAAATATATGTCGTGGATTATAGTCTTTTAACTTGGTTTTTTAGTGGGGAAAAACATAAAATTTTGTGATGGAGTAGAAAAATAAAATATAATTAATTTTTTACATCTACTATAGTCTATTATATTTTTAGCTTAGTGATAAAAAAAGCTAAAACTTTGGGACGGTGAAGAAAAATATTAAATATTTTTAGATGTAATATATCATAAGTCAATGTGAATACGATGAATATAAATAATATTGAACTTGATTATTTAATTTTAATTGTTATGCATATGTATAAATTATGGGTCATTCATTTGTAGTCTCTTAAATTAGTTTCTTAGAGTTGAAGAAACCAAAATTTTTGTGATGGAGAAGAAGAAAAATACAGAAATGTTTTACATATATTATACCATAATACAATGTGATTAAGGTAAATAAAAATAACATTGAGCTTAAATATTTAATTTTTGTGATTATCCATGTAGATATGATTTACTTGCCATTCATTTATAGTCTTTTAACTATGTCGCTTAGTGACGAAGTAACGTGAAATTTGGCGATGGACAAGAAATATATTGAATATATTTATATCTAATTTACCATAATTCAATGTGAAAATGGTAAATATCAATAAACGTTAGCTTGATTATTTATTTTAATTTTGACCTATATTATATAAAATATATGTCGTGGATTATAGTCTTTTAACTTGGTTTTTTAGTGGGGAAAAACCTAAAATTTTGTGATGGAGTAGAAAAATAAAATATAATTAATTTTTTACATCTACTATAGTCTATTATATTTTTAGCTTAGTGATAAAAAAAGCTAAAACTTTGGGATGGTGAAGAAAAATATTAAATATTTTTAGATGTAATATATCATAAGTCAATGTGAATACGATGAATATAAATAAGATTGAACTTGATTATTTAATTTTAATTGTTATGCATATGTATAAATTATGGGTCATTCATTTGTAGTCTCTTAAATTAGTTTCTTAGAGTTGAAGAAACCAAAATTTTTGTGATGGAGAAGAAGAAAAATACAGAAATGTTTTACATATATTATACCATAATACAATGTGATTAAGGTAAATAAAAATAACATTGAGCTTAAATATTTAATTTTTGTGATTATCCATGTAGATATGATTTACTTGCCATTCATTTATAGTCTTTTAACTATGTCGCTTAGTGACGAAGTAACGTGAAATTTGGCGATGGACAAGAAATATATTGAATATATTTATATCTAATTTACCATAATTCAATGTGAAAATGGTAAATATCAATAAATGTTAGCTTGATTATTTATTTTAATTTTGACCTATATTATATAAAATATATGTCGTGGATTATAGTCTTTTAACTTGGTTTTTTAGTGGGGAAAAACCTAAAATTTTGTGATGGAGTAGAAAAATAAAATATAATTAATTTTTTACATCTACTATAGTCTATTATATTTTTAGCTTAGTGATAAAAAAAGCTAAAACTTTGGGATGGTGAAGAAAAATATTAAATATTTTTAGATGTAATATATCATAAGTCAATGTGAATACGATGAATATAAATAAGATTGAACTTGATTATTTAATTTTAATTGTTATGCATATGTATAAATTATGGGTCATTCATTTGTAGTCTCTTAAATTAGTTTCTTAGAGTTGAAGAAACCAAAATTTTGGTGATGGAGAAGAAGGAAAATATAGAAATGTTTTACATCTATTACACCATAATACAATGTAATAATAGTTTATACAAATAACATTCAGCTTAAATATTTGATTTTAGTGATTACCCATGTAGATGTAAGTTATTTGTCATTCATTTATAGTATTTTAACTATGTGGCTTAATAACGAAGAAACGTGAAATTTGATTATGGAGAAGAATCATATTGAATACATTTACATATAATTTACCATATATCAATGTGAAAATGGTAAATAACAATAATGTTTAGCTTGATTATTTATTTTAATTTTGACCTATATTATATAAAATATATGTCGTGGATTATAGTCTTTTAACTTGGTTTTTTAGTGGGGAAAAACATAAAATTTTGTGATGGAGTAGAAAAATAAAATATAATTAATTTTTTACATCTACTATAGTCTATTATATTTTTAGCTTAGTGATAAAAAAAGCTAAAACTTTGGGATGGTGAAGAAAAATATTAAATATTTTTAGATGTAATATATCATAAGTCAATGTGAATACGATGAATATTAATAATATTGAACTTGATTATTTAATTTTAATTGTTATGCATATGTATAAATTATGGGTCATTCATTTGTAGTCTCTTAAGTTAGTTTCTTAGAGTTGAAGAAACCAAAATTTTTGTGATGGAGAAGAAGAAAAATACAGAAATGTTTTACATATATTATACCATAATACAATGTGATTAAGGTAAATAAAAATAACATTGAGCTTAAATATTTAATTTTTGTGATTATCCATGTAGATATGATTTACTTGCCATTCATTTATAGTCTTTTAACTATGTCGCTTAGTGACGAAGTAACGTGAAATTTGGCGATGGACAAGAAATATATTGAATATATTTATATCTAATTTACCATAATTCAATGTGAAAATGGTAAATATCAATAAACGTTAGCTTGATTATTTATTTTAATTTTGACCTATATAATATAAAATATATGTTGTGGATTATAGTCTATTAACTTTGTTTTTTAGTGGCGAAAAACCTAAAATTTTGTGATGGAGTAGAAAAACAAAATATAATTAATTTTTTACATCTACTATAGTCTGTAATGGTTTTAGCTCAGTGATAAAAAAAAAGCTAACACATTGAGATGATGAAGAAAAATAATGAATATTTTTAGATGTAATATATCATAAGTCAATGTGAATACGGTTAATATAAATAATATTGAGCTTGATTACTTTATTTTAACTGTTATGCATATGTATAAATTATGGGTCATTCATTTGTTGTTTCTTAGCTTAGTTTCATAGAGGTGAAGAAAGCAAAATTTTGGTGATGGAGAAGAAAGAAAATATAGAAATGTTTTACATTTATTACACCATAATACAATGTAATAATAGTTTATACAAATAACATTCAGCTTAAATATTTGATTTTAGTGATTACCCATGTAGATATAAGTTATTTGTCATTCATTTATAGTCTTTTAACTATGTGGCTTAATAACGAAGAAACGTGAAATTTGATTATGGAGAAGAATCATATTGAATATATTTACATCTAATTTCCCATATATCAATGTGAAAATAGTAAATAACAATAATGTTTAGCTTGATTATTTATTTTAATTTTGACCTATTTTATATAAAATATATGTCGTGGATTATAGTCTTTTAACTTGGTTTATTAGTGGGGAAAAACCTAAAATTTTGTGATGGAGTAGAAAAATAAAATATAATTAATTTTTTACATCTACTATAGTCTATTATATTTTTAGCTTAGTGATAGAAAAAGCTAAATCTTTGGGATGGTGAAGAAAAATATTAAATATTTTTAGATGTAATATATCATAAGTCAATGTGAATACGATGAATATAAATAATATTGAACTTGATTATTTAATTTTAATTGTTATGCATATGTATAAATTATGGGTCATTCATTTGTAGTCTCTTAAATTAGTTTCTTAGAGTTGAAGAAACTAAAATTTTTGTGATGGAGAAGAAGAAAACTACAGAAATGTTTTACATATATTATACCATAATACAATGTGATTAAGGTAAATAAAAATAACATTGATCTTAAATATTTAATTTTTGTGATTATCCATGTAGATATGATTTACTTGCCATTCATTTATAGTCTTTTAACTATGTGGCTTAGTGACGAAGTAACATGAAATTTGGTGATGGACAAGAAATATATTGAATATATTTATATCTAATTTATCATAATTCAATGTGAAAATGGTAAATATCAATAAATGTTAGCTTGATTATTTATTTTAATTTTGACCTAAATTATATAAAATATATGTTGTGGATTATAGTTTATTAACTTTGTTTTTTAGTGGCGAAAAACCTAAAATTTTGTGATGGAATAGAAAAACAAAATATAATTAATTTTTTACATCTACTATAGTCTATTATATTTTTAGCTTAGTGATAAAAAAAGCTAAAACTTTGGGATGGTGAAGAAAAATATTAAATATTTTTAGATGTAATATATCATAAGTCAATGTGAATACGATGAATATAAATAAGATTGAACTTGATTATTTAATTTTAATTGTTATGCATATGTATAAATTATGGGTCATTCATTTGTAGTCTCTTAAATTAGTTTCTTAGAGTTGAAGAAACCAAAATTTTGGTGATGGAGAAGAAGGAAAATATAGAAATGTTTTACATCTATTACACCATAATACAATGTAATAATAGTTTATACAAATAACATTCAGCTTAAATATTTGATTTTAGTGATTACCCATGTAGATGTAAGTTATTTGTCATTCATTTATAGTCTTTTAACTATGTGGCTTAATAACGAAGAAACGTGAAATTTGATTATGGTGAAGAATCATATTGAATATATTTACATCTAATTTACCATATATCAATGTGAAAATGGTAAATAACAATAATGTTTAGCTTGATTATTTATTTTAATTTTGACCTATATTATATAAAATATATGTCGTGGATTATAGTCTTTTAACTTGGTTTTTTAGTGGGGAAAAACATAAAATTTTGTGATGGAGTAGAAAAATAAAATATAATTAATTTTTTACATCTACTATAGTCTATTATATTTTTAGCTTAGTGATAAAAAAAGCTAAAACTTTGGGATGGTGAAGAAAAATATTAAATATTTTTAGATGTAATATATCATAAGTCAATGTGAATACGATGAATATTAATAATATTGAACTTGATTATTTAATTTTAATTGTTATGCATATGTATAAATTATGGGTCATTCATTTGTAGTCTCTTAAATTAGTTTCTTAGAGTTGAAGAAACTAAAATTTTTGTGATGGAGAAGAAGAAAACTACAGAAATGTTTTACATATATTATACCATAATACAATGTGATTAAGGTAAATAAAAATAACATTGATCTTAAATATTTAATTTTTGTGATTATCCATGTAGATATGATTTACTTGCCATTCATTTATAGTCTTTTAACTATGTGGCTTAGTGACGAAGTAACATGAAATTTGGTGATGGACAAGAAATATATTGAATATATTTATATCTAATTTATCATAATTCAATGTGAAAATGGTAAATATCAATAAATGTTAGCTTGATTATTTATTTTAATTTTGACCTAAATTATATAAAATATATGTTGTGGATTATAGTTTATTAACTTTGTTTTTTAGTGGCGAAAAACCTAAAATTTTGTGATGGAATAGAAAAACAAAATATAATTTATTTTTTACATCTACTATAGTCTATAATGTTTTTAGCTCAGTGATAAAAAAAAAGCTAACACATTGAGATGATGAAGAAAAATATTGAATATTTTTAGATGTAATATATCATAAGTCAATGTGAATACGATTAATATAAACAATATTGAGCATGATTATTTTATTTTAACTGTAATGCATATGTATAAATCATGGGTCATTCATTTGTTGTTTCTTAGCTTAGTTTCATAGAGGTGAAGAAAGCAAAATTTTGGTAATGGAGAAGAAGAAAAATATAGAAATGTTTTACATCTATTACACCATAATACAATGTAATAATAGTTTATACAAATAACATTCAGCTTAAATATTTGATTTTAGTGATTACCCATGTAGATATAAGTTATTTGTCATTCATTTATAGTCTTTTAACTATGTGGCTTAATAACGAAGAAACGTGAAATTTGATTATGGAGAAGAATCATATTGAATATATTTACATCTAATTTACCATATATCAATGTGAAAATGCTAAATAACAATAATGTTTAGCTTGATTATTTATTTTAATTTTGACCTATATTATATAAAATATATGTCGTGGATTATAGTCTTTTAACTTGGTTTTTTAGTGGGGAAAAACCTAAAATTTTGTGATGGAGTAGAAAAATAAAATATAATTAATTTTTTACATCTACTATAGTCTATTATATTTTTAGCTTAGTGATAAAAAAAGCTAAAACTTTGGGATGGTGAAGAAAAATATTAAATATTTTAAGATGTAATATATCATAAGTCAATGTGAATACGATGAATATAAATAATATTGAACTTGATTATTTAATTTTAATTGTTATGCATATGTATAAATTATGGGTCATTCATTTGTAGTCTCTTAAATTAGTTTCTTAGAGGTGAAGAAACCAAAATTTTGGTGATGGAGAAGAAGGAAAATATAGAAATGTTTTACATCTATTACACCATAATACAATGTAATAATAGTTTATACAAATAACATTCATCTTAAATATTTGATTTTAGTGATTACCCATGTAGATATAAGTTATTTGTCATTCATTTATAGTCTTTTAACTATGTGGCTTAATAACGAAGAAACGTGAAATTTGATTATGGAGAAGAATCATATTGAATATATTTACATCTAATTTACCATATATCAATGTGAAAAAGGTAAATAACAATAATGTTTAGCTTGATTATTTATTTTAATTTTGACCTATATTATATAAAATATATGTCGTGGATTATAGTCTTTTAACTTGGTTTTTTAGTGGGGAAAAACATAAAATTTTGTGATGGAGTAGAAAAATAAAATATAATTAATTTTTTACATCTACTATAGTCTATTATATTTTTAGCTTAGTGATAAAAAAAGCTAAAACTTTGGGATGGTGAAGAAAAATATTAAATATTTTTAGATGTAATATATCATAAGTCAATGTGAATACGATGAATATAAATAATATTGAACTTGATTATTTAATTTTAATTGTTATGCATATGTATAAATTATGGGTCATTCATTTGTAGTCTCTTAAATTAGTTTCTTAGAGTTGAAGAAACCAAAATTTTGGTGATAGAGAAGAAGGAAAATATAGAAATGTTTTACATCTATTACACCATAATACAATGTGATTAAGGTAAATAAAAATAACATTGAGCTTAAATATTTAATTTTTGTGATTATCCATGTAGATATGATTTACTGGCCATTCATTTATAGTCTTTTAACTATGTGGCTTAATAACGAAGAAACGTGAAATTTGATTATGGAGAAGAATCATATTGAATATATTTACATCTAATTTACCATATATCAATGTGAAAATGGTAAATAACAATAATGTTTAGCTTGATTATTTATTTTAATTTTGACCTATATTATATAAAATATATGTCGTGGATTATAGTCTTTTAACTTGGTTTTTTAGTGGGGAAAAACATAAAATTTTGTGATGGAGTAGAAAAATAAAATATAATTAATTTTTTACATCTACTATAGTCTATTATATTTTTAGCTTAGTGATAAAAAAAGCTAAAACTTTGGGATGGTGAAGAAAAATATTAAATATTTTTAGATGTAATATATCATAAGTCAATGTGAATACGATGAATATAAATAATATTGAACTTGATTATTTAATTTTAATTGTTATGCATATGTATAAATTATGGGTCATTCATTTGTAGTCTCTTAAATTAGTTTCTTAGAGTTGAAGAAACCAAAATTTTTGTGATGGAGAAGAAGAAAAATACAGAAATGTTTTACATATATTATACCATAATACAATGTGATTAAGGTAAATAAAAATAACATTGAGCTTAAATATTTAATTTTTGTGATTATCCATGTAGATATGATTTACTTGCCATTCATTTATAGTCTTTTAACTATGTGGCTTAGTGACGAAGTAACATGAAATTTGGTGATGGACAAGAAATATATTGAATATATTTATATCTAATTTATCATAATTCAATGTGAAAATGGTAAATATCAATAAACGTTAGCTTGATTATTTATTTTAATTTTGACCTATATTATATAAAATATATGTTGTGGATTATAGTCTATTAACTTTTTTTTAGTGGCGAAAAACCTAAAATTTTGTGATGGAATAGAAAAACAAAATATAATTAATTTTTTACATCTACTATAGTCTATAATGTTTTTAGCTCAGTGATAAAAAAAAGCTAACACATTGAGATGATGAAGAAAAATATTGAATATTTTTAGATGTAATATATCATAAGTCAATGTGAATACGATTAATATAAACAATATTGAGCTTGATTATTTTATTTTAACTGTTATGCATATGTATAAATTATGGGTCATTCATTTGTTGTTTCTTAGCTTAGTTTCATAGAGGTGAAGAAAGCAAAATTTTGGTAATGGAGAAGAAGAAAAATATAGAAATGTTTTACATCTATTACACCATAATACAATGTATTAATAGTTTATACAAATAACATTCAGCTTAAATATTTGATTTTAGTGATTACCCATGTAGATATAAGTTATTTGTCATTCATTTATAGTCTTTTAAATATGTGGCTTAATAACGAAGAAACGTGAAATTTGATTATGGAGAAGAATCATATTGAATATATTTACATCTAATTTACCATATATCAATGTGAAAATGGTAAATAACAATAATGTTTAGCTTGATTATTTATTTTAATTTTGACCTATATTATATAAAATATATGTCGTGGATTATAGTCTTTTAACTTGGTTTTTTAGTGGGGAAAAACATAAAATTTTGTGATGGAGTAGAAAAATAAAATATAATTAATTTTTTACATCTACTATAGTCTATTATATTTTTAGATTAGTGATAAAAAAAGCTAAAACTTTGGGATGGTGAAGAAAAATATTAAATATTTTTAGATGTAATATATCATAAGTCAATGTGAATACGATGAATATAAATAATATTGAACTTGATTATTTAATTTTAATTGTTATGCATATGTATAAATTATGGGTCATTCATTTGTAGTCTCTTAAATTAGTTTCTTAGAGTTGAAGAAACCAAAATTTTTGTGATGGAGAAGAAGAAAAATACAGAAATGTTTTACATATATTATACCATAATACAATGTGATTAAGGTAAATAAAAATAACATTGAGCTTAAATATTTAATTTTTGTGATTATCCATGTAGATATGATTTACTTGCCATTCATTTATAGTCTTTTAACTATGTCGCTTAGTGACGAAGTAACGTGAAATTTGGCGATGGACAAGAAATATATTGAATATATTTATATCTAATTTACCATAATTCAATGTGAAAATGGTAAATATCAATAAACGTTAGCTTGATTATTTATTTTAATTTTGACCTATATTATATAAAATATATGTCGTGGATTATAGTCTTTTAACTTGGTTTTTTAGTGGGGAAAAACCTAAAATTTTGTGATGGAGTAGAAAAATAAAATATAATTAATTTTTTACATCTACTATAGTCTATTATATTTTTAGCTTAGTGATAAAAAAAGCTAAAACTTTGGGATGGTGAAGAAAAATAATAAATATTTTTAGATGTAATATATCATAAGTCAATGTGAATACGATGAATATAAATAAGATTGAACTTGATTATTTAATTTTAATTGTTATGCATATGTATAAATTATGGGTCATTCATTTGTAGTCTCTTAAATTAGTTTCTTAGAGTTGAAGAAACCAAAATTTTGGTGATGGAGAAGAAGGAAAATATAGAAATGTTTTACATCTATTACACCATAATACAATGTAATAATAGTTTATACAAATAACATTCAGCTTAAATATTTGATTTTAATGATTACCCATGTAGATGTAAGTTATTCGTCATTCATTTATAGTCTTTTAACTATGTGGCTTAATAACGAAGAAACGTGAAATTTGATTATGGAGAAGAATCATATTGAATATATTTACATCTAATTTACCATATATCAATGTGAAAATGGTAAATAACAATAATGTTTAGCTTGATTATTTATTTTAATTTTGACCTATATTATATAAAATATATGTCGTGGATTATAGTCTTTTAACTTGGTTTTTTAGTGGGGAAAAACATAAAATTTTGTGATGGAGTAGAAAAATAAAATATAATTAATTTTTTACATCTACTATAGTCTATTATATTTTTAGCTTAGTGATAGAAAAAGATAAAACTTTGGGATGGTGAAGAAAAATATTAAATATTTTTAGATGTAATATATCATAAGTCAATGTGAATACGATGAATATTAATAATATTGAACTTGATTATTTAATTTTAATTGTTATGCATATGTATAAATTATGGGTCATTCATTTGTAGTCTCTTAAGTTAGTTTCTTAGAGTTGAAGAAACCAAAATTTTTGTGATGGAGAAGAAGAAAAATACAGAAATGTTTTACATATATTATACCATAATACAATGTGATTAAGGTAAATAAAAATAACATTGAGCTTAAATATTTAATTTTTGTGATTATCCATGTAGATATGATTTACTTGCCATTCATTTATAGTCTTTTAACTATGTCGCTTAGTGACGAAGTAACGTGAAATTTGGCGATGGACAAGAAATATATTGAATATATTTATATCTAATTTACCATAATTCAATGTGAAAAATGGTAAATATCAATAAACGTTAGCTTGATTATTTATTTTAATTTTGACCTATATAATATAAAATATATGTTGTGGATTATAGTATATTAACTTTGTTTTTTAGTGGCGAAAAACCTAAAATTTTGTGATGGAGTAGAAAAACAAAATATAATTAATTTTTTACATCTACTATAGTCTATAATGGTTTTAGCTCAGTGATAAAAAAAAGCTAACACATTGAGATGATGAAGAAAAATAATGAATATTTTTAGATGTAATATATCATAAGTCAATGTGAATACGATTAATATAAATAATATTGAGCTTGATTATTTTATTTTAACTGTTATGCATATGTATAAATTATGGGTCATTCATTTGTTGTTTCTTAGCATAGTTTCATAGAGGTGAAGAAAGCAAAATTTTGGTGATGGAGAAGAAAGAAAATATACAAATGTTTTACATCTATTACACCATAATACAATGTAATAATAGTTTATACAAATAACATTCAGCTTAAATATTTGATTTTAGTGATTACCCATGTAGATATAAGTTATTTGTCATTCAATTATAGTCTTTTAACTATGTGGCCTAATAACGAAGAAACGTGAAATTTGATTATGGAGAAGAATCATATTGAATATATTTACATCTAATTTACCATATATCAATGTGAAAAGAGTAAATAACAATAATGTTTAGCTTCATTATTTATTTTAATTTTGACCTATTTTATATAAAATATATGTCGTGGATTATAGTCTTTTAACTTGGTTTATTAGTGGGGAAAAACCTAAAATTTTGTGATGGAGTAGAAAAATAAAATATAATTAATTTTTTACATCTACTATAGTCTATTATATTTTTAACTTAGTGATAGAAAAAGCTAAAACTTTGGGATGGTGAAGAAAAATATTAAATATTTTTAGATGTAATATATCATAAGTCAATGTGAATACGATGAATATAAATAATATTGAACTGGATTATTTAATTTTAATTGTTATGCATATGTATAAATTATGGGTCATTAATTTGTAGTCTCTTAAATTAGTTTCTTAGAGTTGAAGAAACCAAAATTTCATTGAAGGAGAAGAAGAAAAATATAGAAATGTTTTACATATATTATACCATAATACAATGTGATTAAGGTAAATAAAAATAACATTGAGCTTAAATATTTAATTTTTGTGATTATCCATGTAGATATGATTTACTTGCCATTCATTTATAGTCTTTTAACTATGTGGCCTAGTGACGAAGTAACGTGAAATTTTGTAATGGACAAGAAATATATTGAATATATTTATATCTAATTTACCATAATTCAATGATAAAATGGTAAATATCAATAAACGTTAGCTTGATTATTTATTTTAATTTTGACCTATATAATATAAAATATATGTTGTGGATTATAGTCTATTAACTTTGTTTTTTAGTGGCGAAAAACATAATATTTTGTGATGGAGTAGAAAAACAAAATATAATTAATTTTTTACATCTACTATAGTCTATAATGTTTTTAGCTCAGTGATAAAAAAAAAGCTAACACATTGAGATGATGAAGAAAAATATTGAATATTTTTAGATGCAATATATCATAAGTCAATGTGAATACGATTAATATAAACAATATTGAGCTTGATTATTTTATTTTAACTGTTATGCATATGTATAAATTATGGGTCATTCATTTCTAGTTTCTTAACTTAGTTTCATAGAGGTAAAGAAAGCAAAATTTTGGTGATGGAGAAGAAGGAAAATATAGAAATGTTTTACATCTATTACACCATAATACAATGTAATAATCGTTTATACATATAACATTCAGCTTAAATATTTAATTTTAGTGATTACCCATGTAAATATAAGTTATTTGTCATTCATTTATAGACTTTTAACTATGTGGCTTAATAACGAAGAAACGTGAAATTTGATTATGGAGAAGAATCATATTGAATATATTTACATCTAATTTACGATATATCAATGCGAAAATGGTAAATAACAATAATGTTTAGCTTGATTATTTATTTTAATTTTGACCTATATTATATAAAATATATGTCGTGGATTATAGTCTTTTAACTTGGTTTTTTAGTGGGAAAAAACCTAAAATTTTGTGATGTAGTAGAAAAATAAAATATAATTAATTTTTTACATCTACTATAGTCTATTATATTTTTAGCTTAGTGATAAAAAAAGCTAAAACTTTGGGATGGTGAAGAAAAATATTAAATATTTTTAGATGTAATATATCATAAGTCAATGTAAATACGATGAATATAAATAATAGTGAACTTGATTATTTAATTTTAATTGTTATGCATATGTATAAATTATGGGTCATTCATTTATAGTCTCTTAAATTAGTTTCTTAGAGTTGAAGAAACCAATATTTTTGTGATGGAGAAGATGAAAAATACATAAATGTTTTACATATATTATACCATAATACAATGTGATTAAGGTAAATAAAAATAACATTGAGCTTAAATATTTAATTTTTGTGATTATCCATGTAGATATGATTTACTTGCCATTCATTTATAGTATTTTAACTATGTGGCCTAGTGACGAAGTAACGTGAAATTTTGTAATGGACAAGAAATATATTGAATATATTTATATCTAATTTACCATAATTCAATGAGAAAATGCTAAATATCAATAAACGTTAGCTTGATTATTTATTTTAATTTTGACCTATATAATATAAAATATATGTTGTGGATTATAGTCTATTAACTTTGTTTTTTAGTGGCGAAAAACATAATATTTTGTGATGGAGTAGAAAAACAAAATATAATTAATTTTTTACATCTACTATAGTCTATAATGTTTTTAGCTCAGTGATAAAAAAAAAGCTAACACATTGAGATGATGAAGAAAAATATTGAATATTTTTAGATGCAATATATCATAAGTCAATGTGAATACGATTAATATAAACAATATTGAGCTTGATTATTTTATTTTAACTGTTATGCATATGTATAAATTATGGGTCATTCATTTCTAGTTTCTTAACTTAGTTTCATAGAGGTGAAGAAAGCAAAATTTTGGTGATGGAGAAGAAGGAAAATATAGAAATGTTTTACATCTATTACACCATAATACAATGTAATAATCGTTTATACAAATAACATTCAGCTTAAATATTTGATTTTAGTGATTACCCATGTAAATATAAGTTATTTGTCATTCATTTATAGACTTTTAACTATGTGGCTTAATAACGAAGAAACGTGAAATTTGATTATGGAGAAGAATCATATTGAATATATTTACATCTAATTTACCATATATCAATGCGAAAATGGTAAATAACAATAATGTTTAGCTTGATTATTTATTTTAATTTTGACCTATATTATATAAAATATATGTCGTGGATTATAGTCTTTTAACTTGGTTTTTTAGTGGGAAAAAACCTAAAATTTTGTGATGTAGTAGAAAAATAAAATATAATTAATTTTTTACATCTACTATAGTCTATTATATTTTTAGCTTAGTGATAAAAAAAGCTAAAACTTTGGGATGGTGAAGAAAAATATTAAATATTTTTAGATGTAATATATCATAAGTCAATGTAAATACGATGAATATAAATAATATTGAACTTGATTATTTAATTTTAATTGTTATGCATATGTATAAATTATGGGTCATTCATTTATAGTCTCTTAAATTAGTTTCTTAGAGTTGAAGAAACCAATATTTTTGTGATGGAGAAGATGAAAAATACATAAATGTTTTACATATATTATACCATAATACAATCTGATTAAGGTAAATAAAAATAACATTGAGCTTAAATATTTAATTTTTGTGATTATCCATGTAGATATGATTTACTTGCCATTCATTTATAGTCTTTTAACTATGTGGCTTAGTGACGAAGTAAAGTGAAATTCGGGGATGGACAAGAAATATATTGAATATATTTATATCTAATTTACAATAATTCAATGTGAAAATGGTAAATATCAATAAACGTTAGCTTGATTATTTATTTTAATTTTGACCTATATAATATAAAATATATGTTGTGGATTATAGTCTATTAACTTTGTTTTTTAGTGGCGAAAAACCTAAAATTTTGTGATGGAGTAGAAAAACAAAATATAATTAATTTTTTACATCTACTATAGTCTATAATGTTTTTAGCTCAGTGATAAAAAAAAGCTAACACATTGAGATGATGAAGAAAAATATTGAATATTTTTAGATGCAATATATCATAAGTCAATGTGAATACGATTAATATAAATAATATTGAGCTTGATTATTTTATTTTAACTGTTATGCATATGTATAAATTATGGGTCATTCATTTGTTGTTTCTTAGCTTAGTTTCATAGAGGTGAAGAAAGCAAAATTTTGGTGATGGAGAAGAAGGAAAATATAAAAATGATTTACATCTATTACACCATAATACAATGTAATAATAGTTTATACAAATAACATTCAGCTTAAATATTTGATTTTTGTGATTACCCATGTAGATATAAGTTATTTGTCATTCATTTATAGTCTTTTACCTATGTGGCTTAATAACGAAGAAACGTGAAATTTGATTATGGAGAAGAATCATATTGAATATATTTACATCTAATTTACCATATATCAATGCAAAAATGGTAAATTACAATAATGTTTAGCTTGATTATTTATTTTAATTTTTACCTATATTATATAAAATATATGTCGTGGATTATAGTCTTTTAACTTGGTTTTTTAGTGGGGAAAAACCTAAAATTTTGTGATGTAGTAGAAAAATAAAATATAATTAATTTTTTACATCTACTATAGTCTATTATATTTTTAGCTTAGTGATAAAAAAAGCTAAAACTTTGGGATGGTGAAGAAAAATATTAAATATTTTTAGATGTAATATATCATAAGTCAATGTAAATACGATGAATATAAATAATATTGAACTTGATTATTTAATTTTAATTGTTATGCATATGTATAAATTATGGGTCATTCATTTATAGTCTCTTAAATTAGTTTCTTAGAGTTGAAGAAACCAATATTTTTGTGATGGAGAAGATGAAAAATACATAAATGTTTTACATATATTATACCATAATACAATGTGATTAAGGTAAATAAAAATAACATTGAGCTTAAATATTTAATTTTTGTGATTATCCATGTAGATATGATTTACTTGCCATTCATTTATAGTCTTTTAACTATGTGGCTTAGTGACGAAGTAAAGTGAAATTCGGGGATGGACAAGAAATATATTGAATATATTTATATCTAATTTACAATAATTCAATGTGAAAATGGTAAATATCAATAAACGTTAGCTTGATTATTTATTTTAATTTTGACCTATATAATATAAAATATATGTTGTGGATTATAGTCTATTAACTTTGTTTTTTAGTGGCGAAAAACCTAAAATTTTGTGATGGAGTAGAAAAACAAAATATAATTAATTTTTTACATCTACTATAGTCTATAATGTTTTTAGCTCAGTGATAAAAAAAAGCTAACACATTGAGATGATGAAGAAAAATATTGAATATTTTTAGATGCAATATATCATAAGTCAATGTGAATACGATTAATATAAATAATATTGAGCTTGATTATTTTATTTTAACTGTTATGCATATGTATAAATTATGGGTCATTCATTTGTTGTTTCTTAGCTTAGTTTCATAGAGGTGAAGAAAGCAAAATTTTGGTGATGGAGAAGAAGGAAAATATAGAAATGATTTACATCTATTACACCATAATACAATGTAATAATAGTTTATACAAATAACATTCAGCTTAAATATTTGATTTTTGTGATTACCCATGTAGATATAAGTTATTTGTCATTCATTTATAGTCTTTTACCTATGTGGCTTAATAACGAAGAAACGTGAAATTTGATAATGGAGAAGAATCATATTGAATATATTTACATCTAATTTACCATATATCAATGCAAAAATGGTAAATAACAATAATGTTTAGCTTGATTATTTATTTTAATTTTGACCTATATTATATAAAATATATGTCGTGGATTATAGTCTTTTAACTTGGTTTTTTAGTGGGGAAAAACCTAAAATTTTGTGATGGAGTAGAAAAATAAAATATAATTAATTTTTTACATCTACTATAGTCTATTATATTTTTAGCTTAGTGATAAAAAAAGCTAAAACTTTGGGATGGTGAAGAAAAATATTAAATATTTTTAGATGTAATATATCATAAGTCAATGTGAATACGATGAATATTAATAATATTGAACTTGATTATTTAATTTTAATTGTTATGTATATGTATAAATTATGGGTCATTCATTTGTAGTCTCTTAAATTAGTTTCTTAGAGTTGAAGAAACCAAATTTTTGTGATGGAGAAGAAGAAAAATACAGAAATGTTTTACATATATTATACCATAATACAATGTGATTAAGGTAAATAAAAAGAACATTGAGCTTAAATATTTAATTTTTGTGATTATCCATGTAGATATGATTTACTTGCCATTCATTTATAGTCTTTTAACTATGTGGCCTAGTGACGAAGTAACGTGAAATTTTGTAATGGACAAGAAATATATTGAATATATTTATATCTAATTTACCATAATTCAATGATAAAATGGTAAATATCAATAAACGTTAGCTTGATTATTTATTTTAATTTTGACCTATATAATATAAAATATATGTTGTGGATTATAGTCTATTAACTTTGTTTTTTAGTGGCGAAAAACATAATATTTTGTGATGGAGTAGAAAAACAAAATATAATTAATTTTTTACATCTACTATAGTCTATAATGTTTTTAGCTCAGTGATAAAAAAAAAGCTAACACATTGAGATGATGAAGAAAAATATTGAATATTTTTAGATGCAATATATCATAAGTCAATGTGAATACGATTAATATAAACAATATTGAGCTTGATTATTTTATTTTAACTGTTATGCATATGTATAAATTATGGGTCATTCATTTCTAGTTTCTTAACTTAGTTTCATAGAGGTAAAGAAAGCAAAATTTTGGTGATGGAGAAGAAGGAAAATATAGAAATGTTTTACATCTATTACACCATAATACAATGTAATAATCGTTTATACATATAACATTCAGCTTAAATATTTAATTTTAGTGATTACCCATGTAAATATAAGTTATTTGTCATTCATTTATAGACTTTTAACTATGTGGCTTAATAACGAAGAAACGTGAAATTTGATTATGGAGAAGAATCATATTGAATATATTTACATCTAATTTACGATATATCAATGCGAAAATGGTAAATAACAATAATGTTTAGCTTGATTATTTATTTTAATTTTGACCTATATTATATAAAATATATGTCGTGGATTATAGTCTTTTAACTTGGTTTTTTTGTGGGGAAAAACCTAAAATTTTGTGATGTAGTAGAAAAATAAAATATAATTAATTTTTTACATCTACTATAGTCTATTATATTTTTAGCTTAGTGATAAAAAAAGCTAAAACTTTGGGATGGTGAAGAAAAATATTAAATATTTTTAGATGTAATATATCATAAGTCAATGTAAATACGATGAATATAAATAATATTGAACTTGATTATTTAATTTTAATTGTTATGCATATGTATAAATTATGTGTCATTCATTTATAGTCTCTTAAATTAGTTTCTTAGAGTTGAAGAAACCAATATTTTTGTGATGGAGAAGATGAAAAATACAGAAATGTTTTACATATATTATACCATAATACAATGTGATTAAGGTAAATAAAAATAAAATTGAGCTTAAATATTTAATTTTTGTGATTATCCATGTAGATAAGATTTACTTGCCATTCATTTATAGTCTTTTAACTATGTGGCTTAGTGACGAAGTAAAGTAAAATTTGGTGATGGACAAGAAATATATTGAATATATTTATATCTAGTTTAGAATAATTCAATGTGAAAATGGTAAATATCAATAAACGTTAGCTTGATTATTTATTTTAATTTTGACCTATATAATATAAAATATATGTTGTGGATTATAGTCTATTAACTTTGTTTTTTAGTGGCGAAAAACCTAAAATTTTGAGATGGAGTAGAAAAAAAAAATATAATTAATTTTTTACATCTACTATAGTCTATAATGTTTTTAGCTCAGTGATAAAAAAAAAGCTAACACATTGAGATTATGAAGAAAAATATTGAATATTTTTAGATGTAATATATCATAAGTCAATGTGAATACGATTAATATAAATAATATTGAGCTTGATTATTTTATTTTAACTGTTATGCATAAGTATAAATTATGGGTCATTCATTTGTTGTTTCTTAGCTTAGTTTCATAGAGTTGAAGAAAGCAAAATTTTGGTGATGGAGAAGAAGGAAAATATAGAAATGATTTACATCTATTACACCATAATACAATGTAATAATAGTTTATACAAATAACATTCAGCTTAAATATTTGATTTTTGTGATTACCCATGTAGATATAAGTTATTTGTCATTCATTTATAGTCTTTTAACTATGTGGCTTAATAACGAAGAAACGTGAAATTTGATTATGGAGAAGAATCATATTGAATATATTTACATCTAATTTACCATATATCAATGCGAAAATGGTAAATAACAATAATGTTTAGCTTGATTATTTATTTTAATTTTGACCTATATTATATAAAATATATGTCGTGGATTATAGTCTTTTAACTTGGTTTTTTAGTGGGGAAAAACCTAAAATTTTGTGATGTAGTAGAAAAATAAAATATAATTAATTTTTTACATTTACTATAGTCTATTATATTTTTAGCTTAGTGATAAAAAAAGCTAAAACTTTGGGATGGTGAAGAAAAATATTAAATATTTTTAGATGTAATATATCATAAGTCAATGTAAATACGATGAATATAAATAATATTGAACTTGATTATTTAATTTTAATTGTTATGCATATGTATAAATTATGGGTCATTCATTTGTAGTCTCTTAAATTAGTTTCTTAGAGTTGAAGAAACCAAAATTTTTGTGATGGAGAAGATGAAAAATAGAGAAATGTTTTACATATATTATACCATAATACAATGTGATTAAGGTAAATAAAAATAACATTGAGCTTAAATATTTAATTTTTGTGATTATCCATGTAGATATGATTTACTTGCCATTCATTTATAGTCTTTTAACTATGTGGCTTAGTGACGAAGTAAAGTGAAATTTGGTGATGGACAAGAAATATATTGAATATATTTATATCTAATTTACCATAATTCAATGTGAAAATGGTAAATATCAATAAACGTTAGCTTGATTATTTATTTTAATTTTGACCTATATAATATAAAATATATGTTGTGGATTATAGTCTATTAACTTTGTTTTTTAGTGGTGAAAAACCTAAAATTTTGTGATGGAGTAGAAAAACAAAATATAATTAATTTTTTACATCTACTATAGTCTATAATGTTTTTAGCTCAGTGATAAAAAAAGCTAACACATTGAGATGATGAAGAAAAATATTGAATATTTTTAGATGTAATATATCATAAGTCAATGTGAATACGATTAATATAAATAATATTGAGCTTGATTATTTTATTTTAACTGTTATGCATATGTATAAATTATGGGTCATTCATTTGTTGTTTCTTAGCTTAGTTTCATAGAGGTGAAGAAAGCAAAATTTTGGTGATGGAGAAGAAGGAAAATATAGAAATGATTTACATCTATTACACCATAATACAATGTAATAATAGTTTATACAAATAACATTCAACTTAAATATTTGATTTTTTGTGATTACCCATGTAGATATAAGTTATTTGTCATTCATTTATAGTCTTTTAACTATGTGGCTTAATAACGAAGAAACGTGAAATTTGATTATGGAGAAGAATCATATTGAATATATTTACATCTAATTTACCATATATCAATGCGAAAATGGTAAATAACAATAATGTTTAGCTTGACTATTTATTTTAATTTTGACCTATATTATATAAAATATATGTCGTGGATTATAGTCTTTTAACTTGGTTTTTTAATGGGGAAAAACCTAAAATTTTGTGATGTAGTAGAAAAATAAAATATAATTAATTTTTTACATTTACTATAGTCTATTATATTTTTAGCTTAGTGATAAAAAAAGCTAAAACTTTGGGATGGTGAAGAAAAATATTAAATATTTTTAGATGTAATATATCATAAGTCAATGTAAATACGATGAATATAAATAATATTGAACTTGATTATTTAATTTTAATTGTTATGCATATGTATAAATCATGGGTCATTCATTTGTAGTCTCTTAAATTAGTTTCTTAGAGTTGAAGAAACCAAAATTTTTGTGATGGAGAAGATGAAAAATACAGAAATGTTTTACATATATTATACCATAATACAATGTGATTAAGGTAAATAAAAATAACATTGAGCTTAAATATTTAATTTTTGTGATTATCCATGTAGATATGATTTACTTGCCATTCATTTATAGTCTTTTAACTATGTGGCTTAGTGACGAAGTAAAGTGAAATTTGGTGATGGACAAGAAATATATTGAATATATTTATATCTAATTTACCATAATTCAATGTGAAAATGGTAAATATCAATAAACGTTAGCTTGATTATTTATTTTAATTTTGACCTATATAATATAAAATATATGTTGTGGATTATAGTCTATTAACTTTGTTTTTTAGTGGCGAAAAACCTAAAATTTTGTGATGGAGTAGAAAAACAAAATATAATTAATTTTTTACATCTACTATAGTCTATAATGTTTTTAGCTCAGTGATAAAAAAAAAGCTAACACATTGAGATGATGAAGAAAAATATTGAATATTTTTAGACGTAATATATCATAAGTCAATGTGAATACGATTAATATAAATAATATTGAGCTTGATTATTTTATTTTAACTGTTATGCATATGTATAAATTATGGGTCATTCATTTGTTGTTTCTTAGCTTAGTTTCATAGAGGTGAAGAAAGCAAAATTTTGGTGATGGAGAAGAAGGAAAATATAGAAATGATTTACATCTATTACACCATAATACAATGTAATAATAGTTTATACAAATAACATTCAACTTAAATATTTGATTTTTGTGATTACCCATGTAGATATAAGTTATTTGTCATTCATTTATAGTCTTTTAACTATGTGGCTTAATAACGAAGAAACGTGAAATTTGATTATGGAGAAGAATCATATTGAATATATTTACATCTAATTTACCATATATGAATGCGAAAATGGTAAATAACAATAATGTTTAGCTTGATTATTTATTTTAATTTTGACCTATATTATATAAAATATATGTCGTGGATTATAGTCTTTTAACTTGGTTTTTTAGTGGGGAAAAACCTAAAATTTTGTGATGTAGTAGAAAAATAAAATATAATTAATTTTTTTACATCTACTATAGTCTATTATATTTTTAGCTTAGTGATAAAAAAGCTAAAACTTTGGGATGGTGAAGAAAAATATTAAATATTTTTAGATGTAATATATCATAAGTCAATGTGAATACGATGAATATAAATAATATTGAACTTGATTATTTAATTTTAATTGTTATGCATATGTATAAATTATGGGTCATTCATTTGTAGTCTCTTAAATTAGTTTCTTAGAGTTGAAGAAACCAAAATTTTTGTGATGGAGAAGAAAAAAAAATACAGAAATGTTTTACATATATTATACCATAATACAATGTGATTAAGGTAAATAAAAATAACATTGAGCTTAAATATTTAATTTTTGTGATTATCCATGTAGATATGATTTACTTGCCATTCATTTCTAGTCTTTTAACTATTTCGCTTAGTGACGAAGTAAAGTGAAATTTGGTGATGGACAAGAAATATATTGAATATATTTATATCTAATTTACAATAATTCAATGTGAAAATGGTAAATATCAATAAACGTTAGCTTGATTATTTATTTTAATTTTGACCTATATAATATAAAATATATGTTGTGGATTATAGTCTATTAACTTTGTTTTTTATTGGCGAAAAACCTAAAATTTTGTGATGGAGTAGAAAAACAAAATATAATTAATTTTTTACATCTACTATAGTCTATAATGTTTTTAGCTCAGTGATAAAAAAAAAGCTAACACATTGATATGATGAAGAAAAATATTGAATATTTTTAGATGTAATATATCATAAGTCAATGTGAATACGATTAATATAAATAATATTGAGCTTGATTATTTTATTTTAACTATTATGCATATGTATAAATTATGGGTCATTCATTTGTTGTTTCTTAGCTTAGTTTCATAGAGGTGAAGAAAGCAAAATTTTGGTGATGGAGAAGAAGGAAAATATGGAAATAATTTACATCTATTACACCATAATACAATGTAATAATAGTTTATACAAATAACATTCAACTTAAATATTTGATTTTTGTGATTACCCATGTAGATATAAGTTATTTGTCATTCATTTATAGTCTTTTAACTATGTGGCTTAATAACGAAGAAACGTGAAATTTGATTATGGAGAAGAATCATATTGAATATATTTACATCTAATTTACCATATATCAATGCGAAAATGGTAAATAACAATAATGTTTAGCTTGATTATTTATTTTAATTTTGACCTATATTATATAAAATATATGTCGTGGATTATAGTCTTTTAACTTGGTTTTTTAGTGGGGAAAAACCTAAAATTTTGTGATGGAGTAGAAAAATAAAATATAATTAATTTTTTACATCTACTATAGTCTATTATATTTTTAGCTTAGTGATAAAAAAAGCTAAAACTTTGGGATGGTGAAGAAAAATATTAAATATTTTTAGATGTAATATATCATAAGTCAATGTGAATACGATGAATATTAATAATATTGAACTTGATTATTTAATTTTAATTGTTATGCATATGTATAAATTATGGGTCATTCATTTGTAGTCTCTTAAATTAGTTTCTTAGAGTTGAAGAAACCAAAATTTTTGTGATGGAGAAGAAAAATACAGAAATGTTTTACATATATTATACCATAATACAATGTGATTAAGGTAAATAAAAATAACATTGAGCTTAAATATTTAATTTTTGTGATTATCCATGTAGATATGATTTACTTGCCATTCATTTATAAACTTTTAACTATGTCGCTTAGTGACGAAGTAAAGTGAAATTTGGTGATGGACAAGAAATATATTGAATATATTTATATCTAATTTACAATAATTCAATGTGAAAATGGTAAATATCAATAAACGTTAGCTTGATTATTTATTTTAATTTTGACCTATATAATATAAAATATATGTTGTGGATTATAGTCTATTAACTTTGTTTTTTAGTGGCGAAAAACCTAAAATTTTGTGATGGAGTAGAAAAACAAAATATAATTAATTTTTTACATCTACTATAGTCTATAATGTTTTTAGCTCAGTGATAAAAAAAAAAGCTAACACATTGAGATGATGAAAAAAAATATTGAATATTTTTAGATGTAATATATCATAAGTCAATGTGAATACGATTAATATAAATAATATTGAGCTTGATTATTTTATTTTAACTGTTATGCATATGTATAAATTATGGATCATTCATTTGTTGTTTCTTAGCTTAGTTTCATAGAGGTGAAGAAAGCAAAATTTTGGTGATGGAGAAGAAGGAAAATATAGAAATGATTTACATCTATTACACCATAATACAATGTAATAATAGTTTATACAAATAACATTCAGCTTAAATATTTGATTTTTGTGATTACCCATGTAGATATAAGTTATTTGTCATTCATTTATAGTCTTTTAACTATGTGGCTTAATAACGAAGAAACGTGAAATTTGATTATGGAGAAGAATCATATTGAATATATTTACATCTAATTTACCATATATCAATGCGAAAATGGTAAATAACAATAATGTTTAGCTTGATTATTTATTTTAATTTTGACCTATATTATATAAAATATATGTCGTGGATTATAGTCTTTTAACTTGGTTTTTTAGTGGGGAAAAACCTAAAATTTTGTGATGGAGTAGAAAAATATAATATAATTAATTTTTTACATCTACTATAGTCTATTATATTTTTAGCTTAGTGATAAAAAAAGCTAAAACTTTGGGATGGTGAAGAAAAATATTAAATATTTTTAGATGTAATATATCATAAGTCAATGTAAATACGATGAATATAAATAATATTGAACTTGATTATTTAATTTTAATTGTTATGCATATGTATAAATTATGGGTCATTCATTTGTAGTCTCTTAAATTAGTTTCTTAGAGTTGAAGAAACCAAAATTTTTGTGATGGAGAAGAAGAAAAATACATAAATGTTTTACATATATTATACCATAATACAATGTGATTAAGGTAAATAAAAATAACATTGAGCTTAAATATTTAATTTTTGTGATTATCCATGTAGATATGATTTACTTGCCATTCATTTATAGTCTTTTAACTATGTGGCTTAGTGACGAAGTAACGTGAAATTTGGTGATGGACAAGAAATATATTGAATATATTTATATCTAATTTACCATAATTCAATGTGAAAATGGTAAATATCAATAAACGTTAGCTTGATTATTTATTTTAATTTTGACCTATGTAATATAAAATATATGTTGTGGATAGTCTATTAACTTTGTTTTTTAGTGGCGAAAAACCTAAAATTTTGTGATGGAGTAGAAAAACAAAATATAATTAATTTTTTACATCTACTATAGTCTATAATGTTTTTAGCTCAGTGATAAAAAAAAGCTAACACATTGAGATGATGAAGAAAAATATTGAATATTTTTAGATGTAATATATCTTAAGTCAATGTGAATACGATTAATATAAATAATATTGAGCTTGATTATTTTATTTTAACTGTTATGCATATGTATAAATTATGGGTCATTCATTTGTTGTTTCTTAGCTTAGTTTCATAGAGGTGAAGAAAGAAAAATTTTGGTGATGGAGAAGAAGGAAAATATAGAAATGTTTTACATCTATTACACCATAATACAATGTAATAATAGTTTATACAAATAACATTCAGCTTAAATATTTGATTTTAGTGATTACCCATGTAGATATAAGTTATTTGTCATTCATTTATAGTCTTTTAACTATCTAGCTTAATAACGAAGAAACGTGAAATTTGATTATGGAGAAGAATCATATTGAATATATTTACATCTAATTTACCATATATCAATGCGAAAATGGTAAATAACAATAATGTTTAGCTTGACTATTTATTTTAATTTTGACCTATATTATATAAAATATATGTCGTGGATTATAGTCTTTTAACTTGGTTTTTTAATGGGGAAAAACCTAAAATTTTGTGATGTAGTAGAAAAATAAAATATAATTAATTTTTTACATTTACTATAGTCTATTATATTTTTAGCTTAGTGATAAAAAAAGCTAAAACTTTGGGATGGTGAAGAAAAATATTAAATATTTTTAGATGTAATATATCATAAGTCAATGTAAATACGATGAATATAAATAATATTGAACTTGATTATTTAATTTTAATTGTTATGCATATGTATAAATCATGGGTCATTCATTTGTAGTCTCTTAAATTAGTTTCTTAGAGTTGAAGAAACCAAAATTTTTGTGATGGAGAAGATGAAAAATACAGAAATGTTTTACATATATTATACCATAATACAATGTGATTAAGGTAAATAAAAATAACATTGAGCTTAAATATTTAATTTTTGTGATTATCCATGTAGATATGATTTACTTGCCATTCATTTATAGTCTTTTAACTATGTGGCTTAGTGACGAAGTAAAGTGAAATTTGGTGATGGACAAGAAATATATTGAATATATTTATATCTAATTTACCATAATTCAATGTGAAAATGGTAAATATCAATAAACGTTAGCTTGATTATTTATTTTAATTTTGACCTATATAATATAAAATATATGTTGTGGATTATAGTCTATTAACTTTGTTTTTTAGTGGCGAAAAACCTAAAATTTTGTGATGGAGTAGAAAAACAAAATATAATTAATTTTTTACATCTACTATAGTCTATAATGTTTTTAGCTCAGTGATAAAAAAAAAGCTAACACATTGAGATGATGAAGAAAAATATTGAATATTTTTAGACGTAATATATCATAAGTCAATGTGAATACGATTAATATAAATAATATTGAGCTTGATTATTTTATTTTAACTGTTATGCATATGTATAAATTATGGGTCATTCATTTGTTGTTTCTTAGCTTAGTTTCATAGAGGTGAAGAAAGCAAAATTTTGGTGATGGAGAAGAAGGAAAATATAGAAATGATTTACATCTATTACACCATAATACAATGTAATAATAGTTTATACAAATAACATTCAACTTAAATATTTGATTTTTGTGATTACCCATGTAGATATAAGTTATTTGTCATTCATTTATAGTCTTTTAACTATGTGGCTTAATAACGAAGAAACGTGAAATTTGATTATGGAGAAGAATCATATTGAATATATTTACATCTAATTTACCATATATGAATGCGAAAATGGTAAATAACAATAATGTTTAGCTTGATTATTTATTTTAATTTTGACCTATATTATATAAAATATATGTCGTGGATTATAGTCTTTTAACTTGGTTTTTTAGTGGGGAAAAACCTAAAATTTTGTGATGTAGTAGAAAAATAAAATATAATTAATTTTTTTACATCTACTATAGTCTATTATATTTTTAGCTTAGTGATAAAAAAGCTAAAACTTTGGGATGGTGAAGAAAAATATTAAATATTTTTAGATGTAATATATCATAAGTCAATGTGAATACGATGAATATAAATAATATTGAACTTGATTATTTAATTTTAATTGTTATGCATATGTATAAATTATGGGTCATTCATTTGTAGTCTCTTAAATTAGTTTCTTAGAGTTGAAGAAACCAAAATTTTTGTGATGGAGAAGAAGAAAAATACAGAAATGTTTTACATATATTATACCATAATACAATGTGATTAAGGTAAATAAAAATAACATTGAGCTTAAATATTTAATTTTTGTGATTATCCATGTAGATATGATTTACTTGCCATTCATTTCTAGTCTTTTAACTATTTCGCTTAGTGACGAAGTAAAGTGAAATTTGGTGATGGACAAGAAATATATTGAATATATTTATATCTAATTTACAATAATTCAATGTGAAAATGGTAAATATCAATAAACGTTAGCTTGATTATTTATTTTAATTTTGACCTATATAATATAAAATATATGTTGTGGATTATAGTCTATTAACTTTGTTTTTTATTGGCGAAAAACCTAAAATTTTGTGATGGAGTAGAAAAACAAAATATAATTAATTTTTTACATCTACTATAGTCTATAATGTTTTTAGCTCAGTGATGAAAAAAAAGCTAACACATTGATATGATGAAGAAAAATATTGAATATTTTTAGATGTAATATATCATAAGTCAATGTGAATACGATTAATATAAATAATATTGAGCTTGATTATTTTATTTTAACTATTATGCATATGTATAAATTATGGGTCATTCATTTGTTGTTTCTTAGCTTAGTTTCATAGAGGTGAAGAAAGCAAAATTTTGGTGATGGAGAAGAAGGAAAATATAGAAATAATTTACATCTATTACACCATAATACAATGTAATAATAGTTTATACAAATAACATTCAACTTAAATATTTGATTTTTGTGATTACCCATGTAGATATAAGTTATTTGTCATTCATTTATAGTCTTTTAACTATGTGGCTTAATAACGAAGAAACGTGAAATTTGATTATGGAGAAGAATCATATTGAATATATTTACATCTAATTTACCATATATCAATGCGAAAATGGTAAATAACAATAATGTTTAGCTTGATTATTTATTTTAATTTTGACCTATATTATATAAAATATATGTCGTGGATTATAGTCTTTTAACTTGGTTTTTTAGTGGGGAAAAACCTAAAATTTTGTGATGGAGTAGAAAAATAAAATATAATTAATTTTTTACATCTACTATAGTCTATTATATTTTTAGCTTAGTGATAAAAAAAGCTAAAACTTTGGGATGGTGAAGAAAAATATTAAATATTTTTAGATGTAATATATCATAAGTCAATGTGAATACGATGAATATTAATAATATTGAACTTGATTATTTAATTTTAATTGTTATGCATATGTATAAATTATGGGTCATTCATTTGTAGTCTCTTAAATTAGTTTCTTAGAGTTGAAGAAACCAAAATTTTTGTGATGGAGAAGAAGAAAAATACAGAAATGTTTTACATATATTATACCATAATACAATGTGATTAAGGTAAATAAAAATAACATTGAGCTTAAATATTTAATTTTTGTGATTATCCATGTAGATATGATTTACTTGCCATTCATTTATAAACTTTTAACTATGTCGCTTAGTGACGAAGTAAAGTGAAATTTGGTGATGGACAAGAAATATATTGAATATATTTATATCTATTTTACAATAATTCAATGTGAAAATGGTAAATATCAATAAACGTTAGCTTGATTATTTATTTTAATTTTGACCTATATAATATAAAATATATGTTGTGGATTATAGTCTATTAACTTTGTTTTTTAGTGGCGAAAAACCTAAAATTTTGTGATGGAGTAGAAAAACAAAATATAATTAATTTTTTACATCTACTATAGTCTATAATGTTTTTAGCTCAGTGATAAAAAAAAAGCTAACACATTGAGATGATGAAAAAAAATATTGAATATTTTTAGATGTAATATATCATAAGTCAATGTGAATACGATTAATATAAATAATATTGAGCTTGATTATTTTATTTTAACTGTTATGCATATGTATAAATTATGGATCATTCATTTGTTGTTTCTTAGCTTAGTTTCATAGAGGTGAAGAAAGCAAAATTTTGGTGATGGAGAAGAAGGAAAATATAGAAATGATTTACATCTATTACACCATAATACAATGTAATAATAGTTTATACAAATAACATTCAACTTAAATATTTGATTTTTGTGATTACCCATGTAGATATAAGTTATTTGTCATTCATTTATAGTCTTTTAACTATGTGGCTTAATAACGAAGAAACGTGAAATTTGATTATGGAGAAGAATCATATTGAATATATTTACATCTAATTTACCATATATCAATGCGAAAATGGTAAATAACAATAATGTTTAGCTTGATTATTTATTTTAATTTTGACCTATATTATATAAAATATATGTCGTGGATTATAGTCTTTTAACTTGGTTTTTTAGTGGGGAAAAACCTAAAATTTTGTGATGGAGTAGAAAAATATAATATAATTAATTTTTTACATCTACTATAGTCTATTATATTTTTAGCTTAGTGATAAAAAAAGCTAAAACTTTGGGATGGTGATGAAAAATATTAAATATTTTTAGATGTAATATATCATAAGTCAATGTGAATACGATGAATATTAATAATATTGAACTTGATTATTTAATTTTAATTGTTATGCATATGTATAAATTATGGGTCATTCATTTGTAGTCTCTTAAATTAGTTTCTTAGAGTTGAAGAAACCAAAATTTTTGTGATGGAGAAGAAGAAAAATACATAAATGTTTTACATATATTATACCATAATACAATGTGATTAAGGTAAATAAAAATAACATTGACCTTAAATATTTAATTTTTGTGATTATCCATGTAGATATGATTTACTTGCCATTCATTTATAGTCTTTTAACTATGTGGCTTAGTGACGAAGTAACGTGAAATTTGGTGATGGACAAGAAATATATTGAATATATTTATATCTAATTTACCATAATTCAATGTGAAAATGGTAAATATCAATAAACGTTAGCTTGATTATTTATTTTAATTTTGACCTATGTAATATAAAATATATGTTGTGGATAGTCTATTAACTTTGTTTTTTAGTGGCGAAAAACCTAAAATTTTGTGATGGAGTAGAAAAACAAAATATAATTAATTTTTTACATCTACTATAGTCTATAATGTTTTTAGCTCAGTGATAAAAAAAAGCTAACACATTGAGATGATGAAGAAAAATATTGAATATTTTTAGATGTAATATATCTTAAGTCAATGTGAATACGATTAATATAAATAATATTGAGCTTGATTATTTTATTTTAACTGTTATGCATATGTATAAATTATGGGTCATTCATTTGTTGTTTCTTAGCTTAGTTTCATAGAGGTGAAGAAAGAAAAATTTTGGTGATGGAGAAGAAGGAAAATATAGAAATGTTTTACATCTATTACACCATAATACAATGTAATAATAGTTTATACAAATAACATTCAGCTTAAATATTTGATTTTAGTGATTACCCATGTAGATATAAGTTATTTGTCATTCATTTATAGTCTTTTAACTATCTAGCTTAATAACGAAGAAACGTGAAATTTGATTATGGAGAAGAATCATATTGAATATATTTACATATAATTTACCATATATCAATGTGAAAATGGTAAATAACAATAATGTTTAGCTTGATTATTTATTTTAATTTTGACCTATATTATATAAAATATATGTCGTGGATTATAGTCTTTTAACTTGGTTTTTTAGTGGGGAAAAACCTAAAATTTTGTGATGGAGTAGAAAAACAAAATATAATTAATTTTTTACATCTACTATAGTCTATAATGTTTTTAGCTCAGTGATAAAAAAAAAGCTAACACATTGATATGATGAAGAAAAATATTGAATATTTTTAGATGTAATATATCATAAGTCAATGTGAATACGATTAATATAAATAATATTGAGCTTGATTATTTTATTTTAACTGTTATGCATATGTATAAATTATGGGTCATTCATTTTTTGTTTCTTAGCTTAGTTTCATAGAGGTGAAGAAAGCAAAATTTTGGTGATGGAGAAGAAGGAAAATATAGAAATGATTTACATCTATTACACAATAATACAATGTAATAATAGTTTATACAAATAACATTCAACTTAAATATTTGATTTTTGTGATTACCCATGTAGATATAAGTTATTTGTCATTCATTTATAGTCTTTTAACTATGTGGCTTAATAACGAAGAAACGTGAAATTTGATTATGGAGAAGAATCATATTGAATATATTTACATCTAATTTACCATATATCAATGCGAAAATGGTAAATAACAATAATGTTTAGCTTGATTATTTATTTTAATTTTGACCTATATTATATAAAATATATGTCGTGGATTATAGTCTTTTAACTTGGTTTTTTAGTGGGGAAAAACCTAAAATTTTGTGATGGAGTAGAAAAATAAAATATAATTAATTTTTTACATCTACTATAGTCTATTATATTTTTAGCTTAGTGATAAAAAAAGCTAAAACTTTGGGATGGTGAAGAAAAATATTAAATATTTTTAGATGTAATATATCATAAGTCAATGTGAATACGATGAATATTAATAATATTGAACTTGATTATTTAATTTTAATTATTATGCATATGTATAAATTATGGGTCATTCATTTGTAGTCTCTTAAATTAGTTTCTTAGAGTTGAAGAAACCAAAATTTTTGTGATGGAGAAGAAGAAAAATACAGAAATGTTTTACATATATTATACCATAATACAATGTGATTAAGGTAAATAAAAATAACATTGAGCTTAAATATTTAATTTTTGTGATTATCCATGTAGATATGATTTACTTGCCATTCATTTATAGTCTTTTAACTATGTGGCTTAGTGACGAAGTAACGTGAAATTTGGTGATGGACAAGAAATATATTGAATATATTTATATCTAATTTACCATAATTCAATGTGAAAATGGTAAATATCAATAAACGTTAGCTTGATTATTTATTTTAATTTTGACCTATATAATATAAAATATATGTTGTGGATTATAGTCTATTAAATTTGTTTTTTAGTGGCGAAAAACCTAAAATTTTGTGATGGAGTAGAAAAACAAAATATAATTAATTTTTTACATCTACTATAGTCTATAATGTTTTTAGCTCAGTGATAAAAAAAAAGCTAACACATTGAGATGATGAAGAAAAATATTGAATATTTTTAGATGTAATATATCATAAGTCAATGTGAATACGATTAATATAAATAATATTGAGCTTGATTATTTTATTTTAACTGTTATGCATATGTATAAATTATGGATCATTCATTTGTTGTTTCTTAGCTTAGTTTCATAGAGGTGAAGAAAGCAAAATTTTGGTGATGGAGAAGAAGGAAAATATAGAAATGATTTACATCTATTACACCATAATACAATGTAATAATAGTTTATACAAATAACATTCAGCTTAAATATTTGATTTTTGTGATTACCCATGTAGATATAAGTTATTTGTCATTCATTTATAGTCTTTTAACTATGTGGCTTAATAACGAAGAAACGTGAAATTTGATTATGGAGAAGAATCATATTGAATATATTTACATCTAATTTACCATATATCAATGCAAAAATGGTAAATAACAATAATGTTTAGCTTGATTATTTATTTTAACTTTGACCTATATTATATAAAATATATGTCGTGGATTATAGTCTTTTAACTTGGTTTTTTAGTGGGGAAAAACCTAAAATTTGTGATGTAGTAGAAAAATAAAATATAATTAATTTTTTACATTTACTATAGTCTATTATATTTTTAGCTTAGTGATAAAAAAAGCTAAAACTTTGGGATGGTGAAGAAAAATATTAAATATTTTTAGATGTAATATATCATAAGTCAATGTGAATACGATGAATATTAATAATATTGAACTTGATTATTTAATTTTAATTATTATGCATATGTATAAATTATGGGTCATTCATTTGTAGTCTCTTAAATTAGTTTCTTAGAGTTGAAGAAACCAAAATTTTTGTGATGGAGAAGAAGAAAAATACAGAAATGTTTTACATATATTATACCATAATACAATGTGATTAAGGTAAATAAAAATAACATTGAGCTTAAATATTTAATTTTTGTGATTATCCATGTAGATATGATTTACTTGCCATTCATTTATAGTCTTTTAACTATGTGGCTTAGTGACGAAGTAACGTGAAATTTGGTGATGGACAAGAAATATATTGAATATATTTATATCTAATTTACCATAATTCAATGTGAAAATGGTAAATATCAATAAACGTTAGCTTGATTATTTATTTTAATTTTGACCTATATAATATAAAATATATGTTGTGGATTATAGTCTATTAAATTTGTTTTTTAGTGGCGAAAAACCTAAAATTTTGTGATGGAGTAGAAAAACAAAATATAATTAATTTTTTACATCTACTATAGTCTATAATGTTTTTAGCTCAGTGATAAAAAAAAAGCTAACACATTGAGATGATGAAGAAAAATATTGAATATTTTTAGATGTAATATATCATAAGTCAATGTGAATACGATTAATATAAATAATATTGAGCTTGATTATTTTATTTTAACTGTTATGCATATGTATAAATTATGGATCATTCATTTGTTGTTTCTTAGCTTAGTTTCATAGAGGTGAAGAAAGCAAAATTTTGGTGATGGAGAAGAAGGAAAATATAGAAATGATTTACATCTATTACACCATAATACAATGTAATAATAGTTTATACAAATAACATTCAGCTTAAATATTTGATTTTTGTGATTACCCATGTAGATATAAGTTATTTGTCATTCATTTATAGTCTTTTAACTATGTGGCTTAATAACGAAGAAACGTGAAATTTGATTATGGAGAAGAATCATATTGAATATATTTACATCTAATTTACCATATATCAATGCAAAAATGGTAAATAACAATAATGTTTAGCTTGATTATTTATTTTAATTTTGACCTATATTATATAAAATATATGTCGTGGATTATAGTCTTTTAACTTGGTTTTTTAGTGGGGAAAAACCTAAAATTTTGTGATGTAGTAGAAAAATAAAATATAATTAATTTTTTACATTTACTATAGTCTATTATATTTTTAGCTTAGTGATAAAAAAAGCTAAAACTTTGGGATGGTGAAGAAAAATATTAAATATTTTTAGATGTAATATATCATAAGTCAATGTAAATACGATGAATATAAATAATATTGAACTTGATTATTTAATTTTAATTGTTATGCATATGTATAAATTATGGGTCATTCATATGTAGTCTCTTAAATTAGTTTCTTAGAGTTGAAGAAACCAAAATTTTTGTGATGGAGAAGATGAAAAATACAGAAATGTTTTACATATATTATACCATAATACAATGTGATTAAGGTAAATAAAAATAACATTGAGCTTAAATATTTAATTTTTGTGATTATCCATGTAGATATGATTTACTTGCCATTCATTTATAGTCTTTTAACTATGTGGCTTAGTGACGAAGTAAAGTGAAATTTGGTGATGGACAAGAAATATATTGAATATATTTATATCTAATTTACCATAATTCAATGTGAAAATGGTAAATATCAATAAACGTTAGCTTGATTATTTATTTTAATTTTGACCTATATAATATAAAATATATGTTGTGGATTATAGTCTATTAACTTTGTTTTTTAGTGGCGAAAAACCTAAAATTTTGTGATGGAGTAGAAAAACAAAATATAATTAATTTTTTACATCTACTATAGTCTATAATGTTTTTAGCTCAGTGATAAAAAAAAAGCTAACACATTGATATGATGAAGAAAAATATTGAATATTTTTAGATGTAATATATCATAAGTCAATGTGAATACGATTAATATAAATAATATTGAGCTTGATTATTTTATTTTAACTGTTATGCATATGTATAAATTATGGGTCATTCATTTGTTGTTTCTTAGCTTAGTTTCATAGAGGTGAAGAAAGCAAAATTTTGGTGATGGAGAAGAAGGAAAATATAGAAATGATTTACATCTATTACACAATAATACAATGTAATAATAGTTTATACAAATAACATTCAACTTAAATATTTGATTTTTGTGATTACCCATGTAGATATAAGTTATTTGTCATTCATTTATAGTCTTTTAACTATGTGGCTTAATAACGAAGAAACGTGAAATTTGATTATGGAGAAGAATCATATTGAATATATTTACATCTAATTTACCATATATCAATGCGAAAATGGTAAATAACAATAATGTTTAGCTTGATTATTTATTTTAATTTTGACCTATATTATATAAAATATATGTCGTGGATTATAGTCTTTTAACTTGGTTTTTTAGTGGGGAAAAACCTAAAATTTTGTGATGGAGTAGAAAAATAAAATATAATTAATTTTTTACATCTACTATAGTCTATTATATTTTTAGCTTAGTGATAAAAAAAGCTAAAACTTTGGGATGGTGAAGAAAAATATTAAATATTTTTAGATGTAATATATCATAAGTCAATGTGAATACGATGAATATTAATAATATTGAACTTGATTATTTAATTTTAATTATTATGCATATGTATAAATTATGGGTCATTCATATGTAGTCTCTTAAATTAGTTTCTTAGAGTTGAAGAAACCAAAATTTTTGTGATGGAGAAGAAGAAAAATACATAAATGTTTTACATATATTATACCATAATACAATGTGATTAAGGTAAATAAAAATAACATTGAGCTTAAATATTTAATTTTTGTGATTATCCATGTAGATATGATTTACTTGCCATTCATTTATAGTCTTTTAACTATGTGGCTTAGTGACGAAGTAACGTTAAATTTGGTGATGGACAAGAAATATATTGAATATATTTATATCTAATTTACCATAATTCAATGTGAACATGGTAAATATCAATAAACGTTAGCTTGATTATTTATTTTAATTTTGACCTATATAATATAAAATATATGTTGTGGATTATAGTCTATTAACTTTGTTTTTTAGTGGCGAAAAACCTAAAATTTTGTGATGGAGTAGAAAAACAAAATATAATTAATTTTTTACATCTACTATAGTCTATAATGTTTTTAGCTCAGTGATAAAAAAAAAGCTAACACATTGAGATGATGAAGAAAAATATTGAATATTTTTAGATGTAATATATCATAAGTCAATGTGAATACGATTAATATAAATAATATTGAGCTTGATTATTTTATTTTAACTGTTATGCATATGTATAAATTATGGATCATTCATTTGTTGTTTCTTAGCTTAGTTTCATAGAGGTGAAGAAAGCAAAATTTTGGTGATGGAGAAGAAGGAAAATATAGAAATGATTTACATCTATTACACCATAATACAATGTAATAATAGTTTATACAAATAACATTCAGCTTAAATATTTGATTTTTGTGATTACCCATGTAGATATAAGTTATTTGTCATTCATTTATAGTCTTTTAACTATGTGGCTTAATAACGAAGAAACGTGAAATTTGATTATGGAGAAGAATCATATTGAATATATTTACATCTAATTTACCATATATCAATGCAAAAATGGTAAATAACAATAATGTTTAGCTTGATTATTTATTTTAATTTTGACCTATATTATATAAAATATATGTCGTGGATTATAGTCTTTTAACTTGGTTTTTTAGTGGGGAAAAACCTAAAATTTTGTGATGTAGTAGAAAAATAAAATATAATTAATTTTTTACATTTACTATAGTCTATTATATTTTTAGCTTAGTGATAAAAAAAAGCTAAAACTTTGGGATGGTGAAGAAAAATATTAAATATTTTTAGATGTAATATATCATAAGTCAATGTAAATACGATGAATATAAATAATATTGAACTTGATTATTTAATTTTAATTGTTATGCATATGTATAAATTATGGGTCATTCATATGTAGTCTCTTAAATTAGTTTCTTAGAGTTGAAGAAACCAAAATTTTTGTGATGGAGAAGATGAAAAATACAGAAATGTTTTACATATATTATACCATAATACAATGTGATTAAGGTAAATAAAAATAACATTGAGCTTAAATATTTAATTTTTGTGATTATCCATGTAGATATGATTTACTTGCCATTCATTTATAGTCTTTTAACTATGTGGCTTAGTGACGAAGTAAAGTGAAATTTGGTGATGGACAAGAAATATATTGAATATATTTATATCTAATTTACCATAATTCAATGTGAAAATGGTAAATATCAATAAACGTTAGCTTGATTATTTATTTTAATTTTGACCTATATAATATAAAATATATGTTGTGGATTATAGTCTATTAACTTTGTTTTTTAGTGGCGAAAAACCTAAAATTTTGTGATGGAGTAGAAAAACAAAATATAATTAATTTTTTACATCTACTATAGTCTATAATGTTTTTAGCTCAGTGATAAAAAAAAAGCTAACACATTGATATGATGAAGAAAAATATTGAATATTTTTAGATGTAATATATCATAAGTCAATGTGAATACGATTAATATAAATAATATTGAGCTTGATTATTTTATTTTAACTGTTATGCATATGTATAAATTATGGGTCATTCATTTGTTGTTTCTTAGCTTAGTTTCATAGAGGTGAAGAAAGCAAAATTTTGGTGATGGAGAAGAAGGAAAATATAGAAATGATTTACATCTATTACACAATAATACAATGTAATAATAGTTTATACAAATAACATTCAGCTTAAATATTTGATTTTTGTGATTACCCATGTAGATATAAGTT